>JADDOH010024125.1:0-247134 GCA_016648135.1 Agrypnia vestita | reverse complement strand
TCCGAGTGCTGCCGCTCGCGACATCAGTGTCACTTCAACCCTCCTTCTGGAGCGCGGGAGTGTCGCATCTTGCGTGCATTGCTAATGTTATTGAATACAAAATCATTTTGATATTGCCCATTCTACCGGCCGGCATTCCTCACTCCCGAGTGCTGCCGCTCGCGACATCAGTGTCACTTCAACCCTCCTTCTGGAGCGTGGGAGTGTCGCATCTTGCGTGCATTGCTAATGTTATTGAATACAAAATCATTTTGATATTGCCCATTCTACCGGCCGGCATTCCTCACTCCGAGTGCTGCCGCTCGCGACATCAGTGTCACTTCAACCCTCCTTCTGGAGCGTGGGAGTGTCGCATCTTGCGTGCATTGCTAATGTTATTGAATACAAAATCATTTTGATATTGCCCATTCTACCGGCCGGCATTCCTCACTCCGAGTGCTGCCGCTCGCGACATCAGTGTCACTTCAACCCTCCTTCTGGAGCGTGGGAGTGTCGCATCTTGCGTGCATTGCTAATGTTATTGAATACAAAATCATTTTGATATTTATTTTTTTAAATAATGCACTTTTATAAACCACTTTATCTAATGTTTTTTATATAATTGTTGAAATTTTAATTTTAACGTCGGTGACATCTGTGTAAATTAAACCTATTCTTACTTCTTATTACAATCATTACTCGAATAATATAAATAAAGACAATTATTTAATTCATTTATTATAATCTTTTTTATAAAAGTTACGTATTGTTTATATATTTCACTTATATTTTATGTTATGTCAATTCTAAATGCTTTTTTATATTATTTGTTGCATTTTATATAATGTATTTTTAAGTATTTTTTAACCCTAGAAACCTAATGTACGCCTGCGAGGCGTACACGAAATGGAAAATTCTCTATCTCTTTTTAACGGGTAAAGTTAGCGCCTCATGTTGTTTAACCAACTCGGTAGGGATGGGTAAATGAAAAAAAAATATCTATGTATATCGAATCGATATTTTTAAAAAGTATCGAAAATAATCGATATACATTGCGAAAAATATATCGATATATTGATATTTATCGATATTATTTTTGCAAAAATGTAAGGGGAATAAGCTTATGTCGACCAAAAAAAAAAAATCATCGGAAAAAATATATCGATTATCCGAGAAAAAATATCGATGACCATAAAAGGTCGCCAGAAAAAAAGTGAAAAAAGATACCCAAAAAAAGTTCGCCGAAAAAAAAATATCGATATATCGGAAAAAAATATCGATGTTTCGTAAAAAAATATCGATATATCGGAAAAATATATCGATATATCGGGAAAAAATATATCGATGACCAAAAAAAGTGAAAAAAGATACCCAAAAAAAGGTCGCCGGAAAAAAAATGAAAAAGATACCCAAAAAAAGGACGCCAGAAAAAAAATGTTAAAAAGTCGCCAAGAAATCGATATATCAAAAAAAAATATCGAGAAAAAATATATCGACGATAAATATCGATATTTTGATATATCGATATTTTTTACCCATCCCTATAACTCAGTAGCCTACGGGAGCTTGGCGGTGATGCCTGTGTGGGTAAGGTAAGTCCCGCCATTTTTGACTTACTGACGTACAATACGCCTGCGAGACGTATGTTTAGGCTTTGTGGAACTTTGGACTAAGATTGTGAGATTTTACTTTCGTTAGTTTTTTGTACATTTTCTGTTAATCTCGACATTGTTTCAGATAGATTACACAGTGACGATATTTCGGCAATCTTAAACGAAGAAGACAATCTTTCTCTAGGAGAATCAGCTTCTGAAGACGAGGACAACTAGGTTGTGGACGACGTTGAAAGCGAAGATGAGAATAACGAAGAGGTTTTCACTTTACAAGAATGCTGCATGTGTAATGAACTTCAGGCAGGAGAACTGAGCCCAAAAAACGTAAATAGTGCGCTTTTTGCTCTTACAAGAAGAGAATGTCAAAATTAGTGTGCTTTAAGTGCAAAAAGTCAGTATGCTGCGAACACAAAGTTGATATCTGTGTAGATTGCGCTTAATTTATAGCTAGTCATTACAAATCTGATTACTTTTATTGTATGTCCTAAAAATAAGTAATCAATGCTAAAAAATATATTAAATTGTTTTAAAAAAATATATGTTTCAGTTGATTTATGGCTTTTTTAGTTTAAATATAAGCGTATTTTTTTATTTTGTTGTAATAATAACTGTGATTATAGTTTTCATTAATAAATCTGTGTTTAATTATCAGTTAATATCCCAACCTTCAACTTCCTTCGAAAAATATGACATAAATATATATATTTTAGCCTACGGGTTGTCATTTGTATATGTACGCCTCTGAGACGAATGTTAAGGCTTTATGCACCTCCAAGATAGATTAGGCTTCAAGGGTTAAACTTTTGTATTTTATTTATAATTCACACAATTAATCCATTCTGACAAAAGCAAACAATTTACTGAACAGATTTAAGAGACAAAGTAAGCTTTATTTATATATCACTGTTTTCTTTATTTGTATATTACCTGTTTTTTTATTTCTTTGTACTTAAAATATTTTTGATATTGTGTTTTTTTATATTATGTTTAATTCATTTGCTTTATAATATTGTTTCTTCTATTTAGAATATAAAAAATGACGTGTACTTTTTCATCTCTAATTGAAATTTTGCTATTCGTTTATTTTGTTTAAAGTATTTTATTTCGTGGTAAATATATTTAGATTTTTTAAAATTATTTTAATAATTCAGAGATCGTAAAATGTTTAAAACCACTGTCACTCATTAGAGCCGGCGGTAAGGTCTCACGGTCAGGGAATGTTTCGGCTGAGCCCGTGTATGACATGCATTCATGCGCGCACATTATACGTAATATTTTTAAAAAGACTTCTAACAAAAATACCCAAGATACATTGTGCCAATCCATTAAATCACGATTGAAATTAAAGAAATATAATAAATGTCACGAACATTTTTACGAGTTAATATCGTCATCAGTGATATGAGTTTCAAATTCAATCACTTTTACTTTTCTAGGAAACTTTTGAGCACCTAATTTTTTAATTGTAAATTTTGTTTGAAATACAGAGTTAATTTTAAATTACTATCTAAAACAGCAGACAGTGCAATTTTTAAAATTCAGAATATTTTGAGTTTGTTCAAATCTTTCAGAACAGTGCTGGATTTATGTCACAGAGACATTATTAATCAATTAGTGTATATTATAGATATCTCACAGAGACGAAACTGTATTAATTATGGGAAAGTAGGTATAGAAGTCATTTGGGTGTAACAGGACTTATGACCTGTCTTTTTATGGTTGGCTTAAGTGATCACTTTACACAATTGTAACATTCGCCATTTCCACCCATGATAGAATATACCATGCTTATTCATTTTTTGGAAGTTGTATATATGTTCAAATTGCGTGAAGCTTTCATATATGAGTTGTAAGCGCCTTTTCCATGCGGCCTGTACAAAGCCATTTTCATTCCCCTAAATCCCCACAGATGTCGCTAATGAGAAAATCTACAATTGATTTACGGAATTTTTGGGAGCAATATACTTTATTAATGTGTAATGAAATTCATCCGAATACTTGCATTACACTAGGATACGCCAGGAAATATTATTTCCAATTTTTGTTAAATTCCTTTTTTACCAGTATTTACAATTCAGAATATTTTGAGTTTGTTCAAATCTTTCAGAACAGTGCTGGATTTATGTCACAGAGACATTATTAATCAATTAGTGTATATTATAGATATCTCACAGAGACGCAATTTGAACATATATACAACTTCCAAAAAATGAATAAGCATGGTATATTCTATCATGGGTGGAAATGGCGAATGTTACAATTGTGTAAAGTGATCACTTAAGCCAACCATAAAAAGACAGGTCATAAGTCCTGTTACACCCAAATGACTTCTATACCTACTTTCCCATAATTAATACAGTTTCGTCTCTGTGAGATATCTATAATATACACTAATTTTTAAAATATTTTCAGTTGAGACAAAAGTGAAAACAACAGATTTTTCCCGTTTGTTGATACAAGTACTATTATTTAAACAGATTAAAAATTCGCTAAATGTTGAGAACTGTTTCTGAGATTTGTAAACTTTTTTGTAATCATTTCTGAAAGTATGCTTTGAATTATTGCAATTTGTGGGTTATTGGGTTCTCTCCTTTGATTCCTGTCTCTTGACAGGTTACCTCATAGTTGTAGAAGTGGGTCTTTCCGATGAGAGGTACACATGACAGTTTGGAATAGCGCCTACCCTAAGACGTGAAACTTTTAATGGCACATTGTTTACTTCTCCGGTATCTTCCATTATAATATGTTGTGTTTCTGTTTCTATATCCAATTTGTTGAAATGCAACTCGCACACCTGTAAATATACACAAAAATACTGCTTATTACACTTATCCAAGGCTTTGCAAATATCGATAGATAAGAGACTGCAGTGAATTGACACTTGATGAGCCCCAATTTTAAGTGTTTTCATATAAACATTTTATATAATTCAATAACTTGCTGAAGATTCTAAAGTAGTCCACAAAACCAAGTTTGGGGAAAAAATTATTCAAAATACTTAAATACGGTGTCCCTAAATACTATTATTTTAAACATAAATGGACATAATGTATTCCAAAAATAGCCGTACACAGTTTTTGGTGTAATAATTATTACAGATTACGCAAAAATGAAATGACATGAAAATGACATACTTTTTGTTCTAAACTTTGCTTGTTTAAATTATTAATACTCAAGAATCAAATACAAAATATATTAATTATAATTCGTTGTAATATAAAAATATTAATAAAAAATATGTAGGTACATACTCTAGAGTGACGTGTTGGAGTAAAATTTCCTCGGTGGATTAAAGCTACCCAAAGCTGTGTTAAAACTGCATATTTTGGAAAAGCATAAAAAGCCTTTTTTTGGCCAATAATTCCTCTGCATTTCGGGACATAATACGTTTTAACCATTTTGTATAATTTTTACCGTAAGTTAAGCGGGAAACATCGTTAATACAACGAATCAAGTCAGTATAGGGTCCGGACAGTCCATACAACGTAATTTACAGAAATTTCCGCAGAGGGCCGCCAGTATAGTTATGAACCTTGTCGCTTATTATATCCCTGCTAACATTTGGATATTTAGAATTTATTTGAACTAGAATATCGATACCTACAAAACCTCATTTTGTTTATATTAACCATTCAAGTCAATGAACTTATTCACTTATTGTATACGTTAGTCCCTCAGTTGGAGGATTTTATATGAAGACAAAGAGATGAATCTTTACCCTTTAACTTGTTTAGCCGTTTAGGTCAATGAACTCATTAAATTGTTTATATTAACACCATAAAAATCCCTTCGAAACAAAGAATGTTTATATTAATTTGGGAACAAAGGAAATAGAATATAAATAGTACGAAGGGGTCTATGATGCATCACTGTGTTTCTGATTTTTGCTGTGTAAAGTTCTTCTTAAATAAATTTATCAATTCTCCTGTAGTATTTAACTGATATAAAATCCTTTAAATACTGATGCATCCTGTGCGGGAAATTTAATTCGCTACTGCAGCACCATCGCGCCCGATTTTGGGCTATCCTCCAATGCCACCTATACGTGCGTCATACAAACAAGAATCGTAGGAGGCATGGTTTGAGCCTCGAATAAAATGGTTTGAAAGTTGAATTATATTTTTTATCGCAATTTTGATGCAAGATGGTTTGAGCCTCGAATTAACCGAAGGTTGATATTAATTCCTTGCATTTTTGTAAAACTTCCATCAAATGATTTGAGTCTCGAATAAAACATTGAACGAGGTGTTTGTTGAAAAAATCGAAATTGTCATTATCTTCCATCCCTCTTCTGTGTTATCCTCGTTACTCTCATACATTTACGTAAAAGAGTAGGTACCTATATCAGCTAATCAGGATTCCCAAGGACATGGTTGCGTTACATTCTATAAAAATACGTTATATTCTATAAAATATATTCGAGTTGACCTCCATTTGAGATTAATTTTTTAAAAAAGGCAATTAACGGACAATACGTCAAAATAAGCAACGTTTTCTTAGAGTTAATTACTAATAAAACAGCAAATAAAATGAAAATATTTGTATCTTGACGGTAATTTTCGTTTAAAGAAAGAATTTAGCGGAATATGTATGCATAATATACTCTTTTACATCAATGTATGACTGTAATGAAGATAAAATACAAATGAGATGGAAGATAATTAGATTCTTTTTACATTTTACTGGAGGCTCAAACCATCTTGCATCAAAATTGCGACGAAAAAATACAATCCAACCTTCAAACCATTTTATTCGAGGCTCAAACCATGATGCCTTCTACGATTCTAGTTTGTGTGACGCAATGTCATATAGATGTCAATGCACGATAGGCCACCATCGTGCTAATTACATTTCCCACACAGGTGTATCAGTATTTAAAGGATTTTACATCAGTTAAACACTGCAGGAGAATTAAACAATTTATTTGTGAAGAACTTTACACAACGGAAATCAGAAACACAGTGATTCATCTTAGACCCCTTCGTACTATTTATACTCTAATTCCTTTGTTCCTAAATTAATATAAACACTCATTGTTTCGTAGGGATTTTTATGATGTTAATATAAACAATTTACTGATTTCATTGGCCTAAAGGGCTGGACAGGTTAAACGTTAAAGATTCATCCCTTTGTTTTCATAGGAAATCCTCCAATCTAGGGACGATGAGCTCATTGACTTGAATGGTTAACCTAAACAAAATGAGTATTTGTATTGATATTCTAGTTGAAATAAATTCTAAATATCAAAATGTTAGCGGGTACATAATAAATTATTTTTAGAAATGATTAGCAATATCAAATGGGTGGGTAATAAGCTTTCTCAATGTTCTGCAAGATGGCAGAGCAAGGATGCAGGAAACTTATGATAAAAAAATTAAAATGTATTTTATAAATATCCCCAGGTGGCGGTAATTCAACAACTTTACCGAATTATACCAATACCCCTTTCGGACCTGAGATTTTTTCCTCTCAGATCAATTACATTTTTAAAATTTGTTTTGGAATAGGTGTCGTGTTTTACAAAAAACAAAAATGAAAAAATTCTCTCCAAAACCCTCTTAAATACTGATACACCTGTGAATTAAATTTCCCGCACAGGATGTATCAGTATTTAAAGGATTTTGCACCAGTTAAACACTACAGGAGAATTAATAAATTTATTTGTGAAGAACTTTACAGAGCAAAAATCAGAAACACAGTGAAGCATCTTAGACCCCTTCGTATTATTTATACCCTATTTCCTTTGTTCTCAAATTAATATAAACATTCTTTGTTTGGAAGGGATTTTTATGATGTTAAAATAAACAATTTAATTAGTTCAATGACCTAAAGGGCTGAACAGGTTAAAGGGTAAAGATTCATCTCTTTGACTTCATATGGAATCCTCTAATCGAGGGACTAACATAAACAATGAGTTCATTGACCGGAATGGCTAACCTAAACAAAAGTATTTGTATTAATATTCTAGTTTGAATAAGTTCCAAAATATTATAACAGTAGTGGAGATATAACATGTGCGGGTTTAATGAACTATTTTCAGAAATAATTAGCAATATCAAATGGGTGGGTAATAAGCTTTCTCAATGTTCCGCAAGATGGCAGGGCAAGGATGCAGGAAACAATGATAAAAAATTTAAAATGTTTTTTATAAACGTCCCTAGGTGGCGGTAATTCAATACCTTTACCGAATTATACTAACACCGCTTTCAGACCTGAGATTATTTTTCTCTCAGATCAAATAGGTACATTTTTATAATTTGTTTTGGAATAGGTGTCGTGTTTTACGAAAAACGAAAATGAAAAAATTCTATCCATAACCATAGTTCTTAAAAATACCTACATTTCATGATCGTGAGTTCTGGGTCTCACTTCAGGCTACGCACAATTGTGACTTCAAATTTATACTTATATGGTATTTGTAATCATTAACGCGATATATTAGGATTATTTAAATTTATCCTTACATTATAAAAAAACAAAAATGAAAAAATTCTATCCAAAACCCTCTTAAATACTGACACACCTGTGCGGGTGTTATATCTCCACTACCGTTATAATATTTTGGAATGTATTCAAACTAGAATATTAATACAAATACTTTTTGTTTAGGTTAGCCATTCCGGTCAATGAACTCATTGTTTATGTAAGTCCCTCGGTTGGAGGATATATATGAAGACAAAGAGATGAATCTTTTCAGTAGGCTGTCCCGATAAATTTTTTTTTGGCTTATCTTAACACAAGACCTCTCAAAGCTTACGTAATTAAGCGTAATAAAATAAAACTATATCTTTAGGGATCTACCGATCTACAAAATTGTGAAAAATTGTCATTTTTATGGTGATATTTCGCTATCCTCAATTTTGGCTCCTGAACTAAATACAAAAAAAATACTTTTTATTCTATTTAGGTGTAAATCATACATGACGTTTCGAATTGCATGCAACAACACGTCACCATCAACTTCGAATTTATTAGGTTTCAACCTGCAAATACCCTCAAGTTTGAACCTATTTTGAGGACTTTCTTGACTTGACTCGCGAGTGTTTTCTTCGTAGCAAAAATGATTTTTATGCCATAAAAGTACCATGGCGATTGTTACAGTAGTAAAAGCGGATTTTGTGATTTTTAAATAAGAAGTTCGAGGCGTAGTCAGACTACTTATGCTATGTTCGGACCATACAAAGAACTTGACAATCAGCAGCTACCAACTGTAAGGGACGTCATTTAATTTATTTTATTTGTCAAGAACGACCTGAAATTCACGTATAATTGAAAAGATCCATCCGAATCAGATACATATGTGGTTGTTTCTGAAGAGATCAACAATATTTGGACCAAAACTTCGATTCCAGTTGCAACTAAGGAACGAGTTATTTAATTAGTGAAATACAATTTCGAAAAGTATCTCAATTTGAAAAGATACCCCAAAAACAAACGAAATGATAGTTTTTAAAATAAACTGAAATGTTTTTAAGTCATCTGAGAAACTTTTTGACGTTTCCGCTTGTAAATGCACTTCATTTGAATCTTGTTCGTGTCTAAAACCTAAGAAAGTTTACATCAATGAGAGAAGTTTTTGTTGGATCAAATAAATGATAGGAAAATGGTTATAAGCGGTTTTGATAAGAAAGAAACGGCTAGATTAATTAAACGACAGCAGATATAAATTTTAGTGTCAATAAGGGTAACAAAAAAGTCGTGTTTTACTCAAGAAACCAATTCTGTCTCAGCAAATTGTGATAAAGATTCAGTGTGTGAATCTTCCCCAGAAACGTATCCGATAACAAAGGCATCCCCGATAGAGACACCATTGACTTCAACGGCGAATTGGAATACATTGCCTTTGCCGACAGTTGCTAAAATCTGTGATAGATACGGTTTATCTAAGAAATCTGCTGCTGCTGTTGCTTCTGCGGTTTTGACTGCCGTCGGTTTGGTTTCTACCGAAGATTTAACTCTGGTTATTGATAAAATAAGATCTACAGATATGTATCTAAAGCCCGGAAGCTTCAAAAGGTATTGGAGGTATTGTTATAAAAAGCATTTACTTTGATGGACGAAAAGACCACATCTCAATTTTAGCACAGCCTGGATAAATTTATTTGGGACACACAATACCGAAAGACGTGGCACTGCAAAGGGAATTCTTACTTCGATCACAACTTTAGTAGAGGGTCGAGGTTGGAATCAAGATGACGTGATTTGCGTTGAATGTGACGGAACTGCAACTAATAACGATTGGAAGGGTGGCGTGATTCAATATTTAGAGGAGTATTTGCAGAGACCGTTACAATGGTGTGTTTGTATGCTTCATGTCAATGACCCCTTCGTCATTTATTCTTGACCTTAGATGGTTGCACTTCGGGTCCTAGAGAATATAACAGACGCCTCACAAAGTGTAACTGACGTTACTTCTAGACATGGCTTTATTAGAACCAGGATGCAATCTCGAGCAGAAATGCCAAATTTTGGACACAAAAAAAATTTAAAATTTTTAGTTTTTGTCATTGATTATAATCTATATTTTGTTTATTTTATTTTCTTGTGCTTCGTTTCATTAATTTCAATACTAAAATACCTTTTAAACTTCATTTTTTTTATTGTTTTAGGCAAACAGTTTAACTCTATAAAAACGTAAAATTTACAAAACTTCAAAGCTCGGTAGAGCCCTCAAGATGACAAACAATTCTATTTTTTTTACCTTTTTCGCAATTTGTGTAAAATTACGCAAATTTTGATACCTCTTGTGATTGTGTAGCTCAAAATTTTTTTTTTCTCATACATGGACGGGACACCCTACTGTTCAGCCCTTTAGGTCATTGAACTCATTAAATTGTTTATATTAACATCATAAAAATCCCTTCGAAACAAAGAATGTTTATATTAATTTGAGAACAAAGGAAATAGGGTATAAATAATACGAAGGGGTCTAAGATGCATCACTGTGTTCCTGATTTTTGCTCTGTAAAGTTCTTCACAAATAAATTTATTAATTCTCCTGTAGTGTTTACCTGGTGCAAAATCCTTTAAATACTGATACATCCTGTGCGGGAAATTTAATTGGCGCAGCCGGTAGGATCCTCGAAGAAAGCTTGGATAAAACTCTCGAAGCTCTTCTAAAGTATCAACTTTTAATCGAGGATTCGAGCCCAGAAGACTTTTGGACATCGGAACCAGTCATCCACGGGGCGTATGAAGAGGACCAGACCAGGCAGACGATTGGCTGATCGGAGGACTACTGTGAGTACGCTTAATTTCGCTTCGCTTTACGCCTCCTTTCAATTTCATTGTCTCCCTATCCCATCTTCTTTGTGACGTTCCCAGCTTTATCGCAAAGCAACCACTGTATCGCACAGTATCGTTGTATCGCACAACGTAATTTTAATTTTAAAATAAATTATTATATTTTAAACAAAAATATATAAATTGAAGAAATAAAAAGAAGAATTTAAAGAAATTATTTAAAAATATAAATTGATAATTATTAAAAAGGAAAATAATAATAATAAAAATAATGACAAAATAATGATGATCAGAAGAAAGTAAAATATATTAATGAAGAAAGTGTTTTATTAACGGAATAAATAAATGGAGAAGCAAGTAAAAATAAAAAAAATAATGGAAGCAAACATCTTAAAACTAAATATATGTAAATTAAAAATTAAGTGACAAATACTTAATTGAAAAGCATTTGGGAGTAAAATATAATTAAAAAAAAAATTAAATTAAATCAAGTGACAAAGAATTGTTAAAACATTTGGTGATTATATAAATAAATAAATATGTCCTTTGAAAATATATTGAAGATAATAAAATATGAATTAATATAATAGTACTGATCTGTCACAACAAAAAAAAATATTGAAGTAAATTAAAAATTAAATAAATTTATAATAATTGCACATCAAGAATATAAACACTATAAATCAATATGGCTACGATAAATGATGTCTTACAAAACGTGATAAACCTAATACCAACATTCAATGAACAATCTGAAAACTTGTTAACATTTTTTAGTTCTTGAGAATTTTTACTTAAATTGTACGCAGATAATGTCGACCACGAGAATCCTGTAAACAAATACCTTCATAGAATAATTATAAGCAAAATAGAAGGAAAAGCCTTGCAGTTAGTGCAAAATCGAGAGGATATTAAAAATTGGGCCGATGTAAAAACAGTACTGATAAAAAAATTTGTCGAGCACCGAAGCGAAGACACCCTTATTCGAAACTTAATATACCTTAAACCCAATAGAGGTGAATCTTTCTATGAATTCGGAAAAAATATTCAGGATGCAAGGTGCGATCTTTTTACAAAATTGCAGTTCTTAGATATATCCACAGAAGAAAAAAATGTTAAAATAAAATTTTACGACAAGATGGCACTGCAAACCTTTTAAAGAAATCTAACGGGCCAGATTAGTATGGCCGTAAGATTGAGAGACCCTCCAACTCTAGAGAAGGCTATGACTCTGGCATTAGCGAAAGAACATTTTATATACATGCAAAATAATTACAACAGCTTCACACACGTATATCAAGTAAGCAATGAAACCACAACTTCATATTCGCCGTATAAGCAGAACGAAAATCCGGAGTGGACCGTAGCAGACTTATTCCATCAAGAAGAGTCGTTCCCAGAAGAAATAGTCGAAGACGACTGCGAAGAAGACCAAGAGCACTTGAGAACAATTGAATACTACGAGTCCGCGAGAATACTAAAAACAGACTTCCGTACTGAACCAATGACCGAGCCAACAGCGGAAGAAATTGTTTATTGCCATGCAACGGAAAAAGAAGACGGAAATTTTATTGACGAAATATATGTTGATAATGGATTTGAAATGCTTTACGCAGCAG
This sequence comes from Agrypnia vestita, assembly GCA_016648135.1. Lineage (NCBI taxonomy): Eukaryota > Metazoa > Arthropoda > Insecta > Trichoptera > Phryganeidae > Agrypnia > Agrypnia vestita. The sequence goes on along the minus strand of JADDOH010024125.1, from coordinate 234,680 downwards.
AAAACGACGACGATTTTAAAATTCTTGCCACCCCACAAGAAAAGGAAAAGCCAGCGTTGGCCGAGCCTTTATCTTTCTATACATCAGATTCCATAGAAGTAAACGACACGGATATTCAGTTCCTGAAAAACGACGTAACAGAGGACTTCATTCAAGAAAAAAATCCACAGAATCCTGTATTCAACAAAATTAGCGAAACAGCAAAACAGCGAAAATTTTTAAAATCGTATTCTGAGAATAAAGAGATTTTCCACTCTAAAAAGCTACCCCCAAACAATATAATCAAACTAAAGCCAAAGATAAAATCAAAAAATAAATCCAAAAATAAAAGTACAATAAAATTCAATTTAGAATCGTCAAATAATACACCAGTATTTGCCGAAACAGATATAAAACCCAATATCACGGCGGGAGAAGGAATTGCTAAACAATTAAAATTACCAGAACAAAAAAAATTAAATAGATTTTTTTATAAATAATATTAAAAAATCAATGAAAACCGCTGTAATACCTTATAATACTACTACAGACTTAATGCCCGTAAATCGAGTATTTGAACCCATAATTAATCGACACCTATTCAACGCTTATTGCAATAAAAAATACCTAGTAGACCAAACGAACGAACTAATACGTGTTTGTGATCATGTTCGCGAAAAAGCGGTAAACAAAAAAAGAAAGGCCCCCAGACTGAAGAAACCACCAGATAAACCAATTGAAATATTCACAGTGTGACAAACTGTTGAAAAAAAAAACAAAAAAATGAAGTAAAAACTAATATCAAAATAATATTTTTGCAATTTGAAATTAACAGGAAAAATATTAAATTCCTCTGAAAGTACGAGACTCATATGTAAGATAAAATAAATAAATAAAAATATAAAAACTAATCGATAACACATACTCTAATATGTAAAAAAATATATATTTTCAATAGAAGTAAGCAACAGATATATCATATAAATTTTAATAGTGGTATCCCTATCCCATTTATGAAGAACAATCTTTCCAAACCTTGATTTCTCAACGAAAATTCCTCCACCCTCAGCGAGCGAAATAATGCGTACATGGAGCGGAAGGCGGAAAATTGCACATGATGACTTATACTGCAGCGGAAAAATAATAATCCAAATTAATAATAATATACAATACTACCCAAGATTCAGATGACATCATCCAGACAAGGAAGACGACACCTCATCAAGGATTCTACAAAATGCGGCTTCAGACGATACAACCCTATTTAGGTGCAGATGGAGCTACCCCAACAAGAAAACAATTTTCAGTGAAAATAATCGAATTTGAACAGTGAATTGAAATATTTGTGCATTATGAAGACAATTTTTACGAACATTATGCGTACCTAATTTTATGTTTAAATGTATTCATTATGATGAACTTTTTTATCTTGTTATATTATTAAGGTTTTATTACAAAAAAATAAATAATAATTTTAGTGTTCTATTACTATTAGGATGAATTCTATCGGAAAATCAGATAATCCAACCTGATAATTTTTCATCTTATGAGGGGACGTGTTATATCTCCACTACCGTTATAATATTTTGGACTTTATTCAAACTAGAATATTAATACAAATACTTTTTGTTTAGGTTAGCCATTCCGGTCAATGAACTCATTGTTTATGTTAGTCCCTCGGTTGGAGGATTCCATATGAAGACAAAGAGATCTTTACCCTTTAACCTGTTCAGCCCTTTAGGTCATTAAACTCATTAAATTGTTTATATTAACATCACAAAAATGCCTTCGAAACAAAGAATGTTTATATTAATTTGAGAACAAAGGAAATAGGGTATAAATAATACAAAGGGGTCTTAGATGCATCACTGTGTTTCTGATTTTTGCTCTGTAAAGTTCTTCACAAATAAATGTATTAATTCTCCTGTAGTGTTTAACTGATATAAAATCCTTTAAATACTGATACATCCTGTGCGGGAAATTTAATTTGGGCTATAATTCAGAAATGATTAGCAATATCAAATAGGTGGGTAATAAGCTTTCTCAATGTTCCGCAAGATGGCAGGGCAATGATGCAGGAAATAATGATAAAAAATTTAAAATGTTTTTTATAAACGTCCCTAGGTGGCGGTAATTCAAAACCTTTACCGAATTATACTAACACCGCTTTCAGAGTTGAGATTATTTTTCTCTCAGATCAAATAGGTACATTTTTATAATTTGTTTTGGAATAGGTGTCGTGTTTTACGAAAAAAAAAATTAAAAAATTCTATCCAAAACCCTCTTAAATACTGATACACCTATGCGAATTAAATTTCCCGCACAGGATGTATCAGTATTTAAAGGATTTTATATCAGTTGAACACTACAGGAGAATTAATAAATTTATTTGTGAAGAACTTTACAGAGCAAAAATCAGAAACACAGTGATGAATCTTAGACCCCTTCGTATTATTTATACCCTATTTCCTTTGTTCTCAAATTAATGTGAACATTCTTTGTTTCGAAGGGATTTTTATGATGTTAACATAAACAATTTAATGAGTTCAATGACCTAAAGGGCTGAACAGGTTAAAGGGTAGAGATTCATCTCTTTCATATGGAATCCTCCAATCGAGGGACTAACATAAACAATGAGTTCATTGACCGGAATGGCTAACCTAAACAAAAGTATTTGTATTAATATTCTAGTTTGAATAAATTCCAAAATATTATAACGGTAGTGGAGATATAACACGTCCCCTCATAAGATGAAAAATTAGCAGGTTGGATTATCTGATTTTTCGATAGAATTCGTCCTAATAGTAGTAGAACACTAAAATTATTTTTTTTTTTTTTTGTAATAAAACCTTCATAATATAACAAGATAAAAAGTTCATCATAATGAATACATTTAAAACATAAAATTAGGTACGCATAATGTTCGTAAAAATTGGCTTCATAATGCACTTAAATATTTCAATTCACTGTTCAAATTCAATTATTTTCGCTGAAAATTGTTTTCTTGTTGGGGTATCTCCATTTGCACCTAAATAGGGTTGTATCGTCTGAAGCCGCATTTTGTAGAATCCTTGATGAGGTGTCGTCTTCCTTGTCTGGATGATGTCACCTGAATCTTGGGTAGTATTGTCTATTGTTATTAATTTGAACTATTATTTTTCGCTGCAGTATAAGTCATCATGTGCAATTTTCCGCCTTCCGCTCCATGTATAGTCCGTCCAACTTATCTGGAGAATAAAGGAGGGTGTCCCAATCGTTGTGGTACTGCCCATAGTCTAAAAATTATCTCATTTGTAGGGAATTTTGTGCAAATTCGTTTTTTCTTAAACAAGTTATTAAGCAGTATACGACGCGATAAAAAACAAAAAATGTAAACTGACGTACAAACAAATTTATCAAAATATACATTCGTAAAATACACAACGTCACAAAATGGCGTTTTTTCAAAATCAAAGAAAAATACAATTTTCAGGAAAAAAACAAACAATAATTATTCTTTTAGGCCGGCGCCACATTACGCAGATCTTCCGCCGCGTTTTTTCCGTTGCGCCAAATCGGCAAAGCAAGATCGACCGATCATCCACGTAGTGTGTTTAATAAGCGCATATTGTATGGAAAGAAATATAGCGATGTTCCACGACAGAAGAGACGCGGCGGAAGATCCGCGCAGTGTGGCGCCGGTTTTATTCGGTGTCTCATACCTAATGATCATGACCACCATGTTTAACTCAGTAACACCTAAGGATATCAATCGGTTTAGGGCCGTTGTATCAACTTGGTTTATAGTAATCTTTCGTTCAAAGCATAGATATTTTGCATTTTCCACCGATCAAACAACTCGCTCTCGTAAAAATCTATGTTTTAAATGAACTATTGCTATAAAGTAAGTTGATGCAACCAGTCTTTAATGTGCATAAATAAAAAAGTTTATTTTTGAAAAAAGATGTTTATACAAATGAGCTCGTTAATGAATTTTGTAATAAAAATTCTATGTAAAAAATTATCGAATAAAATATGTTCTAAAACTTTTCTCATCTTACGGCTTCTAATTCAATTTTTCCACTTATCCTTGTTCTTTTTTTTCCGGGTGTAGATATTTTAATGCCCATTTCCACGGCCACTTTACCTTCTTTAACTATTTTGTAAATTGCCGATTCAGAAATACCTGAAGAAATTGTATAATAGTAAAATAAAAAACTAAGTATGGGAAAATCATTATAACTGCATGGCAGCACTAACCTGAAGTGGCGGCAATAAGTCTATGAACAAAATCAAACGGTATAATTGGGGCTTTTGGACGTTGTTCCTCTTCAAAAAACGTGTGCATTTTCAAGATTATTTCCCAAACACCGCTTTTAATGGTTTTTGGCATGGTGACAATCTAAAATTTTCTTAAAAAACTATCGAAACAGTCGTGAACCCCTCTATAAACAAAGTCTGTCAATGGTCTGTCAGCTGTAGATAATCCAATATGGCGTCGTTAGTTCCAAATTTGGCCATTCTTCAGATAAGTTAGACAGACTATCAGGGGGTGGGCACTCGAAGTATCGAGTGACCACCACAAGGTAGCGCCACAGAATAGCCGTGACGTCATACGCATTGTTTATCGTCAGCCATCTTGTATCTTGTGCACGAACCACAAAATAGAGAAGGCACGAACCATAGAATAGCCGTGACGTTGATATGTAATATCCGGTTCCTTGTCAGTCGCCATTTTCTTTATTCTATGGCGTCTACCGCCTGCATTGACAGGTCGTTGATAATACAACGGGATTGAGAATTGAAACATTAAAACAGAAAACAAAGCACGATGGAGGTTGCTAGGGCTGAGGAAGTGCAGGTAAATATTTAACAATGCTCTAAATTGTACATATAAATTATTTAATCTTATTCATCTAAATCCAGCTTTGCATTTGAATAAAAATTCTTCAATGGCGGACACATACAGCATACTATTTTCGATCTCACGTCGCTATGGCAGTTAACATTTTTATTTTAAATATATTCTTCGGAAGCCAAAGAATTTACCAACTATTTTTTTACCGTAGCATATTAGAATTTGGAATTAGACTTTCGAATTCGAAAGTAAGATAAATTTTTACCAGTATTCTTAAATTGCTATTTGTTTATTGATTTCACATTGAAACATTTCAGCTTCTCTGCTGATCCTCCTAATAAGGAAGAAGGGACAGATTCTTTAATAAAGCACCCACTTCAGAACTCTTGGAAGCCGTGGTACCTAGAGCCGAGCCACTCAAATGCTCCATTTGGGAAGATGTGCAAAAGGAAATTACTGCATTTGACACAGTTGATGATTTCTGGAGGTATATATTTTTTAACATGTATATTGGGGAGCACGGAAATAATGAATAATCATATTGTAACTGTTCAGAACAAATGACATTCATTTTTGAACAGCGAGGTATTGTAAAATCTGCCAAGTGGAGGCACATTATACAATCATGATCGTAGAACAATGATGGATGTGCAAAAACTTCCATCTTTTGTGAATCGTTAAAAAATGAAAAATAGAAGCCATCTAATGGTATATAAAAGTGTAGTTAAATACTGAATTGTAATAAAGATAACCTATTATGTGTTAAAATATTGGACCCCTTGAGCTTTCCGTTATAAAGATATATGCTTATTGCAATACATTTTAACTCCTCCGGGCACATTTTTAAGAGCTAAAATGTTGTATCTCCTTCGCAATATATTTATCTTTATTCTAAACGAAGGCCCTTGCCAAAATATTGTAATTATTTACATCACATACAATGTTTTGGAACACATGTAAATATATGTATTTTACACACTTATAACACTAAAGAATAAAAAATATCGTATAGATCCATGTCTCGGATTTAGAGAAATATACCCGTCTGAATGTAGAAAACAAAATTGTACAGTTTGAATTATTTGATAGGGAAATAGTCTGTCATTTTGATGCTCCACACTTACTCAAGGATATTAGAAACAACATGTTAACCAAAAATGTCATTTTTTTAACAGCGGGGTACAGCGCAGAAATGGAAATTTTTTTAGTTCACTGACAAAACTAACCGATTTTCTCATTTTCCCAGATAAATTAAAGAAGATGAAGTTGAAAATGGCAGCCCAGGTTCTTAGCCGATCTCTAGCAGCATCTCTGAATATGCATGCTGGTGTGAGCATCAACAAGGGGACTTCGGAGACATCGGAGTTTGTTCTTTTTATAAATGATTTATTTGATAGTGTTAATGGAAATTGTTTAAACCATCATTTTATTATTGATTCTATATTCTAAATATTTTTTAAAATCTAGTCCGGGCAATTATTATTTAAAACAGTTTTTATTCGCTTATCTCAGAATGTACTAAACGTCACATAGGATTTATTATACAGGTTTATTTGGAAAACATTAATAACTTCGCAGGATTATATTCCTGCCTTAATTATGAGTGGAAAATGTTCAAGCTATTATGACCTGATATTAATAGTTAAGGAGATATGCGACATCAAAGTTAGCATTTTTTTTTTCAATATTTCTGACTTATTTTTTGTGAAACGTTGGACTATCATTACAGTAACTTATATCAAATATGAGAAATTTATTCCCTTTAATACAAGTCAAATAAAAAAATAAAAACCTTCGAATTCCAATCGGAAAACATTCCAATTGGAATTTTTTCAGGGTTTTTATCATTTTATTTGGCCTGTATTAAAGTGTATGAATTATTCGTAATCGATATGAGTTACTTTAATGATAATCCAACGTTTTACAATAAATAAGTCAGAAATATTGAAAAAAATGCAAACTTTGATGTCGCATATCTCCATAACTATTGATATTAGGTCATGATAGCTTGTACATTTTCGACTCATAATCAAGGCAGGAATATAGTCCTACGAGGTTTTTAATGTTTTCCAAATAACCCTGTATATACAGCGACGATTTGTTATAGATAAGAAACATACTCTGCAATTCACTACTATATTTTGGTATAATCACTAAATAATAAGTCATTGTTTTCCTTTATTTTGATTTGTTCAGTAAATTCTTTATCAAATTTTTTTAATGTAACATATACTAAATGTTTTTTATTGTAAAATTTATTATATTCATTATGGAATTGGCGGATTTGATGTAAATAAATATTTAATTCAAATTTATCGTATTTTATTTTAAAACCTTTACATTTTCAGGAATAAATATTAATTTAAACAGATAAATATATAAATAAATCATGCTAAATGTATGTGACGGTCGCTAGGTGGCGACTGTTAAAATCATAGAATTCATGACTTTATGAGTGCGCGTTCTTTATCTTCTTTATTCTGTGCAGACTATACGCATTATTTCGCTCGCTGACAGGGCCTGCGCACTCTATCCATAAAGTTTCGATTCCATTATGATGGCATCAATTCTTTTATGGGAATTTTTTTAAATTTCATTTTTCGGCGGTTCTAATTTGGTGTCAGTACTTACCTACCCTTGCCAACTATTTTAACAATTATTGTAGTGGTATTAATGTTGGTTTCGCAAAATGTTCAAATTGGTTACACTGTTCACAATTTGCGACGCCAATTTAATTTTTCAATTAATATCAAATATGTCTTTATTTTGTGGCGATTTTGCTTGTTTATTTTTTTACAATCCCGCTACCACGTCACCGCCTCCGACATTGACATCCTCTGAGAATATGTTTGTTTCGATATGAAACTGAATATTGACATTTCACAAAGGATATTTGCTACAAAAACGAAATATTTTATCGTCCTTTTGAACTGTCATACTGAAACCGAAAATACGCGTGAGTGATTGTATTTTATATTTATATTAATTATATTTGGAATGTTTTATTATAATTGTGTTTGAAAGTTTATTAGAAAAAGTTATTTTACAAAGGAAAACTAATTTACATAGGGTATAAAAGCGAAGGCAGCAATATCCAAAAAATTGTTTTGAATGTAGTCACAGAGGATTACTAATTTAAAATTAACCGAATTCTAGATTTTATGTATTATTTTATCCCTTCCAAAATCTTGTTTCCTATAAATTTACAGGCTATGTTTCCCATAAAATCTCAATACTGTTGACTCATTTGTCTAAGTTTTCCGTATGATTAAAATACAAAAAAAAAATATGGTTAATTATTATTACTACTAACTTTGTATAACATGCATACAATTATTAATTAAGAGTTATTATTATTTCACTGCTAGTTTTAGAAAGAACAGAACTTCCCACTGACATGTGTAAATGATAAGTAAAATTATTGTCTACAGATTCAAGTCCAAGGAGATGAATATTGGTGTGACGGATGAATATCTCAATGGAATCCTCAGAACCCAGCTCCAGCAAAGGAGATGAGGGTAAGAATATACAACTATAATCTATAACTAATTTTTTTTTAAATGATGATTGCTTGTGTTGTATTTTTTTAATACACAATACATACATTAATAAATGTTTACAACATTAATAAAATAAATTTAAATAACAGTACTAAAATATTAAACTAAGTAATTTCATAAATAAATTTACAAAATAAATAATTTAGTTGAAGTATGTTTATGTTAATAAAATTTAATTAATGATGGACACACTCTCCCACACTTGTTAATTTAATTTAATTGTTAATACCCATTAATTTAATTTAATTGTTAATAAAATTTAGTTAAAAATGGACACACTCATCTGTCATTTTCCAGCGTTGTCAAATTTAACAGATTGTATTATTTTTAAGGTTAAAATCAAGAAGAAGAAGAAAGAAAGCGTTGCTGCCTAACCGGTCTGTAGCAGCATTCTTAAAAATCCATGCAGATGTAAGCATCGACAAAGAGGCTTCACAGACAGTGGACTTTGTAAAATATTATTAGAAATGTAAAAATAATGTGCATAATAATATCGAACCATGAGTACTTTAGTGTATTAAGTGAAAAATGCAGTTTTGAGATATCGGCGTTAGATGTTATAAATTTCTTTATCAAATTGATTTTCAATTATTTGTTTTAGAATTTTTTGAATATTGCAAGGATTTGGATTGCCTCACATGCACCCATCGATAAACCTTATATTTGCTTATAAGGTTTATCAATGGGTACAGCATAATATAACTATTTTATTATATTTTGATTGAGACAAGGTTTTATAAAAGAGATAAATCATTTAGACCTTCCGACAAATCTGGTGTTTTTAGTATATCTAAAATTAGTGTTTTGCTTTCCTGAATGGGAACATTAATGAATGATCTTGCAATATCAAATGATACTAACTTTTCATTCATCAGGACAATATCTTTTAAGGTATTGACTGCATGAAATTTTAATTGTATGCTTTGGTTTAAATACGTTGGAGTTATTTAATATTTTTGTAATGAATGAAGTTATTTTGAATGTTGGGGAATTGCATTACATTGGGATACTGCTGATCTGATGGGGCTGTTTCCTTTGTGAATTTTGAGAAAGCCGTATAATTTTGCGATCATTAAAACTGTTTGCCTTTTTTCGTTACAAATTAAATTTATGGAAGTTATTGTCCGATCGTCCTGATGAAGATATAAATACAGTATCGAAATCATTAGACGTTTAAAAACAATATGTGTGGTTTTTAACGCTATAAGCATAAAAAATATTAAATCATTTGTTCTACTTTTTTAGTTTCAAACCGCTTGATCTTACTGACCGGTTATATTATTTGTAATGCATTGTAAATGATGTCTTATTGATATCTGTTCTTGTATACGCTTATTTAATTGAAAATAATTATTCTGAACATTGAAGTGTAAAATGACAATTGAAAAGAATACTTGTTGTGTATCTAGAATAATTATTATGTATATGTAATGTATATGTATGTAAGAATCGTTGAAAATTCTGTCAACCCATTAGAATGTACTCTGTTTATCATATATTCACACTTTTGATCATTTAGATGATATTCCTAACCTTTTTTTATTATTTTAAAAATTTATTCTTTAAATAGGAAATATAATAATTTTATATTTCTTTATATATACAGAATTACATATAATTATTTAAAATTTTATTCTAACTAAAATATCACATATTTTTTTAGTTTCCTCTAAAAGTTGTTATATTATTTACATCTCTAATGTCCCTAGTAGTTTTATGTATAGTTTCGTTGTAGTAGTAGTTTTATATATAGCACTGTGCATGATTGAAATTTGTGATTTTTTTAAATGTAATCTTTTCATCTTCTCTTGTGCAGTGGTCATGTTTGTGTTTGTTTTTTCTTAATACTTCAAAGATGTTGTATCCATTATTAATTTTATATATAAGTAGAAATAGAATTAAATTTAATTATTTGTCTATTATTGGTAAACTTTCTAGCGCCACTTTAATTCTTGTGTATTGATTTATTTTTAGTATAATTCTTAATGCTTTCTTTTCGAGTATTGTTATTTTTTCAATTCTTCAACCCAGAAATAGTATACTGCCGCAGTAGTTGATGCGGGGGACAATTATTGCGTTATATAATATATTTTTGCATAATTCTGTTTTGATCTCTTCTGATTCTTTCCAAGGGTGAAATTCATTTTGCTATTTTTTGTTACATATTTTGTGTTCAATGTAAAGTTTAGTTTATGATTTATAATTGCTCCCAAATATTTTATATCGAATTGGGTAGGAATTTATTGCAATGTTTTTTTTAAATCAATATTCGTTGAATTTTTCCTTTGTATATTTGTACTTAAAACAATCATTCTGAATCTAAAAAATATATTATTTGAATGTTACATTTTTTTATCACATCACTTAAATAATATTAGTAATATTATTAACAGGCAATGAAAATTAACTACCACATGAATACGAAGTGTAATCTTATTTTGTATAATCATCACAAATCATTGATTTCCTTTACCTATTAAAATGGTAGCTTGTGGTGTAAATTATTTACCGATCAATTTTACATTTTATTTTCTAAAATATTAATAATTACAAAATATATAATATTGAATTTTTATTTTCTTTGCGAGTTTTGGTATTTAAAAAAATATTAATTCTATGTTTTTGAATTGAATGAATTTTAAATATGAACATTGTTTTTAAAACAAAATCATGTATTTTAATCTGAAATTATGTTCATTATGTAAACATATTCCTGCTCTAAACATGAGATTTTTCTTTTACAGAAAGGTAGTGTGTAAAATTTAAAAAATATTCTGTAACAATATTGACTAATTTAAAAATAATTGTCAATTTTCTTTGCCAATTCTTTTTCTGACTCTTGGCGGATAATACATTTTTAATTAAATGTACCATCTTTTATTGTTAAACCTTATTTTCATTTTCAGAAACAAACAGCCGTATTCTGAAAATTGTAATATTGCTATTTCTGTATCTTGACAGTTATTTTATAACATTGTAATGCAGTTAATTTTGACATTTTAAGTTTGACAGATTTGAAATTAATGAATTCAATCAATCAGAAAGCTCTAAAACGTAAATAAACGAAAGTAAAAAAAGTTATACATAATATGTGAATAACTTAGCGTTTGTTTACGTTTTAGAGCTTATCTGATTAATTGAATTCGTTAATTTCAAACCTGTCAAACTTAAAACGTTAAAATTAACAGCATTATAATGTTATACAATAACTGTCAAGATACAGAAATAGCAATATTGCTGTTTTCAGGATAGGTCGAAATATTTATTTAATTTAAATGAATAAATAAATAAATAAAGAAAAAAGGACAAATATATAAATAAATAATAATATCTCCCATAGTCGCAAGATGTCACTTTGCAAATATCAGTTGCCATTCTATTTTGGTCTATATTCTGTGATGAATATTTACAATTTCAATTTCAAACGGAGTTTGCGAATATGACATAAGTTGGTTAGTTTTCTGTCTTATTCAATAGGGTAAATAGATTTGTTCTGCAAATATATTTCAGGCATGTAATAGCGAATCCAAGAAATCTAGTTTTTATTTTTAATATTGTTTACTTCGTTACTCAATGTCAACTTATTGATATTTACATTTTTAAAGTGATTAGAAATTACTCTTTCCATAGTGTTGCTTTAATATTATTTGAAGAATTTTGGAAATGGCATGTGGTTCTTATTTGTTGTTGATTTTTATTACTTTCGTGTTGTTTCGGGCCGTAGATTCGTGTAATTTTCATATGCGGGCAGTAATAATGAAGGCGCACTCCATTTGTCGGGGAGGAATTTACCCCAGATCACAAGTGAAGAGATTTGATGTTCCGGATTCAAAGGTTTCCTGGGAAGTTAATTTTCCTGAGTATAATCCACCCATTTATAACTCTGAGACCTTAGAGGGAAAACCATATGCTGATCCAGATGTAGGTTAGTTCTGTATCTGTGGTTTTATACAGGTGTCTCATAACTAGCAGCAACATTTCGAGGGAGTCTTCTTCATTCAATTTCGAATGGAAAATATTCTTTACACTTTGGGCGAAATGTTAATGTTAATAAGGTAAGCGACAGACTTTTTGTAAAATTTTAGGCTATCATGATAGTGCTATATAGCAGATCTTTCTGAGGGTAAGTATTCATGGTACAATCCTAATTTTAAAACAAAATATAATTGACTGTCAAATAAGTGTTAAAAATGTTATTTCACTTTAAAGTTTCCGTAATTTCATACACTTTGACATTTGAGAGTCTTTATGTAGGGACAGAGTGTAAAATCTTTGAAAAGATTTAAGTTTTGAGGCCTATATTTAAGTCAATAGTAATCTATATTGAATATTAAAAAAATATTCGCTTTGATTTGTATGAAGTTAATGAATTTTTAATATTCAATATAAGTTACATTCATGGTACTAAACATTTTAGAGAAGTGTAGGTTAGAAATATTGAGAGAAAAATGTAAACATTGATGTTGCTTATCTACTTAACTGTTGACGTTTCACCCAAGTTTAAATAAAAATATTTTCCATTCAAAATTTGATGAAGAAGTTCCATTCAAAGCTTATGCTACTAGTTATAAGACACCCATACGATAAAACGATTCAAGTTGGATTTATTCTAGTATGTATGGAATTTTTAGGTTATTTTAACAAAAATATAATAACAGCTTTTTTTACTAAATCTTAATTTAAGGCATATTTCGAATTTTAATGTAAGTAAACACTGCATTGTTTACATTTTTTTATATTGAAATTTTTATTAGATTTTTTGTAATTCTGTCGATCCTACAGTTTCTTTTTTATCAACGTTAGTTTAAGGCTGGACATTCACTGCAAATGCACATTTCGGCGTTTTATATGAAAATGTGGGTTTTTATTATTCATTTATATTAGAATGTATATGCTAAACTGCAATTTTTTTAGGGCGATAGCATAGGCAGAAGCTTTATTCTTATATAAAAGTAATAAACAGAACATTATTTACAATAATTAAGGAAATATAAGCATAATCAACAGGCCGCGGCCAAAAAATTAGTTTTTTGTGTCTGCGACGAGATCAATTTTTACTAGTATTTATAAGTACGCAGAGTATGTTTTTTTACATGTATAAATCTTAGATTATGGCGATGAATCTGTACTTAAAATGATTAAAATATGTCCAATAATAATAATGTTATAAAATTTTAAAATTGCATGAAATTTTTACGTTTTTTGATGACTTTTAATCGCTTTTTGTTCATCTAAAGAGATAATTTTAAAGAATATACTGTATTTACTCCCGTACTTTGAATCTTCACCCATTTACCCAATTTTAGTTTTTTTATTATTAAAAACACGTTAATTACTATTATAAATAAAAAAAACTAGAAATATTGTCAGCGTGCTGGTGTCATGACGAGCAGCAACCATGTTTCTGTGAATGTTTTATTCTGTCAATGAACAGTCACTATTAAAACGTATTCTATACAAATTTTACTTTCTTGTGAATTTATATCATACTATACCATCAAAAGCAATTGAGTTTCACTCTTGCGATAAGGTTTTTGGCTAAATTTACATGAATTTGTCGACATTGTCATAAATGTCAACATAATTAGTACATTTTTTCGTCATATGTGCGGTGCAGACAATATATCGATTTTATGAATATAGCTGTAAAATGCCATTGCCGAAACTGTCACTGGACATTTGAATTTTGCCAAAGCATTTGTCACTTGTCAGTTAACATTCTTAAAACCAAAATATTTTTTGTGGCGATTATTTCTATGAGCCTCGCAAACTCCAATGTCTTTTATGATATTTGAATACATAAAATTTAGTATTCTAATTTAAATAGCGGAAGATCGAAATAATGTGACGCTAGCCTAAATGTTCAATATTTAGTTTGCCGAATATTTTATATATTTAATATTACAAGTTGCGCATGCGTCATAGTTATAGCAACGCTCTGCTGATCCGCTATTAATTTGTTGGTATACATGAATATACATTTTTTGTGGCGATTATTTCTATGAGCCTCGTAAACTCTAATGTCTATTATGATATTAAGCATATTTAATATCTTGAACTGGTCATAGACCCTTACCTAAGCTGGAATGAGAACATCCAAATGACAAATAAGAGGATCAGAAAACTTACGTATTTATTTAAGAAAGTAAGAAATGTACTAAATAAAAACCTGAAAAGTACATACTATGTGAATTGCCAATCCACACTAGAATACGGAATCATAGAGTGGGGCAATGCATCTAAGTTAGAGATCCAAAAAATATTCAATGCTCAGAAAGCAGTATTAAGCAGGTGATACTGCGGATGCCAATAGTCACAAGCACGAGGGTAGTCTGTAGCATGAATGTAATGGATATGTATCATAAATTTTAATTAAATAACTTTCTATAAACTACTTGTACAAAAGTGTTTTATACTAACAATAGCTTAGGCAAACTTATAATAAACTCCAAAGACAAAGTCGACCCACTAAATCATTCCGGTATTTATAGACCAAATTATAATGACTGTTCGGCATTTTATATAGGTAAAACAGCATGTAACTTTAATGTTAGAGTAAAGGAACCCTTGAGATGTCTTAATAACAATAACTTTTCCGAATTCGAGAACCATCTTTTAGAAACAATAACAGAAAAACAGGCCACACCTTTAAAAAGAAAAATGGCATCGAAATTCTACACATAAATAATAGAAGCCTTAGATTAGATAACTTAGAGATACTAGAAATAAAAAAGAGCCTCAACACTAAAGCCAACATTATTAATAATCAGATAAATTTCATGAATAGTCCGTTACTAGATATATTTCCCATTTCAGCGTCCACCCCTCAATTACCCCCACCCTAGCTGTAGCCACGCCCCCATTCAGAATTGATTTGTTTTCTAGGATAAGTAATGGATAGTCAGTTGTACGTCAGTTCTGATGAAGATACGGTGGTATTAAAACCGGTCGACATAAAGTCATTATTTAAGTGGTTTATACAAAGTTATTTAATTAAAATTTATAATTGGGTCCAACCACAAAGTTAACGCTATAAACATAAAGTATACTATCAGATTTATGCCAAAGCTCTATTAAATCATATCCACCGTAATAAAGAATTGTATAAAGTTGACTGTAAAATCAAGGAAACAAGAATTAGGAACAAGAAACTACAGTTGCCGGCAAACTTCTTGAAAAATTTTGGCGTAGTGGGGGAATGTGCAGAAGACAAAATTTGGGTCTCGTTGGTGGAATGGTACATGCGCAAACTTCCCCCCACTACGTAGAAAAATTTCTAGATGTTTGCCGGCTACTGTACTAAAAGTACCTAAAATGATCACATCAGACGGCCAAAAAAATCACACATTGATTATACAATAAACTACACAAAGAATTGAGGAGCAATGCAGACAAAAATTTCTTCAAGAATCAGTGTAAAAGATGGGTGTGGAAATCCTCCAAAGCTTGGTCATCCTATGATCATTATTGTCACATAATTCGTGACAGTATTTTGACAGGATGTACTGTGATATTCAAATGACAGATATTCTTCTATTGACAGAATCAGATAAAACTTCATATAGAAGATTTAAAGCTGTGATTCGTTCCTGTAAACATATATTTATATGAATTTCACTCAAGAACTTAAATATACATCTTCTTTAAATCACAAAAGATTATTGTCTTTGACATTAGTGTTTGAGCAGAATCTTTTTCTTTTTTTATTTATGTGTAAATGTAACTAAACACACTCGAAAAAACATGTTTAATAAAAAAATGTTAAAAATGTGAGGCCGATGTTAAAAAATGTAACCTTTGTAAGATTTAATGTGAAATAAATAAAAAAATATTTGAATATATAAATTGTAGTATTCTAATATAAATTGCGGAAGATGAAAGTAGTGTGGTGCTAGCCTAAATGTTCAATTTTTAGTTTGTCGCGTGTTTTAGATATTAAATATTATTAATAAATAATGTCACGCATGCGTTGTAGCAATGCTTTGATGATTCATTATTAATTTATTGGTGCCTACACATATTCAATATTTAGTTTGTCGCGTGTTTTAGATATTAAATATTATTAATAAATAATGTCACGCATGCGTTGTAGCAATGCTTTGATGATTCATTATTAATTTATTGGTGCCTACACATATTCAATATTTAGTTTGTCGCGTGTTTTAGATATTAAATATTATTAATAAATAATGTCACGCATGCGTTGTAGCAATGCTTTGATGATTCATTATTAATTTATTGGTGCCTACACATATTCAATATTTAGTTTGTCGCGTGTTTTAGATATTGAATATTCCAGAAATATTGTGGAGAACTGAAAAATTCGAAAACGCTTGCGGGTTGTGTGTGACATATAATTTTTCGATAATCATAATAGATGCAACGAATTAAAAAGAGTTGTAGATATGTTAATATCTTTTAAATTGTAGTCATCAGAAAATAATGAAAATTCGACTCCCACATAACCATTTTGACACTTGCAGTTGATCGATCAGCAGTCATCAGGTGTGTCCGTATATGTCAATTGTCGGCGCATTGATAATATATCGATGTCTCATTTAGTTGTAATGTTTTACTCTAGCAACAAATACATCCAATTTAACGCACTAGGATGTTTATATGATATGGGAAAGTGTCAGCCTCATCTTGATAGAGGACCATATAAACACTGAATATCTCGGGTTTCAAGGTTGCAAAGTAATAAATGTCCAGCCTTAAACATAGATATTCATATTTCTATGATGATTAACTCAATAACTTATCCATCACCACCTCCGGGTGCTTGAGATTTAATTGTGAAGTCCTAGTGAAAAAAAAAGAGTATACATATATAGATTACAAGTATTTCCCAACTTTTCCAGTAAGAAAACAAATGGAAAAACATACCTACTAACTTTTTTAATTTACTTTTAAAATAATAAAATAATTACCAATTTTAAAATTAAGTGGTATATGCATATGTTTAATATCATTTACTATCACAAATAATTAATTCATTAATACAATGATTTCTTTTCTTATATTTTATATTTGCTTTTAATTATCTATCTTTGTCTGTTTTTTTTTGTTGTTGTTTGTCTTGGTGGAATCTTATAATTGATTTTTATCTTATCAATATTGTTATGAAAAATGTTTGATTTCAAATTTTTTAATTTTAGTTGGCTGATTCAATGATTCGATGATTGACAATGGGCGTCGGAACTTAATGTCAAATTTGATAAATTAAGGTTATGTTGAAATTAGATTTGTATTATCTCAGAATAACTTAGGTTCAGTAAACAACGTTTTGACAAAGAGAAAGAGAGTACAACACAATTCAAGTTACGGAGTCAAAGAGTGTTGATGCGCAATACACGCAGCATTTTCTGCAGTTAGTCTCTAGTCTCTCATAGTCATGTGCTATTTATTCCTCCACTGGTGAAATTGTAGCCCCATATTAAAAGCATATCTTCAAAAATTTTTTTCATCTGCATTTGGTTTTAGTTCAACTCTCTTTGTCTGTTTGTTTGTTGTTGTGGTGGAATCTTGTAATGATTTTTCACCAACTTCCCGATTAGCTAGAATTCTGAAACTTTCAACATTTATATAAAGTGGATGACTAGAGATTATTAAATAATTTTCGATATGATTTGATCATTATTTCAATTAAAATTAATAATCACGTCATTCACATTAAATTAATAATCATGTCGCTCACAAGCAAGAGCCGCAGAAACATCTGAAGAACATGCCGTTCGAAAATTTAAAACAACATGTTTAATATTTGGATACTGCAAGGATGATGTTGAAAAATATGAATGTGTGCAAAGAAATTGTATAAAAGCATGTCTTAATTTTCTTTTTCATTTACTTATATTGTAATTTAATCTCTCCACAACAATAATTTACACCATGTGCCCAAAAGTGGGCATGAATCAATTATTATGTACATACCTACCTTTCAAATTTATTTAAATATTTAATTAACAATGTATATATCTGTTTTTTGTAGGCACCCCTGGTTTCGTCCCTAAATGGAATAGTCTGGACAATAGTGTGAATCGTGCGAGTTACGAAGGAGAATATACTCTCGATGCGAAAGGCTACCCGCTTAATCCGCGGGGTAGAACCGGAATAAAGGGTCACGGTTTACTTGGGAGGTGGGGACCCAACCACGCTGCAGATCCTATCGTAACTCGGTGGAAGAGGAATGAAGATGGGGAAATCACGAACAATACAGTTTCAAACAAGTAAGATAGACATGAATGTTTGATGACCATATTTAGAATTGGGATAGAACACAGTCAGTTTGGCCTTGACACTTAACTCGACTTATTCATTGCACTATCCTGAGTTAATCACGAGCAGCTCCGATTCTTCGGTCTTCTTCACCCTCCTGCCTCTCAATTGTTAACCAGTTAGTTGTCAACAAATTCTTATTTATTTTGACATAATAATTAGTTAATTAAGCCATGTATTCACTAGGGGACAAATCGCGAAACATTCCGCTCGGCATGTCGCATCAACATCTACGCTCATGTTTCGGGGACAATGACGCGGCCATTTGACGTGTACACACCGGGACTCGCATATCTTGTCGCGGAAATGTCACCCGATGAGCTTATGTTGACAGCTGCGGTATCTCATTTGGCGAAAACGGGGTTCCGCGCAATTCGAAATGTTTTTTTGGGTCGCAATTTCAAATAAACGAGGTTTTACAAATAGTAAATTGAATATTATTAAAAACAAGGTCCTTTTTGCAAATAATTATTGTTTTCCAGACGTCGCGGAAATATATCGCCTTATGAGGTTATGGTGATAGCCGCGTATCTGTTTATATTAATGAGTTTATCGAAAAGTAAGAGGAGAAAAAAGAGGGGAATGCGAAATTATTTACTGCAAAGAGAAAGAAGGACGGACATTCTATGCGATCTTCGATCGATACAGCTCGATGAGTTCAAGAACGATTTCGTTTCCCCGCATTGTCATCTTGACAGATACAGCGCATGCATATTCACTTGTAAACATACCACGTGGTACTGACGCTCCGCGGAATGTTGCAGTGAGTATGCTCGGGTACCGTGCGCATGGCAACGTTGCCACGGCACGTAGGAATGCCGCGCTATGTTGTGCGCGAGGTCGCGGAACAGTGCACGACATTGCAACGTCACGTAGATTCCATGCCGCGCGTGCTGTTGAGGGACAATTTGTCCCCTAGTGAATACACGGCTTTAGTTATATTTTAATGGAGGTTGCTGCTGGCCACAGTCAATATGTGAATCAAAATCTGGGATGTTGGCTGAACAAATCTACCTACACGAAGATAGTTGATTTACTGCTAATTTTATTTTTAAAATTTACTTATATGTCTGTAATGATTATTTTGGATGTATTTTCTTTGGTATAATATTGATCTGGATGAAAATTATCAGGCCTATCCTGCAACTAGTGGTTGTACAGCGAAGGGACAACAAAGAGTGGGCACTTCCCGGGGGAATGGTGGATCCTGGAGAGAAGGTGTCTCAGACTGCTGTCAGGGAGTTCTTAGAAGAAGCCACCAACTCTCTACACATGACAGATGGTACATACAACACTTTATTTTTTTATAAAAAAGATAATTTAATTGTATTTTTTGGTGGATAATAATTTACGGTGTTGTTTGCAAATATACTTCGAACAATGTTTTCCTCTCTCAATGAATACATAATCTAAAATTAATAACTAATATAATACGCAAATAAGTACTAAAAAAAACATAAAAAGTTTATTCCTTACGGTGCAAGTCAGTAGCCCACTAAGACTACAACGGATATAAAAAATGCCGGGTTTCGAGTGTATCTCTGAACCTGCGCTCGCACATAACCTCGCTCTCCGCGTGTTCGAGGGCTTAGGAGAATACACGGAATCTCAAAGCGCTGCGTTAAAAATGAAAAAATATAGTGTTAAGTTTTAATGTTTTTTTTTTAATATAATTAACAAAAATAAACTTAGTTTTCACCACTTTTGTATTGAAAAATATCAACATGTTTCAGAGTCCATGGACCTTTCTTCAGGATACAATTTTTTTTAAATTCTAGACAAGATAATAAGTATTGACTAAAATAATACACGATTTTAGTTGGTTTATGTAATCAGACATCCGCTGTTCTCAGGTGCTTCCATATATTTTAGTGTCACAACTTCGATATGAAACATCAACAATATTTATATCCAATATATAGTATTTAGATGACGTGTCATACACCTCTAGAAAGAGCATGATATAACAACACAGTACTTGGAATTTGACACTTGTAAAATGAATGTCTAGCCTTAATATTAAACACTGATTGTATATACTTTTTTATTGTTTTAGATGAAAAAATGGTGCTCGATCTCTCCCTGAAGGAATTTTTCTCAAAAGGTGAAGAAGTGGTGTGTGCCTATGTAGATGATCCTAGGAATACAGACAACTCTTGGATAGAGACAACAGCCTTCAGCTTTCATGATGAGACGGGAGATACTCTAAAATACGTCGGCCTTACAGCAGGAGACGATGCCGTTGGCGTTAAGTGGGTTGACTTACATAGAGATTTGAAACTCTACGCCTCCCACAAAGATTTTGTAGAGAAGGTCGCTCATGTGAAATACTGTCATTGGTGAGGAATTGGTTGTTACTGTAAATTAATTAACGTCCCCTGCAGTCATGGACCCACTGATGTTTAAATAAATATTTTTATAATATGTACTTACTATTAGCCAAGTAATTTTTCACCATCATTGCTACCTACAATCTTTCAGGAGTAAAACTTTGTTTTTTCTTTGGCATTTAAATGCTATAATAAAGGTTTGCTTGATTTTATGGCTGCACAATTGCAAAATGATATTTGTAGAATATTGTGGGCATAATCTGACACGCAGCTGCGCCCGTTGAGACTAAATCATCGAAAATCTGCTCTCTGCATCACACTTGTGCTAGTTATACTCAGCAAGTTTTGAGTTACCAGATTGTTTCTTTTTTGTATGTAACTACCCACTTCTCTTCTATGCAGATGGAATAGGTTGTGTCCTTACGTCTTCTTTGCAGGGATAATTATTTTAATACATAATCACATTTCTAGGTGTAAATCACATCACACTTTGTAAATTTTTATTGATCATTAAATTATAAATTTCTCTTCGTTTAGTTATTTTCATTAATAAAATGTTAAGTGTTATTTATCAATAAATGAATTAGAATTATTCAGATAAATAATAATGTACACGCTTAAACTTGTAAATTTTCCTATGTATTTGAGAGATATTTTAAATATTTTAGTTGTTTTGGATCACATTTCAATTATATCAGGGACAGGGTAGATGGTGCTTGGCAGTGAACAGTGCTGTACTTAAGGCGATCGTCTGGCAATGTAAGCAAAATTCTCCAATTTTTCTCGTAACTTCTCTTGTATTTTATATCACATGTTTATATGAAAAGATATCAAATTAAAATTTATTCATTAGGTTTAATATATTTTTAATACTTATGTATTCCTTAAATGACACAAAATAAATGATTTAATCAATTTATGAATTACCGAACCAATGATGTTTTAGAAATGAAGAAAATTGTTCTCCTTTGTGGACTTGGCGGTATTTTTTTTTCTATAAATTACAAAGTAAACAAATGTCTTTAACAAAATACATTTATTGCAAAATTTGCTAGTTAATTTATACAATTAATTTCGCACAAGCTGTAGTTAAATAATGCTTATTTAAATGATCTGGTGGACGGTGGTTCCAGCCGCATTCCAGGACACCAGCAAGTTAGCCCTATTTTCATAGCACAGGCTTTTGACTTAGTTTGAGAATAGTAAGAATATTGATGCGACACGTATTCCATGTTAGCATCTCTATTTAAAAAAAATACTCAATGTTTATATGGGTGTAGATGCCCAGCACTATGAAAACTCTGTTCATTATCTGTTCTTATGACGACTACTGAAATGTAGACTTCAAAGTTCATTCCCACCATCGCATCGGTAGAACAACCAAAAACCCTCACTCTTATCTGACAGTGATGAAAACCTTCATTCACATGAACATATTAATTGCTTAGAATTTTGTACATATGCACTAATTATCCCTAAATGAGAATGTATTTGCATGTGTTTAAAAGTATTTGATGTTCTTGCTTTCATGCATTTTTTATATAATCTCTATGTTATTACAGTAAACACATAGACTATTATCAAGTACAGTAAACACATAGGCCATTATCAAACAGTCCTAGTAAGCTGAAACAGCTATCATATTTAAAATAACCCTTATGTTGCAAACTAAAAAATAATGTAAGAATGAAAAGTTATTCTCAAAGTTAAACAGTTTATTAGTCAGATATAACGACACAATAGATATAGCAGTAGTAAACGCGACCACACACACGCTCGTCAAGAAGAGAAGTGGCCCGTGTGCCTCCACCTTTCCCGCCTTCCGCATGCACCGCAGCACCCTCTGGTGGTGGAACATCGGTGTTGCCATGTAATAATAATATTTATAATATTTATTAAAATTGAATTTATTTTAAATTTCATTAAAGATATACATGGAGTTCTTCAAACTAAACGCAAAAACCATAAATAAACACATAGCCACTTATGGGGAAAGTAACTTATGACCATTACTCATATTACCCATGAACATAAACGGTACGCACAATCTTCAACAAGCGTAAAACATTCAAATACATTAGACTAGGTGATGCTTCATGATTATGATGCATTAAAGCAGATTATGCCATGTAGTTGGTCCCATCACACAGACAGGAATAAAGACGTTCAAGTATTAGGTTTCTTTAATCGTTACATACAATGTTCATGTTCGTTTTTCGTCTGAAGCAATTTCATTATACATATTTATACCAAAAATATGTTCTTTTGGTGTACCAAGAAATTCTAGAGATGCCACTGAGCTAATGTTCATTGAGTTTGTTAGTAACATTACAAATGATTTGTCAAAGCTTGTAATGTCGGACTGCTACAAAGACTTTATTCAGTTGTTATCACAATTTTTATTCAATTGTCATCACAAGTTCCCGCAAACACAACAAAAAATGTAACAATTCCTGAAAAAGGTGTAAAATTTTAAATAAAGGTTATTATTAGTCGTATTGGCATGTGATATGCCCAATTGTGCCTGTTGGTAGGTTTAACTTAACAAACACCATCGCTATACTGACAAAAAGGATAGATTCGAAAACACTTATGAAAGACCATGCATAATCGCTTATGAAAGCTTGGATTAATGTAGCGTCCTAATATTGTACATTATAGAAGAAAACACAATTATCAATTAATTTTCAGATAAAATAAATACAATTCTACACAAATCTAATGACAGAACTAAAATCTAGTACAATATTACCCCAAAATTATGCTATATATTATATATAAGTTATATATAATCGATAGGTGGGATCAACAAAAGTTGCGTATGTGTCGAATATAAAAATTGCATATAAATACATTTAAATTGTGTTTAATTGGGACCCAGGACTAATAAAATTAATGAAAGAAAAATATTTAATTAAAATTGTTGGTCTTGTGGTTAGGACTCTCGCCTCATGATCCAAAGGTCGCAGGTTCGAATCTCACTCCAGACAAGCAAGTTAGTCCTATTTTCATAGCACAAGCGTTTAGCTTAATTTGAAAATAGTAAGAATATTGATGTGACAAGAATTCTGTGTTCGCATTTCTATTTTTTAAAAAATTTAAAAAAATATCAATAATGAACTACAAATGTAAATTAATATAAACATATTAGTAATAAATATCAACAAAAAGAAAAGTTATGTAAAATGAAGTTATGTAAAATAAAGTTATTTCGATGTCGATGGCTTGATAAAATCTACCAACGACGATAGAATGTTTTCTTTTTTCACCCAGAATTTCTTTGTAGCAAGTTGATCATTCATTTCTTGCTTTGTTACTATAACATGTTCTTTGTTGAGGTTTACATTTTCTAAAATTTGAAAGCCATTTCAATCAAGCTGAGACCTGTCAAGCTTAGAAATACACAAAATGTGCTTTTCTGGTGGAACTGGGTCTGAAGTATCGGATTCTTCAGTAAGGTTTTGCCCACGCATCTTTATGAACTTGTCAGCTCTTGACTATGTGAATCCATCATCTTGTTACATCATCACCATCGACTTCCAAATGTATGTAATTGCCTGGCAACAATCATAAGAGCGACATAATTCTGGCATTTTTGTCTCGTTTTTGAGCGGAAGAGGGAAATCAAGAATCGTGGGCCTCTGAGTTCACGTCAGCAGGGGTATTACTGTACTACATTAGTAACAAAACAAGAAGTAGCAATGCCAAAACTTTACCATTAGTAATCCTTAAAAAATTAGGCTTACCTTTTTGTCAGGACGGTGGCAATACATATTATTATTATGCAATTTTGGACTTAGAATAAGTTTGTACTTTTGATACTCCGACAATTTTGGATCTTGTGTGTGTTTATCAATGATAATAATCTTCGTTGAGATGTTGTATACTGCAGACATGCTATTATATTTTGATCCATTAATCCTAATTTAGCTATAATCATGTGAATACATAATATACCAAGTGCATTTTTATTTAAGTATAAAATTTATATATCTATATTTACATTAGCTGAAGCTGAATAAACACGTTTGATGCAGATTTTTGTTTCATTCATCGTGTATTTCAATAATCCATATATGTACATCCAATTCTATTTAGTATGGGGGGAAACATTCCAGAAACTGCCGTGTAGAAGAAATGTGTAAAATTGAAGACGTATTCCACCATATAAATCACATTAAGTGCCTGTTGTTTGATCAGAAGTAAGAGTAATAATTAAGAAAAAAGCATAGATTTTTGTATTCTCCACCAATCAAAACACCCTTTTTCGTAAAATTCTAAGCTTTTTGCTTAACTCTTACTCTAACTTCTGACCAAACAACAGGCCCTAAGGGCCGGTTGTTTCAAGTTGGATTAAAGTAAGCGTTCTTTTAAAGCATAGATTTTTACGTTCTCCACCAATCATCCGTTTTCGTAAAAATCTATGCTTTAATTGAACGCTTACTTTGATCGAACTTGAAACAACCGACCCTAAGTCTTATATTTATATATATTTATCCACATGCTCATGGTTTGTTCGTAAAAATCTAAAAAATTGTAAATCTCAAAAGGAAACTATAGCACAACGATTATGATACGATATAGGCCCGAATACAGAGTAACGAATAATATTATACGATTTTAAGGTTTAAGGGACCACTCAAAAATGTAATTTGTAGTCAGAGTGAAATCTATATTCGTTATGACGGTGATATAACCGCGTTAATTTGTGCCGCTCCGAAATCGCTTTATTCTAGGAATTCCGTCCTTAAGTTGACTTTTTTTGGGCCAGCAAAACAGATGCGAGCGAACAACGCAGTCCTGTTTTGCTGCGTTAAAAATTATATTGTTACTCTAGAGTAAGATTATTATTTTAGAGTAAGATAATGTTATGTTAGAATAAGATTTGTTATAATGTAAGTATTATTTCGTAGCTAGCACTAGATATAATAACGCACGCAGGAAGATCGAACATTGCCTACTGTGTATTTGATTTACGAGATTTGCGCGCCAATTTCGCAAGCCCCGAATACGGAGCAGGAGAGGGGAGAAGGGATGCGCGGGGAGAGGCTCCCTGGGCAGCGAGAGGAGAGATCGGCGCGGCAAGCCCGAGGTCAGTTCGCCCCGACCTCCCTCCCGGTGAGGGCGAGTCCCAGCCTCGGGACGCCACCCGCAGAGAAGAAGACGCGGCGACGAGGATGGCTGCCTTGCCTCGGATGGCGGCCGGTCCTCCACGAGGAGTTCCAGGAGGAAGGCCAGATGTCTCCCGACGACGCAACGCAGCGGCGACGATCGGCGGGACAGAGCGCGTGGCCTGGGATAGGACACCGCGTCCCCGCCAGATGTAGGCGCGGATCCCGCGACCGACGCGCGCGGCACGGGAGGGCCCCCCCGCGCTCGGCTGCATCCACGCGACGCGGTGTGCCAAAAGGAGCCACCCGCGGCAACCACGACCGCGGCTATGAGGGCCGCGGATAGTGAAATGTGTTTCGTGCAACGAGTGCTAGGACACGATAACGTTTGTGAATCAGGACTGCTTGCGTTTAGGCTAGGATTAGTTTTAGGTTAGTGATATTTTTTTTTAGTTGATAAGTCTAAAGATAAGAATTGTCTTTAATTCAATAAATTGTGTAAATATAATATTGGTGGTTGGTGTTTTTAAATTTCCCGCTCCCCTCCCTTGGCAATGCATTTTAATTTTGATATAGAAAGGACGTGAAGCGCCTTGCGGCTATCAATCCTGATTGATTGATACGCGTTCATATCAACATCACACACCTCGACAAGCGAAAGGACAATGTCCACCTTACAATAGTGTATGAAATTTCTATGGTTCTTGATTTCACAGTCAATGCTTAGCGGTACGCATGCGCATTATTGAAATTATTGTAAGGAAACCGGCCGAATATCTACTTTTTTTGACAGTTCTTGAAAGATGCTCGATACCTTCCTTTAAATTTTACTTAAGTTGAATTTATTATAATCACGGTGGATTTTGACCTGTTGGACGATAGTTTTACGGACTGTTATGTTCAATACCTCGATGAAATGGGTAGGATGAATAGGCCGGTAGCAATTCGACGGTATTTGCGAGATTTTGAGAATCCCGTAGAATTTTACAGTTCTCAAAATTTTAAAATGAAGTTTCGGCTGGAAAAGTCGACAGTGATGGAAACAATAATGCCTTTATTGTTTCCAAATCACAGTGTTGTTACCAATCGAGGCCTGCCGATTCCTCCCATCATACAAATTGCGGTAGCGCTGCGTTTTTTTGCGACGGGAAATTTTCAGGTAAATATGGGGAATGAATATTTTATAGATGTCTCACAGACACGAAATTATATTTTTATGGGGAAGTAGGTATGGAAGTCTTTGGGTGTTCATAGGGCTTATGACCTATCGTACGGCTAGCTTGAATGATCACTTTACACAATGTAACATTCACCATTTCCACCCATGATAGAATACCATGTTTATTAAATCTATTCAATAGTATATTGATTGATTAATGATGTCACTGTGACAAAAAATCCAGTACTGTTCTTAAAATTTGGACAAACTCAAAATATTCTAAATATGGGGACTTCAGAAACAAAACAACACAATCTTTAAAGTATTTTATCAGCAATTATCTATAAAATATTTTTTCAGACTGTTGCTGGAGATCTCCACGCAATAAGCCAGCCAACTTCTTGCAGAATCGTGCGAACCATTTCCCGTCAATTGGCACAGCAAGTCAAAAATTTTGTTAAATTCCCTCGGTCGTCCCAGGTCCTATGTGAAAACCGATGGCTATTTTATCAAAAAGCGCGATTTCCAGGAGTGGTGGGATGCATTGATTGCATCCACATTCCCATCAAAAGCCCTACGAGAGCCAGAGGGGAAATATTTAGGAATAGGAAAGGGTGGTTCTCGCTGAATGTGCAAGTAGTGTCCGGTCCGAGGATGGAAATATTTGACATTCTTGCCAGATGGCCGGGTTCCGCACACGACTCAAGAATTTTCTATAATAGCAGCTGTCATAGGAAGTTTGAAGAAGATCTCAGGCATCCTCCTCTGTGACAGCGGGTGTGCTCAGGCGAGCTACTTATTTACGCCAATTACAACAAACTTAAATGCAATAACCAATGCTGAGGAACATTATAATAGGTCACAAATAGCGACAAGAAATGTTGTGGAGAGGTTATTTGGGGTTTGGTAAAGGATATTTCCGTGCTTGAGCAGGAAACTCCACAACAACCTCACAAATACAACCAACATCATAGTTGCTTGTGCAGTTCTGCACAACATAGCCATCGCATCAGGGGACCCACACTTTATCCTTTCCTCCGACTTAGATAATACACCAAGTGCTAACCAACCGACTGTAATCCGGTCTAACAATGTATCCGGCAGGTTAATTAAGGTAGCATTTATCGCTAGGCATTTTTCATAATTTAAATTCTAAAACTAGTATTGAAACTTTTCTTTCATTCATTTTGTTCTGTTCTGAAAAAATACATTTTCTTTATATCAGTTAATTCTCTTTCTCAATTATTATTTATTAATAAATCATGTTGCTTTATTATTTCATATTACTGTTAATAAATTTTTTGAAATATGTTCAGAAGTACTATTTTTGAATTTTACTATTGCAATATCTATTATACATTTATGTGATTTTTCATCTTAATAACGTTAGGACATGAACATTTTATTATAATTTTTAAAGCTCAAAGTAATACTTTGGTTAGTAAATCATATGATATAGACAAATAAGATAAATGACATATCACCTTATACACCTATCTTTTCTTTCACTTTGTGATATATTTCCATTTATAATTCGTAAAAATATCTAATAAGTGGGTCATAATAAGTGCCATAATTTCAATTATTTATTTACCTAAATATCATGTTGCATACTGAGCAGAATATTAGCGATTGTGTCACGTGGGAGGAACTACTTAAACATTCTTGATGTACATATTAAATATATTGATGACTTCATGTCCGGCTAGTAGTATCTCGACAGTACCGTGGCAAGTATTTTTTTGTTAAGCTGCAACAGGCTGTAGGGCCCAATAACTGCGGCGAAACACATCACAAAACACTCCAGGCTTGAGTTAATCACACATGTGTTGTATTGTGACTCCACCGGGAATCGAACCCGTAACTTTCGGAAAGGGAGGCCAGTTTCATGCCCACTGGACTATGAGGGCTGTCATCACAATTCACAGTTGTAATTGTGCTAAAGGTTCCATTACCTTATTGATCCTTATTGAAAAACCTTGAGCTAATTAATGAAACTGCAGAGGACAATATCACGCTAGAGTAAAAACACTATTTTAGATATTGTATATATTTTATTAAAATACGAGTATATCATTTTAATGCTGTAATTTTGTGAATAAAATACAAAACAAAAATTAAGTCACATCAGTCAAATAAAGGTACAAGTAATTTGAATAAAAACATCTATCCGCTCATCAGCTAAATTTGAACAAAAGAGCGGTGAGTGCAGACAAAACAGAAAACCGTGGCATGATACAGATACAGATTACCTACTAATCTTACTGACTACGCTGTTTTTATTTTAATGTATATATATTTTTTAATAATATAGATTTCCTTCAATATTATTTTAATATGTTGTTTATATATACCAGAAATGATTTGTTTTATTTTATACGTCACAATGATTGATTTCTACGAAAGAACTATTTACTATATTTACTCTTTTAAAAAATAATCTATATACTTTGGATATTTTTGTGGTTACACTTAATATTTTTAATATTTAAAGCATTAACTTTGTGTTAAAACATTTTAATTTTTTTTTATTTATGTTAGTATATAATAGTATAAAATATGTAACAGGAAGCGCTAGTTTAAAATTACATTTTTCATATTATTAATAAAAATAGAAAACAAATAGAGACACCCGAGAACATATGGAAACAATCTAAAGCGAATAGACCGTAGGAGATGAATTGGGTTTCTATTTTGGAGGTAGCTTGCCATTAATTTTAGCCGATAAACCAATATCGTACGGCCTTTTCAATAATACATCATGGTTGACTATCAAAAGCCTTGGTGAAATCATTATATTAACAATTAACAGTGCTTCCGTTAAATAATTCGTGAAAACCATCAGATTTGTCTCAACCGGGCGCCCTTTCCTGAGTCCGTGCTGTTCATCAATTATAAATGTCTCTCTTCGGGAAGCGACGATTCTACTTATTATAATTTCAAATACCTTAGCTGGTGCAGAAAAAATAGGTACAGGTCTGTTGTTTTCTACAGATGACATAGAACCACTCTTATATATTGGAGTAACTTTTGACATGTTTCCGGGAAGATCCCTGTAGTAATGGAAAATTATACAAAAAACAAACAGATTTTTTTATTAGTTCCACACAACCCTTTAACAGAAATGTTGGAATGAAATCTGGACCACGAGAATGAGTATAATGCATGTTTATTAATTTTTTAATAGTGTCGGACACATCTTTCTCACTGACATTTTGAACATCAATGGAGAATATTGCTTAGCAGTATTAACATTGAATATACAAACTCATTGAAGTCAAATAATTGACATATCTAATAGCAAATAATTTATCTCCAACAATAGTTCTATTTGGTGCAGATACTTCATGGCATGAACATAATATTTCACATGTCAACAAAAGTATTTAACAGAGCAAGCCCTGAATGAAATTCACTGTAAAATAACAATTATGCAATCACAACTTTTTCTCGTTTGATTATGCTAATGTGTGTCAATTTGGATGTCAATGTAGAGTATCTCAACAAACTGGAAGGCCTTCAAAACTAATGTATCCGTTTCATCTTCAACCTCAAAAAATTCCATCACATGTCATCTTTCCGCGATCTTCTCCATTGACCTATCCAATGCCACAAACCATGACTTGTCTCTACTTTACAATCCTCACTCACATCGAGTATCTTACCAGAACGGAACTTCTGAGAATGATCAAGATATATGTACTGAAATTTGTTCTTTTTACCTTCAGTTGCTCCATAGAAAATATATATTGCTTTTGGATATTGTAGGTAATGAAAATCCTTTCCTACATTAATTTTATTCTGAAAACTATATACATACTTATTTACCTGTCAATGCATGTATCTTTACCGAACTGAATATATTTTTCAATGTTTACTGAAGACATTGAAAAATACATTCCTTTTAAGTTTTTGGTGCCTTAATACGTTTATTAGTACATATTTAAGCATATAATTTTGATACTGTAGTTCTTAGAATAAACTATTTCATTATGTTTAAAACAGAAGATAAATATAAACGAAATTAAATGCCTGGTAAAAGTATTAAAAATTATTGACAATACAGCACTCGTTGCTATTACAAGATGACAGGTAAACAAAAACATTAAAGAATGCCATAGATAAAAACAAATAGACGAGAGCTATCTGACTTGCTCAAGTAGCGACTCTAGAATGCGATTTAAGTCAACTAACGAGGAAAGCAGAATACTTTCCGCGTTAGTTTGACATAGTTATCACTACCGTAGAGGATTAATTCCCATAAGATCGACGGTGAAAAATGACGCGAATCCACATTTCCTAAGTAACTTTATGACCAGCGGGCCTTTTAGCGGGGCTTTCGCCCCAGGCTTGTACCTACTGCACGTGTGCACAGCTGTGTGACAAACAAACCTTTTTCCTCGGAAAGAACAATGAATGCAATTAAGTCGGCGTTTAAGCTGGCTAATAAAAGTAAGGAAAAATAATGTTTCTTCTAGCTTGAATATATTTTAAGGTCTTGTCGGTTTGGGAATACCGCACTTAGCGACAAGGGTTAATAAATTTTATTGCACTCGGCTCTATTCGGCAGCCGTTTTCAAAGGACCCGAAACCGAACGATAGCGGTATTTTATTAGGGAAGCAATGGATTATCGAGAAATCGACGATAATGCTCAGGAGGGTTGAAAACATTTGCGATGTCCGAAACTTTAAAATTCCCGAGATCTGTATTTGTTTTGCCTAAAATGTAATATCTGCACGTGCACGTGCGGAACAAACAAATTAGTTCTCCGCAAGGGTATGCAGAGGTTTATAGACAGAGATATATGACGATAGATATAGATCTAAGATTATTAGCTATTTCTCCTACATAAATTTTCTGATAATATAATGCAAGCAAGTACTAAGATATGATTATAAATTCGCTATATGTTAGAAGATACGTATGTATACATATAAGGAATTATTGGTATAAAATAATAGTAATAATATTAACGTTTGTAAATGATTTTTTATGTGATTATTAACATTATTATTTTGACGCCGACGACATTGTAAATAAATAAATATAATGTTGCGAAATTGCTAAATTTTAAATGTTTGTAAATATATTTTATGTGATAGAATATAATATGATTTAAAGAGTCCCTAGGCATAAGTTCAAGTTATAATTATATTTTAATTAGTTTTATATTGTTATTGTGTCGGACAAGAAAAAACCGGTGGCCCTTAATCGGGCCTTTTTTACCAATCTCCATATGTTGGCACTGATGAACATTTTATTAAAGAAAAAAGTAATTTTTTTGTATTTTGATTTTTTAGAATTAATTATTGCATTTTTTATCACATGAATTGTGAGCGCGAGCGCGTAGATGGGCAAGAATAAATAAAACCCTTTGGGTATGCCTAGCGCGCTCGACGCATTTTTATTAAAAATAACCGAAGTTATTCATTGTAATTTTTGTATGTATGTTTTTTAAAGTTTATTTTTGACATCACTGGGAGGTCGTTATCGGATTAATTTTGTTGTTAAAAATGTTTTTGTGTATGTTGTAAGCGATGTAAGAAGAAATCGCGGCGGCATGATTTGATTCTTGAAAAAGATTTTAATCTTCCCAAATCGTAATATTGGGCGACTGCAGTACGGTATCGCCACAGTCCGGGGGGCATCGGTTTTACCCTCTAGCGACATCAGTACCGTGCCGAAGTCGCCATTTTATCGGTACCGTGCCAAAGTCGCCATTTTTATCAAACACAATTCAGTACCCTCTTGCGACATCGGTACCGTGCCGAAGTCGCCATTTTTATACAAAAATTATAAAATGTAAAAATTAATATGATTTTGTTCGCAATCACTTGTATATGGCTTTACATAATTTTATGTAGAAAAAATATTGAATTTGTGTAGCCAGGCTCGCCAGAGAGACCGAATATACGAAATTATTGCACCCAGCTTGGCGAGTCTGGCCCCCTTTTTACCGATTATCTCCATGAAGGATGAACCTGAGAGACATTTGTTATTGAAACAAAAGAAAGATAAAATATAAATGTGTAAAAATAGTATGTTATAACTATAGTAGAATGTTTAGTTACATGTTTATTAATATTTTGAATACGAGACCACTGCTCATAGAGCTGCGACTCGAATTATGAGTAGTGATCTCGCCGTCAGACAGAGGTCGGTGTCGTCGGTTTCCGAAATGCCGACCTCTGACTGGTCGTTGAAAATGCGCCTAGGCGTGCGGGCCCTGATTTTTTGATGAAATAAATTACGTGGCGCAGGAACCCAGAATTCAGTTCTGCTCCTGAGTTCACCTCCAGATCTACTTGCGACTTTCTCTTCTTTTCTACTCGACTCCTGCTTCAGCCTTTGGACCGCTCTAAGATTCTCAGCGAATTTTTATACGATCTCGCTTTCGTCTGAGAATCTGCGATATCGGTGCCATCAGGTTGACCTGACCGTAAGGCGGTGGAATCACCCCATATTTTTGCGCGTTCCTGTCCGAAACAGTTATGATTATTAATTAATTAAGTATTCGCATTGTAAGCTTATTTGTATTGTAAGTAGATTATAAGCGCTGGTTATAAGTCTTTTATTTTCATATAAATAATCCATTTAAGGTAAATAACATGTCGATCTTATATAAGAATAATTCTGTAATGATTGAAATAGTGTGGAAGAAAGTGTATCTTCTACGAACAGTGTGGCTAAAACAGACAATTAATTATTTAAGCCTACGAGATGCGTATCGTGTTGGGTCCATCATAGAATGACTCAGGCGTGGAGGCGGGGTCAGGTAAGGAGTTGTCGCCAACCAATGGTTACCCTTCTGGACGCCGAGGTGACGTCGATTGACCAACTCCGAGAAGGTAGGTCGAGCCAAGGGAACCGGCAGAGATCCGCCCTGACGGCCGACGATAAAAGCCCGGACGCCGTGCGGAACAGACCAGAAAACAGTTGTCACGAAAGAGTAAACAATTATCACAAAAGAGTAAGCAATTATCACGGACGAGTAAACAGTCATCACAGTGATCAGTGATCGAGAGTGAAATAAATAGCTGCCGTCAGCTATCGGACAGCTGGCGGACGAACCGAAGTTCAGCTTCAGCAATCGTGAAGCCGGAATGGTGAAGTGAACTAGATAGAGAGGTCGAGATCCGGTTGATTCGGAAGCAGCCAGCCGCCAGGCAATAGATGCCGGCCCCGGCGCTAACAGGACCGCGAAGGTCCATCACCCACGAGGACGAGAGGTGGCTTTGGGAGCGATCCAAGCCTCCGAACACAGACGACGGAGACGCGAGATGACAGTAGCGCGGCGCGGCGCCGAGAAAGCCCGGCCCGCTAACTTCCTGGCCGGAAGTACCCCGGCTCCCATAACGCGACGAGGTATCTAGGAATAAGGTAGATAATAATATTAGACGATATAAATTGATAAGGCATTGTGGAATTTGTACGATGTAAATTAGTATTAATTACATGTAAATATGTATAAATTTAATTCTTTTTATTCAAATTCCCGCCACCTTTCTTCAGTGACCATCTCCAAATACATAGTTTGTGATTTGATAACACCACAGAGCGGCAAGCTAGCCGAAGATCTGCCCTCTGAGAGGTGGAGATCAGAACCCACCCAGGTGTAAATCATTTCAAGTTGACTTAAATCGCATTCCAGAGTCGCTACTTAAACAAGTCAGACACTTAGAAGAATTAGTCTATCGTAAAATGACGCGTGTGTAAATTAGTCCTGGTTAGATTGTAGCTCTCGTCTATTTGTTTTTATATATGGCATTCTTTGACGTTTTTGTTTACCTGTCATCTTGTAATAGCAACGAGTGCTGTATTGTCAATAATTATTAATACTTTTACCAGGCATTTAATTTCGTTTATATTCATCTTCTGTTTTAAACATAATGAAGTAGTTTATTCGAAGAACTACAGTATCAAAATTATTAGGTCCTTACATATGAAATTGGCGTTTAGTATGGGAGAAACATAAAGCCGATTTTTTTTTATTATAATATATTTATTTAATCAAAGTATATACCATTGCTATCTATGCACTTTTGCCATCTCATAGGTAGTTCATCGATCCCTTTACTAAAAAAACCATTCGGACGGGAATCAATAAAATCTTTGAAGGCGGTTTGGACTGCCCCATCGGAGTTGAATTTTTTCCTTTGCAAGAAGTTATCCAAATTTCGAAAAAAATGGTAATCTGTTGGGGCAAGGTCCGGAGAGTACGGTGGATGTCTTAGACATTCCAATTGAAGCTCCTCTAATTTGGTAGCCGTCTGTTGTGCAGTGTGTGGTCTGGCGTTATCATGAAGCAGCAGTGGCCTAGAGCGATTAACCAGCCTCGGTTGTTAGCAGCTAGCTTTTCCATCATGGTTTGCAGTTGCTGACAATAGACATCTGCCGTAATCGTCTGGCCAGATTTAAGAAAGCTGTAGTGAACGACACCAGCACTAGTCCACCAAACGCTCACAAGTAACTTTTTTGGAGTCAATTTTCGCTTGGGGCATGGTTTGGCTGGTTCGGCAGGGTTCAGCCATTGCGATGAGCGCTTCCGATTATCGTACAGGATCCACTTTTCAACACAGGTAATGATTCGATTTAAAATCCCTTCATTATTGTGCCGGTTGAGTAATGCAACGCAGCAGTCAACGCGCGTTTGTTGATTTGCTTCACTCAATTCGTGAGGTACCCACCTTTCAAGCTTTTTCACCTTACCAATTTGCTTCAAGTGGATTAAAACAGTTTTATCACTAACACCGCAGCCTGCAGCTAACTCGGATGTGGTTTGCGATGGATCCGCTTCCACAATAGCCTTCAATTCTTCATTATCAACTTGGTCTCCGGCCGTCCACGGGGCTTGTTCTGCAGGTCAAAATTTCCAGAACGAAAACGTTGGAACCAAAAACGCACTGTGTTTTCTTTTGCGGCACCGTCGCCATACACATCATTAATCCTTCGAGCCGTTTCTGCAGCACTGGTGCCACGGTGGAACTCGTACTCGTAAATAACGCGATATTTCAAGTTTTTCATTTTGTAAACTGAGTGACGCAAAGAAAAAAACAATTGAGGAAAAAACAAATGAATTATAATTTTCAAAACACAAATACATGAGTAAATAGCTGTATAAATTTGGATTTGGAATTCCTAAACAAAGAGAAGATATTTGAGATCAAATTTGCCAGTACGGCAAAACGCCAATTTCATATGTAAGGACCTAATATATGCTTAAATATGTACTAACAAACATATTAAGGCACTAAAAAATTAAAAGGAATGTATTTTTGGAATAATCCAAGTTGACGGTCCCGGTGTGCATACACTAAAAATAATTATTTCACCGTATAATGGAACGTCCTGATTACGATATTAAAAATAATTTACACTTAAATAATAAGTATTAAATAAAAGATTGCATTTGAAAATTTCGATAATTATACCATACATTTTAAATGACAATTATAACTTTCTTAACCATAGAAAAATGAATAAAACTAATAACCTAACCTAACCAAGCCTAATAACCTAACCTAACCATAACTAATAACCTAACCTAACCAAAACTAATAATCTAACCTAACCTAACCAAACCTAATAACCTAACCTAACCAAAACTAATAACCTAACCTAACCAAACCTAATAACCTAACCTAACCAAACCTAATAACCTAATCTAACCAAACATAACAACCATATACATATAATAATTAACTAAAAAACAACAAGAAAAAACATTATAAGACACTCACCAACTCAAAATTAAATTAATCACTTTCATCTTCTTAATTAACTTTTGATAGTCTTAAAATCAGGCCCATTAATTAAATACAAAAAGTACCTACGTTCAATATTGATCATATAAATTTGTCATGTAAACTTATACATTGTCTATGATTTTCACATTTTTCCTCAGATATTACCTATGAAATGTCAAAATATACGGTACATTTTTCGAAATTTTAAATTGTGATATCTTATTTAATACTTACTATTTAAACGTAAATTATCTTTCATTTTGTTATTGGTTAGCACTTGGTGTATTATCTAAGTCGGAGGAAAGGATAAAGTGTGGGTCCCCTGATGCGATGGCTATGTTGTGCAGAACTGCACAAGCAACTATGATGTTGGTTGTATTTGTGAGGTTGTTGTGGAGCTTCCTGCTCAAGCACGGAAATCTCCTTTACCAAACCCCAAATAACCGCTCCACAACATTTCTTGTCGCTATTTGTGACCTATTGTAATGTTCCTCAGCATTGGTTATTGCATTTAAGTTTGTTGTAATTGGCGTAAATAAGTAGCTCGCCTGAGCACACCCGCTGTCACCGAGGAGGATGCCTGAGATCTTCTTCAAACTTCCTATGACAGCTGCTATTATAGAAAATTCTTGAGTCGTGTGCGGAACCCGGCCATCTGGCAAGAATGTCAAATATTTCCATCCTCGGACCGGACACTACTTGCACATTCAGCGAGAACCACCCTTTCCTATTCCTAAACATTTCCCCTCTGGCTCTCGTAGGGCTTTTGATGGGAGTGTGGATGCAATCAATGCATCCCACCACTCCTGGAAATCGCGCTTTTTGATAAAATAGCCATCGGTTTTCACATAGGACCTGGGACGACCGAGGGAATTTAACAAAATTTTTGACTTGCTGTGCCAATTGACGGGAAATGGTTCGCACGATTCTGCAAGAAGTTGGCTGGCTTATTGCGTGGAGATCTCCAGCAACAGTCTGAAAAAATATGTTATAGATAATTGCCGATAAAATACTTTAAAGATTGTGTTGTTTTGTTTCTGAAGTCCCCATATTTAGAATATTTTGAGTTTGTCCAAATTTTAAGAACAGTACTGGATTTTTTGTCACAGTGACATCATTAATCAATCAATATACTATTGATTAGATTTAATAAACATGGTATTCTATCATGGGTGGAAATGGTGAATGTTACATTGTGTAAAGTGATCATTCAAGCCAGCCGTACGATAGGTCGTAAGCCCTATGAACACCCAACGACTTCCATACCTACTTCCCCATAAAAATATAATTTCGTGTCTGTGAGACATCTATATAATATTGATTCCCCATATTTACCTGAAAATTTCCCGTCGCAAAAAAACGCAGCGCTACCGCAATTTGTATGATGGGAGGAATCGGCAGGCCTCGATTGGTAACAACACTGTGATTTGGAAACAATACAGGCATTATTGTTTCCATCACTGTCGACTTTTCCAGCCGAAACTTCATTTTAAAATTTTGAGAACTGTAAAATTCTACGGGATTCTCAAAATCTCGCAAATACCGTCGTATTGCTACCGGCCTATTCATCCTACCCATTTCATCGAGGTATTGAACATAACAGTCCGTAAAACTATCGTCCAACAGGTCAAAATCCACCGTGATTATAATAAATTCAACTTAAGTAAAATTTAAAGGAAGGTATCGAGCAGCTTTCAAGAACTGTCAAAAAAAGTAGATATTCGGCCGGTTTCCTTACAATAATTTCAATAATGCGCATGCGCACCGCTACGCATTGGCTGTGAAATCAAGAACCATAGAAATTTCATACACTATTGTAAGGTGGACACTGTCCTTTCGTTTGTCGAGGTGTGTGACGTCATAACGAATATAGATTTCACTCTAAATTACATTTTTGAGTGGTCCCTTAAACCTTAAAATCGTATAAGTATTGACTCTGTATTCGGGCCTTATTCATATTTTTTCACCAAATAATCAATTCAAAACAAAAAATAAACGGGCCTAGCGTATATGAGGGATATAAAATCTACGGCAACAATACGAGTATTCCATTAAGGACTTTCTGAGATAAATACAAAACAACTGTCACTACTCAAAGATTCTATGAAACGTGCATCTGATTCAAAATAAGTTTAAAACAATTGTCACTTCAATTTTCCTCTAATATTCGTGTATAAATAAATATTTTAAATGTGGATATTGCGTGTTGCAAATTTTCCATAAAATCTCGAATTCAGTAGGTACATTCCAAATTCCTCAGTGACTGCATTAAATTTTTTATTATTTTGTATATTGCTGCCTTTGCTTATATACACCTCATATGTAACAGAAAGTATGGATAACGGATAACGAACCCGTTTTTTCCTCTTCGCCACCGAGGGAAATTTGCACTCGGCACAATAAACAAATGGCATATTTGTTATTAAAATATTGATATCAAAATATTGCCAAATAGGTGATCTTCGTTTCATTGTCGACATTTTTTAAATTATCTTGTAATATACAAGTTAAAATTATAACAATAACAAGTGAGCGCAGCAAACAGTAGCCGGATATCTGGCGGCCGGATATCCGGCTACCTGGCGTAGAGGCTCGCCGGATATCCGGTATCCGGCCAAATCACTATCCGTTTCATCTCTATCAACAACACGAGGTTTCGGAGTGAATGTGTGGCAAGAGTACGTATAGTATACTGCCCCACTAAGCTAAAAAGCAGTAGGTATCCCTATTAAAAAAATTACTGGGTAAATCAAGGAAACGGGAATATAGCTAATCTGTGCTATTCTGAAAACAGCAATATTGGAATGTCAGATCTTAATCCCGATCTTGAGAGGTAAGTATGTATAACATTGTATTGCCGCCAATTTCGATGTCTTAAGTTTGACCTGTTTGAAATTAATGAATTCAATCAATCAGAAAGCTTTAAAACGTAAACAAACGTTAAGTTATTCATAATTACGAATAATGAGCTTTCTAATTATTTTAAATCATTAATTTCAAACCTGTCAAACATAAAACTTCAAAAAAACGGCGTCACAATGTTATACAATAACTGTCAAGATACAGAAATAACAACATTGCTTAAAGTTCAAAATACGGATGAGTATCATTCAAATGAATATTAATTTACTTTTTCGCT
Organism: Agrypnia vestita; assembly: GCA_016648135.1. Taxonomy (NCBI): domain Eukaryota; kingdom Metazoa; phylum Arthropoda; class Insecta; order Trichoptera; family Phryganeidae; genus Agrypnia; species Agrypnia vestita. Next base: position 194,540 of record JADDOH010024125.1, on the reverse strand, counting down.
CAGTCAATAGATATCGAATTAATACAGGTAAAAAAGGTTATTTTATTATTATCTGAGGTATTTTTATATAGTTTAAACCATGAAACTGCAAATAAGCGATATGTTACATACCCCAGATAGTAATACTTACTGCAAATATATATATTTTTGTTTTGATGACAATACGGCAAACAAGCTCATAAGAATGGTAAAATATGACCTCAAGTATCCAAAACCACAATTTTTTTCCAAGAAGTATGGATCTACTGCTTTTTAGCTTAGTGGGACAGTATAACCGAGATTAACTTTGATATGACCATCACATTCTGTTATCGTCTGTCTTCTTCTTTTATATGGAGCCAATGTTAGTGTAAATGAGAAGGAAATATATTTTTTCGCACAAGTCAAGCAAAATCTCTCGGCCAAATCTGTCCGTAGACAACACTGTTGCTAGCGTTATATAATATTATGGAGATAAACTACTTCGAAATTAGCTTTTTCGATATTTCTAACTTATTTTCTGCAAAACGTTGGGCAGTCGTAGAAGTAACATATATACAGAATTTAATAAATTTAATAAATTCTTTAATACACGTCAAAAATAAAATGATAAAATCGTAGAAAATGTTCCGTTCATACTGTCGCATTGAAAGGGTTAAGTTACAACTTTTACCACTTAAGTCCTAAAAATATTGTCGGAACACGTCGCGCGAATATAATTTTGAATCACTTTGTAGAAATTAAGCGTTTATTTAAAATGTTTTAGTAGGTACCTACATAAGGAATCTCCCTTTCTACCCTCGTGTATGTATTTGAGTATGTAAACTATTATACAATATGAGAGGTTATCTTGGAATATTGATAAGCTTCCAGAACATTTTCGACATATAAATTTAGGTAGGAATCTACATACCTATAAAGTATTGTGGACTAGCTTTGTTACCTACACTCTATCTTATTTAACCTGTTAAGGCGGCACAGCCGATTCACAAACATGCATAGCTGTCAAATTACATCGATAGATCATGTCTTTTCCGTGCGCGACATGTCATCTGAGCGCAAATCGAGTGAAAATTACACGTTCGTTACATGATTATGGTACATACGTTGCTAAAACAGTAAGGTTTGATAGAAAGAGATGGTCATATATTCTTTGCTTTCGTCCGCGTCAGGTATCCCCACAGAAGTACCTCACGTATCAAAATATTTACTTATTTAACTTTAGACAAATGTCCTTATATTATTTGAGTCGACTTATTATTTTCCGTAAATAATTTAAGAATCATTCTGAACTTCTTTTTAAATCAATGCATATCGTAATATGACAATACAAAACAATCACCTAGCCCCACGTGCGTACTGCGTATATCAAAATGTATTATTTTATCTATCGACAAATTCCCGTATTTTATTTTCGTCCAATAATTACTAACTGAATAGAATTTAAAAAACATATTAATAATTCTGAAATACTTTTAATATCATAATGAATACCTTTAATATTAAACAATAAATAAATATATGGGAGACGCGAACGCGCATGCGCACGGCGCGTACTTGTATGTATGTATCTTGATACCTCAAATGATCTGGAACAATTGTTGAATTAGGATAATACCGAAACTGACATGTGACGCAAGTTCAAAGTTTAAAAAGGATGAAACCGTTCGAAAATCCATATAAAACCTTAATATATGGGAGATATCAATTGATTTTGAGCGTATTATATAATAATAATTCATATAAATGTCAAATTTGGCATAAAAGTACAAGGAATAGTGAAATAAACGACGAGGAATATTCGGCTACATGAACACGACTGACCCCTGCCGTGGCCAGACAGCATCTAACATGGATTCTGACGTTAACGATGTCGTTTTTCATACTTTAGAATTTTTATTTTAAAATAATAATTAACGTGTTTTTTATAAAAAATTTAGCTTTTTAATAGCGAATGAAGGCTCAAAGTGCGAATATAGATGCAATATATCGTTTAAAATCATATTTTTATATGAATAAACAACGTTTGAAAATGACCAAAAAACGTAAATATTTAAGCATGTTTCAAAAATTATATCTTTTTTAATATTGGATATTTCTTAATTTCATACGTACGGATTCTAGATAGTTAAGTAAACTTTATACGTATAAAAAAAACATATTATGCTTACATAGAAATTTTAAACGAACCACTCTACGCCCGGGAACATTAAAAAGGTTTTTTTTGCCGCGGCCTGTGGATTAATGTCTATATTTTTCTTAATTATTGTAAATAATGTTTAGTTTATTACTTTTATATAAGAATAAAGGTTCTATCTAAGTTATCGCCCTAAAAAATTGCAATCTATCATATACATTCTGATATAAATGAATAATAAAAACCCACATTTTCGTAAAAAACGCCGAAATATGCATTTGCAGTGAATGTACCGCCTTAACAGGAAGATACCTACGGATTAAAGGATATATTATACATTTTTAATTGCTATTATAAAAGTTTTTATGTTTTTGTCAATCATTGCATTATTCAGATTAATGTAATGATGTGGTATGGCGCAATAATGATATAAATGTGGATATTTAATGAATGACGTTTGTTATCGAAATACTTGGTCTTTTAACCGGTGACACATTAACTGTTATTTGAGATTTGTATTTAATTGCGTCTATGATTGGTAACTGATTGTTTGCAATTCGACAGGCAACCATCGGTACTAGACAACAATTATATCTTAGTTGTCAATCATCGAAATTATCAGACAGAAATCCCAAATAACTGTAGGTACAGAAAATACCCTACAAATAGATTATTCTAATAATTTTGTGGGCCTACTGTAATGGAAATTTAAAAAATATATTTTTACCTACCACAAGTATTTATAGAAAAATATATAATGGATTCTGTAACTTCCAGGTCTACAAGATCATTCCTAAATTTAAAAACGCCCAAATATAAAACAAGCTTAGACCAGAACCATTTATTCATTCGTAGGAATTAAAACTTACAATTCATTACCTACCCGAAAAATAAAAAAGAAATTGAAGACCTTACGTCGTTTAAAAATGAAGTAAAAAATTCTATTAACAAATCCTTGAAATTCTCACGAGTTTCACTATACCTATATTAATTTTTTTTTTCAATTTTCTTAACACCTTATTACTACAATTTTAATATCCATAAAATGAACGGATGTTATTTACTCATCCCATTTAAGCGCGAGCGTCAGCTCTTTCATGGCGGGTACCTAAAACGTCTTTCTTATACGAATGCACTACTGAATTCAGAAGTTGTGTACTTCTTCTGGTGCCACCTCCTATCGGGGGTTGGCGATCATTCTGGCGATTACGATTTTATTTACCGCCGCACGGAACAACTCAGTCCAGTTACTCTTATACCAGTCCCTCAAGTTACGCAGCCATGAGATACGCTTCTTTTACCACTTATTTCCCCCTGGATGATGAGTTAGTAAGACTATGTTTTGGTGTATACGTCAGACAAATTATGTACTCAAATAAAATGATAAAAACCTTGTAAAAAAAAAAACATTTTTTTTTCAATTTTTGCATTTTTATTCGACTTTATTTATTAATTTTTCATAACCGATATATGTTACTGTAATGATCGTTCCATTTTTTGGAAAAAGTAAGTCAGAAATATTGAAAAAAAAATGCAAACTTTGATATTGCGTATCTCCGTAACAATTGATATTATTGGGTCAGAGTTGCTTGAACATGTTTGACTCATTGTAAAGTTTTTGCTACTAGTTACGAGACACTCTGTATATGTGATCTATTATTTGTTGTATTTACTTTATTTATTTTTCATTTTCTTCTTTTGTATCTATTGATTACCTACTTATTGTATTTTTCTTTACTGCTTACTACTTTCTTTCTCACTAGTTTCCATATATTACTTATTGTATTTTCTTATGAATTAACCTATGACTTTTTCAAATGTTGATATTATTTCATTTCTTGTAATTTTATCTCTCTGTACTTAGACAGCTCTGCTACTTTGTGTTTTATATAATAATAAAAATACTTACTATACTGCCGAGACATTACAAGCCAAACATGAAAAAAGTCAGTTTACAAAGTGTAAACGTTTTTTAAAATAAAATATACTTTAAAAAAAAGTCTTAATCCGGGGTCGTTGGGAAAGAAATTACCTGTACATTTTCCGCTAAGATTTCTTGAAACAAATTAGTGGCCGTTATGTCGAAAGTATGCGCCTCTTTGTCTCGAACGTAAACATTGAATAAGTGCGGTCGAGACCAGCCGGGCCCCCGAACAATGTCGAGTCCTTTACCGCGCCGCTGTCGTGCTAAAAGAGTTACATTAAAGAAAATACGTCTGCCAGTCCAACTCAGTAACAGCAAGTGCGGCTCAATTAGTCGGAAAAATTCCAATAAACTCGCATTTTTTATACCCACTCGTGGCTTCATACACGATTTGACTGGCGCGCGGCGCCCACTGGCCCGCTGTCGATGTTTCGTTGGAATCTATTTGCTAAATTACTAACGCTGCGAATAAAAACTAAAAAAAATACGAATTAAAAATGGAAATGCTACAAGTTAAAAAATAAAAAAATCTTAGTTTTTAAAATAGTTAATCGAGATATTATATATTTTAGCTAGTTATTTATCGCCATATTGTTTTTTTGCTTTATCTTGTAGCTTAATGTTATCATGCACATTGGAATAAACATAACTTTAATGGGAATACTGTTTGAGATATTTTAACAATCACGACTTGAACGATATCGAGGTGGAACGCTGGTCGATTTTGCATGCGAAAATGTACGAACGTGCTTGAGGCGAGAGCTGTGTATCAAGACTGAAGAGTGTGCTCCATTTTTAGTCTAGAAGCACTATAAAAATAAATACGAATTGATCAAATTGAAAAAGGTTTTCAGTATTCTCCACTCCAAATGTCTCTTAGATTCAATATCTTGCGAGATTGCGTATTTTTTCCAGATTCCATGTAACTATTTGTCTGATAGTATACATCTTATGATATAAATAATGTCACTATGGAGATTCAGAAGAACTTGTTGAATAGTAAAAAGAAATGCTCAATCTTTAAGTAGTTCTTTCGTACAATCACGACAATATTCCGGAATGGTGAAAGTACTATTATTTGATTCTAAAATCTATTTTATTTAACAGAATGTTAGTAAACTTAATAAAAACCACTACCAGATTTACGGTCTACCGGTTTCGAGACGTACACGTCTCTTCGTCAGGACCAACACTACACTACTATATTCACAACACTATACACCCCAACTATAGTATTGTTAAACTATCACCACTATTTTGATAGTTTGTGATAGTTTAACAATACTATGGTTGGGGTGTATAGTGTTGTGAATATAGTAGTGTTGGTCCTGACGTATTGTTGGTTAAGAATAATCAGTGGCATCTTGGTCCATCGGGTTAATGATCCGCCTTTTCATCTCTCGTCTTACTCCTTAACAGTTAGTGTTGGCTTCTCTATAGGCGACGTGTCGGGAAAATTGGAGGATGCGCACGCATATTTAGAGTAATCAGTTGTATATTGGAATCTTGAATTGCAAGTGTTAATGAGCAAACATTTTTATTTATTTTTTTCTTGATAAACGAGCGAGGTTTTGCAATATGAGTGTACCAGTATACGATACGTAACATACGGGAAATAGCGTATTTTGTAAAAAAAACACCACCCGAATAAGATTGTATAAATGCGAGCGATGAATGTAACAACAATGTTATGTGAAAAACAAAAAAGGAGGTAAAGGCAAGTGTTATTATTGGATAGGTTCTTTGTAAAAGTTACATAAATAGAAAAATATTATAACTTATAGAAATAAACTTTGTTTACATCATTTTTTATTGAAAAAAATTCAACATGTTTCAAAGCAAAATTTCAAAAAACGAAAATTCAACGCGTTTATTAAATAATAAGGATAAGGATAATTTTTAAAAAAATTGGGTGTTTATAAATTTATAAATTGATTTGTAATGATTGTGATTATTTTTATATAGGAAAAACGTGAAGAAATTTTAAAGTTAGAGTTAAGGAACACTTAAGGTGTTTAAATAGCATTAATTATTCTGATTTTTCTAACCATCTTTTGGCTATGGATCATTTTTTTATATTAATAAGGGTTACAAATTTTACAAACAAGTTATACAGAATCACAGTTTGATAAATTAGAAATTTTGGAAATAAAAAAATTTGTTAATAGTAAATTGAATATTCTAAATAACCAGGTCCTAAAAATAGTTATCTTAGTTATTTAAATTTATTTTCATGTTAAGTAGGTACTTTATTATTATTCATTTTCCATATATAACTTTTTAATATTTTGATTATCTATACTTCGATTTTTAAATTTAATTTTGATATTATACATTTGTAATCCTGACGAAGAAGCCTTTGGCTTAGAAACATGTTGAATTTTTTTCAATAAAAAAGTGGTGTAAACAAATTTTAATTCTATAAATTATAATTATAATGTCACCACAAAATAATTTTGCTGTGTTTGGAGAAGAAGAAAAATAATATTTTAAGCTAATTGAAAGCTGTGATTACGCTAGTGAAGGTCGTTCTCCATAGTCATCAAACATAATAATTTCGTTGTCTGTCCGCCCGTAACTTTATGTAACATCCGAAATTTCGTTCGGATTCATGGTTTAAAAAACAAATTAAACGGCCGGAGACGGGGCTTGAACCCCGGGCCAGCAAACTTGAACCGGCCGCTCTACACATTGCTACCGCCGCCTCTCCGTGGACCGCCAAAAAGATACTATAAATATTTACTAGGGCTTAGCAAAGACGTGAACCAATGTTCCGTCATTTTTCAAAAATAAAAAAGCAGTGCCAGACACTGCCGAAGTTATTTGTGAAAACATCAATCGTGTATCGTTTAATGAAATTAAATAAAAAGTATTTAGAATCGTTTTATTTGCATTCGTGCCCGATTTTTGTAATTCTGATTGTAGGTATTTTGCGTCATGTCTTAAAAAAATCTGGAAATTTTCGATTTTTTCAAATTCAAAGCCTTGTTTTATGTTCAATAAGATACCAAAATGACTTATATTATTCTTTTTAAAAAAAAATTAGTTCACTCAAATGGGATAATTAGTCTCTGAGATATTATCCGGAAAGTTAAAAATCATGGGTTCGCTTTGCGCGTGCACAGTTCGCGACGTTCGGCCGCTACGAATGCCAAAGCAGTATGCCTCTTTTCATTTAAGAAAGACAATCGAATTGGTATGTGTAAGCTGTGCGTATGAGGCACATTATTTCATTGTAAACACTAACGACGAAACAATGCACGTTGAACGCAAGGCTTACACATACTAATTCGATTGTCTTTCTTTCCTATAAGAAAGGAAATCCATTTAGTATGTGTATATCTCTTTTCTATATACTTATATCTCTTTTCTATAAACAGTACTGGCCCAAACTTTCATCATTCTTTTTAAAATGAGACAAAGATGGTGGAACTACGTTTTTTTTACTTTTTACGTACTATTTTTAGCCGAGTTGTTAAAGTTGATTTTACTTTAAAATTACTTCGACAGAAACTATCGTTCACTTGGGCGCAATTGCCTCCCCAAACCCTGTACCGATTTTAAAGAGGTTTTCCATCAAAATTGAATAAAGTAATGAAAACATTAAAAAAGTTTGGTATTAATCATATTTATACGAATATTTTTGTGGTATGGAGCAATCATCTGAGTTTCTTATTGAGAAATTCGCTTTGATGTACGATACATTGTAACCACGAATCCAAGGATTTACTATATATAGTTTAATCTTTCAAACGAGAAAGAAATACATACATATGCAGAAAAAAACATAATTTAGGAAGCTGGAATGGCATGATAGATGTTTCCGAGACAAGAAAATATTTTTTTGTAAATATGGGCTATACGTACCTACGTGTTTCCGATCATTACGATCGTACGACTTATGTAAACAGAAACCTTTAACAATAGAACATCCACCGGGTCCCATACCGGGTCAATGTTATTCGAACAATAGATCGTACACCAAACAACCATTTCATGAGAGAACAATATAATGCTACGTGAATGTTCCACATAATAATAATAACTCATTTAATAGGCCTTCTAAAAGAGCTGACTTATTTCGGGTTCAGTAATAACGAAGCAGAGCCTTTTCGTGAGCCGTCCAAACATCCGTAGGTACCTAATAACCCTAAGTAGTGCTCTCGGAATACTCCTGATCAGTGGCGTAGATCGCCAACTCAGGCGCAATTTGAGCGCCGTAGGACGGTGTGATGGAGGGATTTGCCAGCGGTTAAAATTATTGAGATGAGAAGTATACATCACATCCACCGACCTAACTCAGACACAAGAATTGAGTTTTTGGGGGGTGTAAATAGGCTAGAACAGTTCATTCACATATTCATTATAGTCAGATTTCACTTGCGTCGTTTGATGGAGTCATGCATAAGGGACGATAGCAGCTCACCAATCATCATTAAACCTTCGGATGAATCATAAAAATATGGCGTAACCCTCGTACGCATCAAACAATTCTAAATCCGATCATTTAGATGCTCAGAAGCAAATTGACAAGAAAAAAAAATCATTTTAAAAAAATATCAGTACCCTCAAGACACTTTATTTCTCATACGTTCGTAGTATTTTAGAATATGCATCTCAGGTATGGAATCCAGGTTATGCAGTACACGAAAATAGAATTGAAAGCGTCCAAAACAGATTCCTAAGATACCTAGACTTCCGTTCATTTAGATCTCATATAAGCAATGAAGACTCTGCGAAGTTTTTTAACATGCAGACCCTAACTCGTCGAAGAAACATAGCTGACGCGGTGATGCTATTCAAAATAACACACAATCTAGTTGATAGTCCGGAACTTCTTCAACGAATATCTTACCACATCCCAACTCGCAATAACAGACATTCACCTACTTTTCATCTCCCCTTTTGTAAGACCAACTCAAAACAAAACTCCTTTATGTACAGATCCACAAATTCATTTAACATAAACTATCTATATATTGACATTTTCAACTCAACAATAAGAAACATAAAACAAACAATATCTACACTACCGCACCCAAACTAATTCGTACATTATATCTTCCCTTCTACTCCCGTCCCACATTCCCCTCCACCCTCTCAACTCGCTGTTAAAGTAAGTTAAAGTAAATTAGTATACTTAGTGGAAAATTTATAATTGGCATAAATTTAAAAACCATTATTTCATATTTGTTAAGATTGTTGTTTTGCTGTTAATTTTCCCCAAAATAAAATAAATAAATAAACAAATAAATAAAGCCAAGATATGATACTAAAGCCGAAGAAACTGAAGGAAGCCCTAAAGTAAATACTTAATAAGTAAATAATGCTTAGGTTTATTATCAGAACCTCATGCAGTGATGTGAGTCGTGTTAAATTCATGCCGGTCGAGTTGAGATATATCCATTTCCAACCGTGCTCCCACGGCCGGCGCCACACTGCGCCTATCTTCTGCCGCGTCTTTTCTTTAGTTTGTTTGATAAGCGCTTATTCGGCCGTATTCTGAACTACGAGTAAGTAATATTGCTATTTCTGTATCTTGGCAGTGTAGTGAAGGTACCTACGTCACTTCCCTGACACGGAGCCATTCAGGCTACAGGCCCGGACTAGCGCGGTTGTGTCTATCAGTACCTACATAATAAACCACAAGTATTACCACAAAAGATCTTTCTCTAAAAAGACACCGAATCCGTCCAGATCCTCACGACATAACAGGCAGGTACCTATGTATAACATTGTGTTGCCGCCAATTTCGATATTTTAAGTTTGACATGTTTGAAATTAATAATTCAATCAATCAGAAATCTTTAAAAAGTAAACAAACTTATTCAAGTTAAAAAAAAGTTTAAAGTTATTCACAATTGCGAATAATGACTGCTTTCTAACTGATTGAATTCATTAATTTCAGACCTGTCAAACATAAGACGTCAAAAAACGGCGTCACAATGTTATACAATAACAGTAAAGACACAGAAATAGTAATATTGCTTAGTTCAGAAGGATGATTGTATGGAAGCGGCGTTCCGCGACCGAAGAGACGCGGCGGAGGAACCGCGTAGAGGGGCGCCGGCCTGTGACGTCGAAATTTCCGAGAAATTTTGCACAATGAAAAGTTGATGGATTAAATAATTAATATTTCACGGAGACGTCTTGAAAACAAGCAGACATAGAGTTCTTTCTCGTTAGAACATCGAATATGATTTTAGCCTAATAGCAATAGAGTCTCTCTAACTTGATTTTTATGGATTTCCGCGGGTGATAAAACTCCCAAATCCGTGCTCCCAGATTAATAATTTTATTTAAAGGGTCTTCACTATGATTTCAATATGTGACTGTTTACAAATAATGGTATTGATCATGAATGAAATGGTGGTTTGTTGAGTTGTCATTACGCATGGGTTTAATAAATAATATAAAAAATAGGTAGGTAAGTAGTGTAGAAAATCGTGAGGAAACGTTCCCGTACATTGGTCAAACAAAACACGTATGTTTAGGAAATAAAGATAAATTATAGAAGTCTCACAGAGACGAAGCTCTTTATATGAGAAACTTGCATGGGAGTTTTTTTATAGGATGGCCTAGGGCTTACGACCTGTATGAGCTGTCTTAAGTAATCACCCTATACTCTTTACAGATATATAGATTTATTTATTATTTATTCTTATTATTTTTTATACTTATTATTATTTATGATTCCTTCGTATATACATTATCAAAATTTCGAAAGTTTTATATATATAAACATGAACATATGTTCAACATCTGAAAACCTTTTATTTATTTGAAAAGACTATGCTAGAAGCATCTGTAGTCCTTCTGATGAAATAGTAAACATATATTTTCTATATTTAAGCCAGCTCATACATTTCATAAGCCTTGGGCCATCCTATAAAAATACTTCCATACACGTTTCTCATATAAATAGCTTCGTCTCTGTGAGACTTCTAGAATTTATCTTAATTAATAATTATCTCTCTGTAGACAAATCCAATTATTGTGTTTTCAGAATATACGTATAAAAATCTGTTTACTAGGTTCATTGACACACTAATTTATCGACACATTATTACAGTACAGCTGGAGAATCTTGGAACATGGAATGGAACAAAGCAATTATTTAACTACATAAGCATATAAATTTACTAATAAATGTTACTTGCTATAACAATGCTCTTTCCTGAGTTGAACTCAGCAGCGTTGTTCTTTTATAAATTGATTAATATCGGTTGATTGATGCGTATTTACATTTTCCCGGGTCTAGGCAATTTAGTACTAATGTAGATTAGTAATTTTTAAAATCCATCACAGAGAAACGGTCGGACGGACATAAGGAAATTATACATGTGAAATAATTCATTTAAAAATCAAAGTAAAAGAATTTAAAGGCTTTTTAAAACAAAACTGCAAAATCTGCAAAATCTCTGATCGACAAAGAAGATTCTTTTCCAAATTATATACTTACGAACAAAAAACTTCAAACGGACGACAAATTTTAGATTCAGTTAAATTTGAAGTAATTTAATATGTACCCTTTTCCGAATCTATGATCCACACCAGACAAAGCGGACCCTTTCCTGGAGGACGTCCACATCTATACTAATATTATAAAGAGGAAAGATTTGATTGTTTGTTTGAATTGAATAGGCTCCGAAACTACTGGACCGATTTTTTTTTTCACATTTAGAAACCTACGTTATCCCTGATGAACATAGGTGAAGAATACTTTCAAAAAAGTTAGGTATATGTATGAAAACTTAGATAATGTAACTCAATGTGTGAAAAAAATACAAAAAAAAACTAACCCATAAAAACCAAGTTTTTATTTTACTCCTTTTCTTTGTAAATTAAGTTTACCATCATGTAATAATTGATTGACTGAAAATGAAACATGTCTAGACAAATATCTATGTCAAAAATCTCTAAAAATATTTCTTTATTATTTGATTTCTTCCCAAAAAACCGAAGTGTGCTGTCATCTGTGAACCAATTGTCGTAAATTATCAAAATTCGTAGTGAAGTACTTATTACACCTACAGTAATTCAATTTTTAAATATTTCGTGACGTTATCAGGCCGCTGGCGCCGTTGGTAGTAATCAAACTTTTGTAATGACTCCAATTTGAAAAAACCATTAAAATTTCTAAAAATCCAAAATTATACTATAATTATTACTATTTTTTTAAGGAAAATTTGATAGATCTTCTTGATTGTCGCCACGAGTCTGCTTGCAAAGTTTCAGCTCGATTAGATGACGGGAAAAGGGTCAAAAATCGATCCAAAGTTTTTTCGATGGCAAGCAAGCAAGCAGACGCCACGAGTTAATATAAAGGGAGTAAAAAACCTTATATCTCGTACGCTGCCGAAATTATTGACAATAAAGCAAAGTGATGTAGTACAGTTTTATAGAGGACATCATATACAAAAAAGTCTGCGATACCATATGTCTAACCGTTACAGTTATGTCATAATAACTACATTATTCGTATCTAGGTATTAATCCTTATCCAAATAAATCACTTCGTATTCAAGGCTATATCAGTACCTGTAAATGACTTTTTGAATTATACCATTCCCAAGTTCCATGTATTTTAAAATTTATAATTTTTGAATTTTTTTTAAAATACCCGTGCGAAGCCGGGGCCGGCCGCTATACATATAATAATAAAATGTACTCAGATACGCTGCGCAGCGAGTTGTCAAAGGGAAGGTTCAGGACGTGGACTGCACACGTTAGACAATTAGTATTGATTGGTGAGTTAGGTTGGGTTAGCTTACCTGCGTCATTTTCGGTTAAAGAATTTCTACAATTATAATAAATTAATTGAGCAAAAGGTAAATCATTTTTTAGTTTTGCCCAAAACAATCTCCCCGCTCAAGTGGCAAATGGCTGGACATATAGTATGTCGAAGAGACGTTGGACCCTGGAAAAGGGAGGTATGAAGTATTAGGGTATGGAGGTCACGCACAAGTTGAAGTGTGGTCATCTGCAAGCTCGATTGAGCGTCACCCTCAGAAGAAAGGCGGGCAATACACGAATGAAAAGTGCTGAAGATAGAGAAAACTGGGAATAAAAAAGTTCTTAGGTTTTCACGGCCGTTCAGAATCATCTTTCAACTTTCAACTTTCTGGGTGACGTTTCGGATGCAGGTTCCATCATTAGTGCCGGTGTTGTACCCTGCGATAGCGTAGAAACACGACAGAATATCCCAGAAAACTCACACCAGAAAAAAAATCGCTGATTTTCTGGAGAAGTGGCGAGTTATAAGACAATGTTTTATTGTACGTTTTTACTAATATTTATTCCTGTCTATCTAATCCTATTAACCCCCCCGTCAGTTATTTCCTGAATTGCTACATGTTTTTATTTGTTACCTCTTTTGGTATTTTATTGTAAATATTGTAGCTAAATAAACTTGTGTCGTTGCACAAAACTTATTTTGAATTTCGGTACCATTAAGTTTCTGTTTTCTTGCGCTCTAGCGTGCTTTGAATGTAAAACACGTGAGTACGTAAGTTTTATTGTTGTGTTCGTAGGTATATTGATATGGCTTTGCTGAACTATTTTTAAAATTTAATACTTTAAACTGTCATAAAAGATGTATAAAAATGTTTTTTAAATACGATTTTGAGTATCGTTTTTTATGTTTATGAGTAGGCACACCAATGTTATAGCAGCACCACCCCAACTTGTTATTCAATATTCTATCCGATTTTAGAACAAAGCAATGTAGACGTTTCGTAGGGCAACCCCTAATACGTTCCTTAGGGTGTTAGAGCAGCAAGTCAATTTTCTTAATCTTGCAGTTAATTTTTCATTATGTGTTTTCCATACGAGTTCGTCGTCTATTGTTATATGTAAGCATTTTATAGATTTTGTTTATTTTATAGATCCACTCACAAATGCGCTTGATCTTATTTTGACAAGAACGTATCTAGGGGTATCTTTGGTTGTTGAGTTGGTTGTCCTGTTTTGCTGAAAGAAATGTATTTTATTTTTATAGCGTTGGTTGTCCTGTTATGCTGAAAGAAATGTATTTTATTTTTATAGCGTTTAATGTAGGTAAATAAGTTTTTTCCAGCCATGATTTTATTTTATTGATACTATTTTTTATCTTTTCGGTCACTTTGTACCAATGTTATTCCTTGCATGAATATGTCATCGTCAAATCTCTCAAAAAATCACCAACTAATCAATTTATTCTCATGTTAAGCTTGCAGAAATGCTGATAACTTTTCTTTCTAAATTCTACTTTCATAGCAAATTAGTCCACGAAACAAATATAATTTAATTCCAATTTTTAGATACTAACGAAACATATGTTTTTATAGAAAAGTTAAAAATATGTTACAGCTAACCATAATAAACATTATGATCCAAGGTAGGTACCTATTTAAATAAGATTCTCATTTTTTGGTGCCCCTTCGAGCTCACATTCTTTCCCGCATTTTTCTGACGGTGGGACCTGCCTTTTGGAAGGCGAATTATAGCCCCAACACGAAAGGGATGAATATCTTGACAAGCCAATCGAAATATTAAAGATACGTGAATTCCAATATTGAGAAAGAATATTGGTGTAAACATTTAACTTGATAAAATTACATTAAACATTCAACTTTTGAAAAATTCTCTTTTGTTAATTTTGAAATCATTATGAAGTTAGTCAAAAATCAACGAATCTGTGACACGCAAGTGACATTAGCGCGGGCTCAGGCAATAAGCAAATGTGGCCCCACTGAATTACACGGTCTTGACATTTTTATATTATTATTTAATTATATTTAATTTTAGGTTTAAGAAAATCGTTTTCTGTTCTTGAATTTTCAGCTTCAAATCCTGCAATTATTATGTCTCGTGATTTTTCACGGGTGTAACCTACACGGCTAGTTTAATTTAAAAAATCAAATGAACACAGCTAGTACCTACGCACGCCGTCAGGTGTAAACGTTAAACGAGCATGTTATGTGAATTAGAAAGAAAGAAGGGAATGAAATTTATCCATGACATTATATATTTTTGGGTTGGTACCTACTGTGTGAAGCTATACATACGTACCTGCAGAATTCACAAAGTTCTTTATATGTATATCTACTGGAAAGTGTAAAGGAATATTTTTGTCCATCATTATTGACGGGTTATTTCTAGTATCTATTCTAAATAATTTATATAAATTTATCGTTTGTGGTAAAATTTACGTAAAACTTATTTTCCAACAATTTAAAAGTAGTCGAAAATTTCATATAAATATTTATAAAGGCATACCCCTTTCCGCCGACAAGAATGGGATGAACATCAGACCGCCGAACATCCTTTAATATTTTACTAAATAGGTACATTTATTAACTTCCTATTTTCAAAGCAACAGATTTTCCGTCTAATTTATCAGGTACTTAGATTATTTAATCTCTTACCGAATATAATAAATATCTCCAATGTTCAAACACCCATAAAGTAGAGAAACACCCATAAAGCTAAATTACGCGCTAACCAGGACTTGGTGACGTAGTACCTACCAACAAACAGTTCACAGAATAGTTTCCATTTCCGAGTCTTGGACAACGCTTTGCAATTTGCAACAGTGTTATAGGTTTTGCATCGGTAAATTATTGCCACCAAAATAAATAACAACCGCATTGCACACACTATAAATAAAACCATTCCGTCGCTTCGCTTTTCCTCCCATTACACCATAAACATACTACACTGCGCGTGTTAACTGGCGAGGATATAATATTATTTGGTGTTCGACTGTACCTTATTAATCATAATATTTACCTAGTCTTATATTGTAATAACATTACGTCACAGTTATTGCGAATCGTGATCACGCTCGTCAATAATAATAATATAAATTCCGTCTAAATTTCAGTAATATCACGATTTCAATTTACATCTCGTTTATTTATTTAAAACACAACAAAGCAAAAATTTCAATGCTCTGAGATTTAAATAATAAATGTGATGATTTTATTTTTATACCTATAGAACTATTTAAGGCTTATTTCATTATTGCATACCTATATAACCTTTTAAATAAACATGTCGCTGGTTCAACATTATAAATTGTTTATTGACTTATGTAACTTATAACATTTTAACGCAATATAGATGTACATTACAGATTTAAAAAATTAGATAAATGAGAAAAAATATTGAGCTTATTTCAAATGGATATTTACATTTTTATTATTGAATATCGTTAATCAATACAAACACAAGATAAATGTGGATTTAATTTTTCAAATTTTTATTTTAACCTACTGTTATAAGATTGTAAACTAAAGTTTCAACGGATTTTTCCCTAGCATATATAAATAGTAAAAATATTTAAACGCAATAATTGATAAAAGCAAATACGTTGAAGATGAAATTTACTTTATAATAAATAAAAACATGTTATAATAATACAATAAAAACATATTAGTATATGTATTATACATTAAGTATATTACAGTATTGATATACACTGACAACCCCAGTAGTCCAGCGGGCATGTCACTGGATTCGCATATCGGAAGTTTTAGACTCGATTCCTGGTGAGGTCACAGTACTTTTGTGTCTTTATCAAGGCTGGGTGTTTTTGTGCCCTTGTGTCTTTGTGTATCTGTGCTTTTGTGTCTTTTGTCTAAGTCAATCATTAAAATCTTATAAAATAAGAAAACATATCGATTGAAAGTATTGGCGCCACCTAGGAGTTATTACTTTAATGCAGGGTAAGTATTTATGCGGCGGGAGTATAATGCGAAGAAAAAAATCTGGCGAAAATTATTAAGCATAACATAACTTAGTGGAGAAATTTACCGACATAAGAAAGATTTGTGAAGTTTTCGTGAAATCTCAGTTTTTTTTGCATTTTTCAGTGACTTAATATAATATAATATAATAAATACTTAACTACGTTTGTTTTAAAAATAATTACTAGAAATATGATTCTCCACGATTATAAAATTTTACGAGAGCTTAAGCCTAAAAAATGTAAAATGTATATTCCAGAAAATATATTATTATTAATGTGGAATATGAAGTAGGTACACTATGTAATGTATTTGGTGTATGAATTTAGGTAACAATAAAGAGGTGTACAAACTTTGTACAACGTACTTTGTTTATTGTTTCTTTCGTATTGTATTTCCCACCCGTATGAACAAATAATTTAATATATATGTTTCTATATTCAACAAGTGCTACGAAAGCTGGAGATGTGGAAAACGATTTCATACTCTTCGTGAATGATATAGCGAGGCTGGTGCTCACACAAGAGGACCTAAAATAATGGATAGATTCCTTCAATGAAGAGTGCACTAAAGTTGGGATGAAGATTAGTTACTGCCAAAAAAGAGGTTATGGTCGTAGGAAGAGACTAATAACAATGCTCGATTATCATACAGGGTTCCCAGTATATTTTATATATGTTAAAAAATTGATAAAGGTAATTATTTTGTGTTTTTATATTTATTGGCAAACTTTTGAAGTAAATTCCCAGGTATGTTTAATTAATGGTGTTGTATGATTGTTTATCGGATTTAGGTTGTAAGTTATGTTTTTAAACAAAACAAAACATATTCCCATTATTAATTATCATAAAGAACAACATTTACGCCAAATAAACATGGTTAAATAATAAACTCAAGCAAGTCGATAAATTCAATTACCTTGGAGCGGAATTTTCTAAAGACGGGAGGCAGGTAAGTGAAATAATTAGAAGAAACGGAACTGCGGCCGGCGTTTGAAGTTATCTATGTAATAAGTTGATAAGAAAATCCGACCTAAGTATCAAGACATAACCGACTGTTTTAAAATCTGTGTACACCCCAATTTATGGCCATCAAATTTGGATCCTAACGGAGAGAGTGAGAGCAAGGATCCAGGCTGTCCAGATGAGTTTTCTAAGGGGGTAGCGGGATTCACGCCGATGGACAGAGTGAGAAGTGCCGACAAAAGGCACACACTCGGCTGGAGCTCCTACTTCTTACATATAGAAAAATCAAGAATGATGTGGCTTGGACATGTGCTAAGAATGCCAGAAGAACAAATATCAAGAAGTATTCTCTTGGCAACCCCGGAAGGAATATGACAAATTCGTCGTTCTAGATTAAGCTGGGTAAAACAACAAAAAATGTGTATGAAAACAGAATGGATCTGGACTGGTAAACTTATACGGAAGCAGCACAATACATGGAAATACGGAAGCAACTTGTCGAGTCTTTGGGCCCCCGACCCTACTAAGAAGGGGACAAAGAAGATGATGATAATGTTTCTACGGTGTTTTCGAATTATTTATGGCATTTCAACTTTCCGAGAAAACATCTAAAAACCAAAAAAAATAATTTTTCAAAGCAAGAAATCACTTTGTGGCTTGACATTATAAGACATTTAAGAATAAATTAAATACTATGTTAATTAATATAAAATAACTTTGTTTAAACCACTTATTTATTGAAACATGTTGATTTTTTTCAATAAATAAGTGGTTTAAACAAAGTTAATTTATATTAATTATAATTATGTTACCACAAAATAAATTTGCTACATTTGAAGAAGAAGTAAATACTATGTATTAAACCACTTTATCGCTATGTATTTGTCAACTAGTTTCGGTTGGATTTAACCTTCTTCAGGACAATTATAATATATCAGTCTATATTATAATTGTCCTGAAGAAGGTTGAATCCAACCGAAACTAGTTGACAAATATATAGCGATAAAGTGGTTTAAAACATAGTATTTAATTTATTCTTAAATGTCTTCATAAAAAAAATTTAACTTTCTATTTGTTGGCCGTTGTATTTGTGTGATTTGTGAATAATTTTATGATTTATGAATAAATTTAAAATATTGTATATTTAAGACAACAGCGAATTTGACCAGCTTGTTCGATCCAACGTTAATGATAGAGAGGTCGAGAATTCGATGCTCGTCCTGACAGACCAAATCAAGCTTTATTTAAAAAATACATATTAATTTAATGTGTTCTACACTTTATTTAATTTTTAAAAACTGAAAAAAACCCTGTCCTTTATTGTCGAGTTTAATTATGTTACGTGAGTTATTTTCTTTTGGAATATTTAATAAGTAAGTGAAGTAGCTCTCTTTAAAGCTATCTAATATATTATGGGGCCAGTTTACAAATTTAATTGAATTTATAGATGAAAATTGAGTTTTTTCAAACAGCGTTAATTCATCGAAATACTCGAGAAATTAAGATCGTAATATATTCTAGTGATAGAGGAGTCAAGAGGAGGAGAGATAAAAAATATTTAGATAAAGCTTGTCACATACTGCCGAATTAATGCTGGGGAATAAAGGTAATTTTATATCATATATCTTGACTAATTATTTAATTAAGAAATACAATAAATAATTTTCTACACAATAGCTATTAGATTAAATACCATCCCAAAACAATTATCTCAGCTGGGGAAAATAGGAATGAAAATTAAAAAAATATATAATTTTTATTTGGAAAATACAGTTTATCAATGATAAATAAAACGTTCAAGTTTTTTGTTTGTAACATTGTGGAAATTCATTTTTAATATTAAAAAAATGAGGGTAAACAAAACTGTTTTATTCCACTATATTTATTTTGAATTGTTAGAACGTTTTCGGGATTTCTCCCATTGTCAATAACAACACGTTTACAACTAAATTAAAAATAATTCGAGACAGAATTTATAGGGATTGGGTGGGTGTAATGGTGGTGGGGGTCGGGGGTGGGGTTAGAATGGATAGGAGTGGAGAGGTTATGGGCGGTATCTGGATTTTAATTATATTTTTATTATTATTTATTTCTTAAATCTCCAAGATGTCCATTCTTCTTCCTTTATTGCACCCATATAATAATTTCGAATTCAACTTATGTCCCTCCATTCTGGCATGCTCTGCCATTTCTGAATTTAAACTAAAGTTTTTTACGGCTCTTTTATGCTCTTCAAGTCTTTCCTTTATTTTTCTCCCACTTTGTCCGATGTAAACCGCGTCACAATCTCCACAACGTAATTGATAAACTCCGCTTTTATTTTCATCGGAGATTTTGGACTTATTGTTTAATAAATAACTTTTGATACTATTTTTCGTATAGAACGCGGGTTTGAACTTCTTGTCTTTGCATGAATTTAATAGATCCGTTGTAAGTTTTCCAACATATATTATTTTTCTCCAAGGTTTATTTTTATCGTTGACATTTGGTGTTTTGTGATATAAGTATGTGTATATTGCTCTTTGTGTTTCTTTCTTTTTTATAATATTATCTATTATCTTAAGGTTAATGTAATATTTTATGTATTGGCAACATTTGTGAGTTGGCCATCTTGTATCATCTATGGTGTGTACCTAGTGTGTGTAGTACGCAATAAATTCGTTAATAATTACTAAAACCTATCGTTTTAATTATTCTATCAGGTTATGGGCCCAGAACATTTAAAACACCTTATATTTTTCTTGTTTATTTTCTTTACAACGAAAGCCGATGACGCTTTCTCACATACATCTCCCTTTTCTTTCAATCGCTCTTCTTCTATCAATAATCTAGCCACGAGATTTTCATATGTTTGTTTATCATCCGGCGCCGACTCCCACGCAGAAACAAAATGCTTGTAATAATCTGGAAGCGACATCAGAACTTTTGTTATAACGAATTTTTCTGAAATCTCGCATCTGTTTCAATTTATTTTTCAATTCTTCTATTTTGGATAAAAAGGTTGACATCTCTGTTCCCTCCTCGTATTTGTATTGTTGGACGATGTGGATGCTTATTTTCGACTTTTGCTCGTAAACACTAGCCAGTTTTCTCCACATTTCCGCGGACGTCGTACAAGTTATGATATGCATCATAGCACTTTCTGACATTCTTGTTACAAGCCACGTTTGAGCTTTCGTGTCTTGTTTCTCCCATGCTGCCTTTTCAGCCACCGCCTCCGGTTTCACACGTGTCCCTTCTACTACTTCCATTAAATCTTGACTTCGTAGCATAATGACAGTTTGGAATTTCCAAATATTCCAGTTCGATGCTCCCTCCAGCTTGATGTACAAGCCAGGCATTTTAAGGTTGTCTTCCACCTTCGTGTTTTCTTCCTGCTCGTTCCGTCCTTGCTAACACAAGTATTTTTTCTTCCCGCCGGCCTAACCTCAAAAACAACACGCTGCTAGTGACACGTCGCGCCGACAGATTTCTTCCTTTTATTCGACGATGCAATCTCCGACCCTATCTATCTTTTAATTATGAACAGGATGATGTGACTGGGCCCATAACCTGATAGAATAATTAAAACGATAGGTTTTAGTAATTATTATCATCATATATATATCATAGTAGTATCATCTATGGTGTGTACCTAGTGTGTGTAGTACGCAATAAATTCGTTAATAATTACTAAAAAAAAAAAAAAACAAAAACGGTCCAGTGAGAGTGTAGAGCAAGCAAGATCTCGTGGAAGTGAAGAGCAGTACGAGGAGCACGAGGAAAGTCCTAATTTTGAGAGGAGAGAAGTCCTAATTTTCTCTTGAGAGCGAAGATAGTTTATACATACCGTGCTCCAGTGAAGAGGGTTCGAGTGATGAAGAAAATGGAGACCTGTCATCACGCCAGAAGAGTACGCGGGAAAGAAAAAAAACCTAATTCTATACTTGTCATCACGTCATTACGGAGGGAAGCGAACCTAAAACTTACAGGGAGGCGATACAAATGAAGGATGCTCGTAAATGGCAAGAAGCTGTAGAGAAGGAACTTGAAACCCTAAGAGAAAATAATACATGGGACTTATGTGAAAAACCTTTAAGTGAAAATACTGTTAGTAGCAAGTGGGTCTTTAAACTCAAAAACTCTAATGAAAGTGTTCAGTACAAAGCTAGGTTAGTGGCCAGGGGTTTTGAACAATATGATATGATGGATTTGTGTGAGATTTATGCACCAGTATCTAAATTGTCAACCTTTAGGTTATTTGTGTCAATAGCTACTAAGTTAAACCTACCTTTTTATCAGATGGATGTCACAGGGGCTTTTTTGTATGGGAATATTGATGAAACAGTGTATTTGGAATTACCAGATGGGGCCTATAGTTGAGAAAACAAGTTTGTCAAATTAAATAAATCTTTATATGGTTTAAAGAAATCTCCAAAATACTGGAACGATAGGTTTAATTCTGTAATAATGAGACAACGTTTTATTAGATCACAAAATGATCCTTGCCTATATACAAAGTGTAAAGGTAACTTCAAAACATATGTTCTATTATATTTAGACGATTTATTATTTTTTGGAAATGATAAAACAGAAATATGTAATCTTAAGTCAATATTGAACAGAGAATTTAAAATGAAGGATTTGGGATTAGTGTCAGATTTTCTAGGCATACAGATAAAATAGGATTTAGAAAAAGGAATAACTGAAATATGTCAAATAGATTATCTTGAAAATATCTTGCAAAGGTTTAAAATGCAAAATTGCAAAGGAATGCGTACCCCTACGGATTTAAACTTTAAAACTAAATTATTGGAAGGAAATAATGATTCTGTAATTGACAAGAATATTGAAAAGGAATGTAGAAAAATAATAGGTTGTCCGTCTTATGCTGTATTAGGGACAAGACCAGATATTTGTGTAGCTTTATCAATTTTAAGTAGATATCAAAACAAAGCAAACAACACATTATTATCAGCGTTAAAGAGAGTACTGAGATATGTTAAACTATTAATTATAAATTAGTATACAAGTGTAATAGTGACATGTTGGTAGGATATTGTGATGCAAACTGGGGGGGAGATTTACAAGACAGGAAGTCAACAACTGGATTTTGTTTCATGTTTGCAAATTGTTTAATTTCGTGGTGCTCAAAGAAACAAGCCAGTGTCAGTCTGTCCTCTACGGAGTCAGAATACATAGCAATAAGTATGGCTGCGAGTGAAGCTTGCTGGCTTATTAATTTATTAAAAGATTTTAGTATTCAAAATGTTTGTCCTGTTACAATTCATAGCGACAATCAGGGTGCCATTATGGTTGCTAACACTGATAGTATCAAGCGATTGAAACACATAGATATTCGATTCCACTTTATTAAAGAATCAATTAAGAAAGGAAAACTGTTCTTAAAATACATTAAAACAGAGGATCAGAGAGCAGACATGTTTACAAAAGCATTAAATGGAAACATGTTGTTGAGATTATTATTTTATTATTATTTATTTATTTCTTTTAAATTTATTTATACATATAAATAAATTACAAATAAGTGTGACCTGAATGAATAGTAAGTAAGTAAGAATTATAAGTATGTATGTATTACATTGAGGGGGGGTATTATCTATAGGTCAATGTAATATTTTATGTATTGGCAACATTTGTGGGTTGGCCATCTTGTATCATCTATGGTGTGTACCTAGTGTGTGTAGTACGCAATAAATTCGTTAATCATTATCTATGGTTTTTTCTCTATAGCCGTTATTTTTAGCAATGTTAATAATTGTTTGTTTTTCTTTTATATAATTTTCTAGCTTCAGTGGAATTGATAACAATCTATGAAGCATTGAGTTAAATGCAGCCATTTTATGTGCAGTGGGGTGATATGAGGTCGCGTGTATAATTGTATCTGTAAAAGTCTCTTTTCTGTAGGGGAGGGTGGGGCGTGTTGTGACAAATTTATGAAAAAAGGTATTGTGGAAAAATCTTTAATAATATCAAAAACATTACATTTTAGTTGAAACAAACAATTCTTCACCTATAAAAAATTAGCATTATTGACCATGTCACCAAAAGGACAACGCAACAAAATACGGTTTTTCAAAATATGGGAATTGTCACAACCTGCCCCACCCGAGGGGTCAGTTGACAAGGGTGGGGCAGGTTGTGACAAACTAATCGTCAAATATTGTTGAGTATTTAAGTAATTTAATTAACAAAAAAAATATTATGAATTATAAATAGTACACGTAGTAATATATTTTATAATTAACTATCAACAAATAAATAAAATTTGTACTCTTATTAACTGTGGTAAGAAAATTCTGTAATCGATTAAAATTATTTTTTGCCAGTCAAACAAAAGTCACAAATTAAATCTTGAGTGAATTCGTCCATTCCAGCACATAATTCATTAAACCATCTTTGGCATTTTATGCACCTCACCCACCTTTCCCCCGAAATATGGTTAGAATAAGGATTTTTACAATAAATGCATTGCTCATCTTCGTTTGCATCGCTGTCATCAGTTTCCATGATACGTGGCTCCTCTTCAGTCTCGCTGGATGAAAATGACACTAGAATTCGTTTCTTCACTTCAAAAGTCTCTTTCTTGTGTAGTTTTCTCTTTATTTCCGTTTTTTTTTTTTTATTGCCTGCTTGTTTTATTTTTAGTTCCTTTTGTGATTTTACGCTTTCGCATCTTTTCGCCTTTCTTTTCCTTTCTTAGATTATCTTCCAATTCTAAGTATTTTTTTATTGGGGAGTCAGTTAAAATTACGCTTTTAATTTTCTTTCTATTACGTAGGTTCTTTCTTGGATGAATTTAAGGCCGGATTTGTTTTGGTGTTTAATGGTGTTATCCGATTTTCGGGAATTTTGATCATATTTTGGCATGCATACTCATATACAAGCTTTTTCGCATCAGCTGTGGTCAAACCATAATAAACTTTGTTACATTTTGCAATGTAATCTCCAAGTTTTTTTCTTGCGCGTGGGTAAAAATTTGTCCCGGGTTGGAATAGCCTACCTTAGAATTCACAAATGGACGGGCTTTTTCCGATTTATGAAGTGTCATATAATTGACACCAAAAGACACTGCGGCTTTTCGAA
The DNA here is from genome assembly GCA_016648135.1 of Agrypnia vestita. Taxonomy (NCBI): domain Eukaryota; kingdom Metazoa; phylum Arthropoda; class Insecta; order Trichoptera; family Phryganeidae; genus Agrypnia; species Agrypnia vestita. The sequence continues at coordinate 169,718 of JADDOH010024125.1, read as the reverse complement.
GAGACATTTTTGTAGCCTCCATCTCAGCAGCAGTACGTTCGTAAACACTTTCGGGAATTTCACCCCTCTTCGTTTTTTTATATGTAATTTCGTGCCATTGTGAATCCTTGAAGAAAAGTACGTAAGTAAAGTAGAAAAAAGTAAAGTAAAAATAATAATTGAACTGTACAGTTTAACATCTAATAATCGTTTTATTAAAAATAAAATTTTAATTATTTCGAAGCTTGTTGTGACTGTCACAACTAGCCCCCACATTTTTGTAACAACTCGCCCCATACGATCATTTTATATTAAAATGTCTACGCAAGTGAATTTATTTACCGAAAGATTTTCCTTTATTGCTGATAATACAGCCAAAAGACACAACATTTGGTAAATAAAATGTAAAATAACTCACCTAGTATTGGTAAAACAACAGAACACTTGGAGTTAGTGCAGAAAAAGTTAGTTTAGTACCTCAAAATCAAACTTTATCGTTTAACTTTAATGAAATCAACCGCACGGAACCAATATTTTGATAGCAACTGACGCTACGGAGTTTACATAAAATGAATCTATGCGGGTAACGCTAAGTCAAATGGCACGAATTTTAAACGTGTTGTCACAACCTGCCCCTGTCACAACACGCCCCACCCTCCCCTATATTTGAAAAATGAATTTATCTTGTTCAATTGTTGTTGTTATATCCAAAAAGTTAAGTGTTTTAGTTTTTTCCTATCTCACATGTAAATTGTATTTTTTGGTGTATTTTATGTTGGAAAACTTACAACGGATCTATTAAATTCATGCAACGACAAGAAGTTCAAACCCGCGTTCTATACGAAAAATAGTATCAAAAGTTATTTATTAAACAATAAGTCCAAAATCTCCGATGAAAATAAAAGCGGAGTTTATCAATTAAGTTGTGGAGATTGTGACGCGGTTTACATCGGACAAAGTGGGAGAAAAATAAAGGAAAGACTTGAAGAGCATAAAAGAGCCGTACAAAACTTAAGTTTAAATTCAGAAATGGCAGAGCATGCCAGAATGGAGGGACATAAGTTGAATTCGAAATTATTATATGGGTGCAATAAAGGAAGAAGAATGGACATCTTGGAGATTTAAGAAATAAATAATAATAAAAATATAATTAACATCCAGATACCGCCCATAACCTCTCCACTCCTATCCATTCTAACTCCACCCCCGACCCCCACCACCATTACACCCACCCAATCCCTATAAATTCTGTCTCGAATTATTTTTAATTTAGTTGTAAACGTGTTGTTATTGACATTGGGAGAAATCCCGAAAACGTTCTAACAATTCAAAATAAATATAGTGGAATAAAACAGTGATGTTTACCCTATTTTTTTAAAAATATTATAAATAAAATAATGATACATACATTAAAAAAAACATAACATGATTTCTCTAGTTAACAATGTACTAGCGATGCAATGTAAGACATTTTCCTTCTGGAAATTCAAATAAATAATAAAATAAATTAATACCAATTAAAAGTGCGATAAAACATTTATGGATATTTATCTATACCTATAAAACTCAATGTCTGCCTGTCTGTCTGTTCTCTATACAAATCCACACCGTTTGTCTGATTCGATTCAAATTTTGCATACTTATGCTTTGGGACTCGGCGGATAACACAGGCAACATTTCTCCTCTATTCTCTTACCCCTTTCCCTCCTCCTGACCTATTTTCGATGCCAATCTGAACCGATTGACCGAACGGACTCAAAATTTGGAAACTTATTTTTAAGGACTCGGCGGGTAATATATGGAACATTTCCTTCTATTATTTTAAGCCTTTCCCTCCCCTGATATATTTCCGACGTAAATCTGTACCTTTCGACCGATCGGACTCAAAATTTGGAAACTTATTCTTATGGACCCGGCGGGTAACATATTTCTCATCTCCCCCCTATTCTTTCAACCCTTCCCCTCCGCTGATATATTTTCGATGCAAATCTGTACCGTTTAACCTGACCGATCGGACTCAAAATTTGGAAACTTATTCTTAAGGACTCGGCGGGTAACATATGCGACATTTCCCCCTATTCTTTTACCCTTCCCCTCCGCTGATATATTTCGATAAAAATCTGTACCGTTTGACGGATCGGACTGAAAATTTGGAAACTTATTCTTAAGGACTCCTCGGGTAAAACATGCAACATTTCCCCCCTATTATTTTAACCCTTCCCCTCCCCTAATATGTTTTCGATGCAAATCTGTGCCCTTTGCCCGATGGACTCAAAATTTGTAAACTTATTCTTATGGTCTCGGCGGGTATTATGTGCGACATTTCCCCCTATTCTTTTAACCCTTCCCCTACCCTAATATATTTTTGATACAGATCTGTACCGTTTGACCGATCGGACACAAAATTTGGAAACTTATTCGTTAGAATCCGGTGGGTAAAAAAAGTGACATTTCTTCCCTCCCCTTTTTACTTTTACCCGCCCTCTGATATATTTTAGATGCAAATTTGTACCGCTCGACCAATCGTACTCAAAATTTGCAAAATTATTCTTTAGGACTCAGCGTTTTACATTGACATATCCCCCTACTCTTTTACCCTTTCCCCTCCCCCTGATTTATTTTCGATGCAAATCTATACCGTTCGAATCGAATCTTCGTTTACCCTCATAAATTTATTTTAAACTTAATCCTTAACCCGTGCAACGCCGGGTATAAACAGCTAGTATATAATATAAACGTATATAATTTATATATAATGTATAAGATGGACATCATTATTTACATCTTGCATTACAATCATTTTTCTCTGAGTTTGAACGATTCTTTCTTTTTTATCTGCGTACATATTTCACTCAACCTGCATCGCAGCGGGAATCTATGGACAAAGAAAACATTACCCAGGTGCTGGGATACCTTTACACAGTTTCACTTAAGATGTGATCCGCCAGTTCGTGATTAAAAAAAAATATAACAATTTAATCCTGGAGGTCCGAATGCTTGAGTTTTGAGTTTCTTAGGCTGCGATGAGGTATACTTCTGCTGACAGGGTAGTTCTCTATATAAAAACTGCCTACCAGCATATCCATGACAGAAAAACCCTCCTTCTCTAGCCCCACATTGTCTTGGGTTGTTGACCCCACGCCTAACCCCCAACAACCCGAAATCTCAAGTAGAGCCTCTGAAATATTATATTACTAGTTGAGAACGCCAAGTTCCTCAATAGACATAGCTACGTAATGATGAATCTTTAAGATTCCATTATCAAGATAACGTTGCTTCAAGATAAAATTTAGTTTCTTCAATAATTGACTTTGTGGTAACATTATTTATATTAATAATAAGAAAACACTGAATTAATACCTTTTAAACCTTACCTTTTAAATTTGTTAACATTAATTATTAATTATTTGATCAACCCTATACACATATTTTTGATTTTATTAATGTCTTTGATTAGTTAAAATTTTTAGCATACGTTGTATCTTGAAATTTGTTAATAATTCAATAAATATTGAGTTAATAATATAAATTATAGTTGTAATTTTAATGTGATCTTGGTAGTAGTATTAATAAAATTGTTGTAATTTTTATAAAAACCTATACGTATAAAACATAATTTTAACTTTAAGTTTAGCGTCGAGGCGTACTTTTTTAAATTTGAGAAACTTTTTTTTTTTAAATGAAAAAGATTCGTAATTTTCACGTATCCCCAAATATCGCCTTGACCAAAAGACCAAAAACCAATGGATTTCTCTCTCAATTCAATTCGAAGTAATACGCCTTTTTATTGTAAAGTCGATGAACTCTATGGATAGTTACATTGTATGCTTAAAAGTGGTGCTTAAAAACTTTAAAAACTTTTACTCTCAACTATTTGATAAATTTATAAGTTTCATTATTCTGTTTGAAAATGCAGCATTAATGTTATTTTCGGAAAATTACAATATTGTGAAACGAAACATTACAATATTTTATAATTAAATATTATCGAGCCTAAATAATAGTTCGATAAAATGGTAAATATTCCTACATCATTTTAGTGTGGGACTGCAATTTCATACACATTGTGACGTAGCAACCTTTGTTCGTCACACCTCTTCGCGAAACCTCTGAAAAAATGAATTTATCGATCCCCGCACCAACTATCTGCACCAAAAATTGATTTCTAACCGCGTAGGTACTGAAAACACTCTATGGAACAGAATAATGTCTTTGGTCTACTGCAGATAGTTTCACAGCGGTCGCGAACGGCGGGGACGAGATTACAAAATGGCGCATTCGGATCAGGGCCTGCGCACTCTATCCATAAAGTTTCGATTCCGTTATAATGGCATCAATTCTTTTATGGGAATTTTTTTAAATTTCATTTTTCGGCGGTTCTAATTTGGTGTCAGTACTTACCTACCCTTGCCAACTATTTTAACAATTATTGTAGTGGTATTAATGTTGGTTTCGCAAAATGTTCATATTGGTTACACTGTTCACAAATATTCTGTGGTTCACAATTTGCGACGCCATTTTAATTTTTCAAAATATCAAATATGTCTTTATTTTGTGGCGATTTTGCTTGTTTATTTTTTTACAATCCCGCTACCACGTCACCGCCTCCGACATTGACATCCTCTGATAATATGTTTGTTTCGATATGAAACTGAATATTGACATTTCACAAAGGATATCTGCTACAAAAACGAAATATTTTATGGTCCTTTTGAACTGTCATACTGAACCGAAAATACACGTGAGTGATTGTATTTTATATTTATATTAATTATATTTGGAATGTTTTATTATAATTGTGTTTGAAAGTTTATTAGAAAAAGTTATTTTACAAAGGAAAACTAATTTACATAGGGTATAAAAGCGAAGGCAGCAATATCCAAAAAATTGTTTTGAATGTAGTCACAGAGGATTACTAATTTAAAATTAACCGAATTCTAGATTTTATGTATTATTTTATCCCTTCCAAAATCTTGTTTCCTATAAATTTACAGGCTATGTTTCCCATAAAATCTCAATACTGTTGACTCATTTGTCCAAGTTTTCCGTATGATTAAAATACAAAAAAAAATTATGGTTAATTATTATTACATCATTATCTTTGTATAACATGCATACAATTATTAATTAAGAGTTATTATTATTTCACTGCTGGTTTTAGAAAGAACAGAACTTCCCACTGACATGTGTAAATGATAAGTAAAATTATTATGTCTACAGATTCAAGTCCAAGGAGATGAATATTGGTGTGACGGATGAATATCTCAATGGAATCCTCAGAACCCAGCTCCAGCAAAGGAGATGAGGGTAAGAATATACAACTATAATCTATAACTAAATATTTTTTAAACAATGATTGCTTGTGTTGTATTTTTTTTAATACACAATACATACATTAATAAATGTTTACAACATGAATAAAATAAATTTAAATAAATTTACAAAATAAATAATTTAGTTAAAGTATGTTTATGTTAATAAAATTTAATTAAAGATGGACACACTCTCCCACACTTGTTAATTTAATTTAATTGTTAATACCCATTAATTTAATTTAATTGTTAATAAAATTTAGTTAAAAATGGACACACTCATCTGTCATTTTCCAGCGTTGTCAAATTTAACAGATTGTATTATTTTTAAGGTTAAAATCAAGAAGAAGAAGAAAGAAAGCGTTGCTGCCTAACCGGTCTGTAGCAGCATTCTTAAAAATCCATGCAGATGTAAGCATCGACAAAGAGGCTTCACAGACAGTGGACTTTGTAAAATATTATTAGAAATGTAAAAATAATGTGCATAATAATATCGAACCATGAGTACTTTAGTGTATTAAGTGAAAAATGCAGTTTTGAGATATCGGCGTTAGATGTTATAAATTTCTTTATCAAATTGATTTTCAATTATTTGTTTTAGAATTTTTTGAATATTGCAAGGATTTGGATTGCCTCACATGCACCCATCGATAAACCTTATATTTGCTTATAAGGTTTATCAATGGGTACAGCATAATATAACTATTTTATTATATTTTGATTGAGACAAGGTTTTATAAAAGAGATAAATCATTTAGACCTTCCGACAAATCTGGTGTTTTTAGTATATCTAAAATTAGTGTTTTGCTTTCCTGAATGGGAACATTAATGAATGATCTTGCAATATCAAATGATACTAACTTTTCATTCAATATCTTTTAAGGTATTGACTACATGAAATTTTAATTGTATACTTTGGTTTAAATACGTTGGAGTTATTTAATATTTTTGTAATGATTGAAGTTATTTTGAATGTTGGGGAATTGCATTACATTGGGATACTGCTGATCTGATGGGGCTGTTTCCTTTGTGAATTTTGAGAAAGCCGTATAATTTTGCGATCATTAACACTGTTTGCCTTTTTTCCTTACAAATTAAACTTATGGAAGTTATTGTCCGATCGTCCTGATGAAGATATAATACAGTATCGAAATCATTAGACGTTTAAAAAAAATATGTGTGGTTTTTAACGCTATAAGCATAAAAAATATTAAATCATTTGTTCTACTTTTTTAGTTTCAAACCGCTTGATCTTACTGACCGGTTATATTATTTGCAATGCATTGTAAATGATGTCTTATTGATATCTGTTCTTGTATACGCTTATTTAATTGAAAATAATTATTCTGAACATTGAAGTGTAAAATGACAATTGAAAAGAATACTTTTTTTGTTGTGTATCCAGAATAATTATTATGTATGTGTAATGTATATGTATGTAAGAATCGTTGAAAATACTGTCAACCCATTAGAATGTACTCTGTTTATCATATCTTCACACTTTTGATCATTTAGATGATATTCCTAACCTTTTTTTATTATTTTAAAAATTTATTCTTTAAATAGGAAATATAATAATTTTATATTTCTTTATATATACAGCATTACATATAATTATTTAAAATTTTATTCTAACTAAAGTATCACATATTTTTTTAGTTTCCTCTTAAAGTTGTTATATTATTTACATCTCTAATGTCCCTGGTAGTTTTATGTATAGTTTCGTTGTAGTAGTAGTTTTATATATAGCACTGTGCATGATTAAAATTTGTGATTTTTTTTTAATGTAATCTTTTCATCTTCTCTTGTGCAGTGCAGTGTTTGTGTTTGTTTTTTCTTAATACTTCAAAGATGTTGTATCCATTATTAATTTTATACATAAGTAGAAATAGAATTAAATTTAATTATTTGTCTATTATTGGTAAACTTTCTAGCACCACTTTAATTCTTGTGTATTGATTTATTTTTAGTATAATTCTTAATGCTTTCTTTTCGAGTATTGTTATTTTTTCAATTCTTCTTCAACCCAGAAATAGTATACTGCCGCAGTAGTTGATGCGGGGGACAATTATTGCGTTATATGATATATTTTTGCACAATTCTGTTTTGATCTCTTCTGATTCTTTCCAAGGGTGAAATTCATTTTGCTATTTTTTGTTACATATTTTGTGTTCAATGTAAAGTTTAGTTTATGATTTATAATTGCTCCCAAATATTTTATATCGAATTGGGTAGGAATTTATTGCAATGTTTTTTTTAAATCAATATTCGTTGAATTTTTCCTTTGTATATTTGTACTTAAAACAATCATTCTGAATCTAAAAAATATATTATTTGAATGTTACATTTTTTTATCACATCACTTAAATAATATTAGTAATATTATTAACAGGCAATGAAAATTAACTACCACATGAATACGAAGTGTAATCTTATTTTGTATAATCATCACAAATCATTGATTTCCTTTACCTATTAAAATGGTAGCTTGTGGTGTAAATTATTTACCGATCAATTTTACATTTTATTTTCTAAAATATTAATAATTACAAAATATATAATATTGAATTTTTATTTTCTTTGCGAGTTTTGGTATTTAAAAAAATATTAATTCTATGTTTTTGAATTGAATGAATTTTAAATATGAACATTGTTTTTAAAACAAAATCATGTATTTTAATCTGAAATTATGTTCATTATGTAAACATATTCCTGCTCTAAACATGAGATTTTTCTTTTACAGAAAGGTAGTGTGTAAAATTTAAAAAATATTCTGTAACAATATTGACTAATTTAAAAATAATTGTCAGTTTTCTTTGCCAATTCTTTTTCTGACTCTTATTATAGAATTGACGGATAATACATTTTTAATTAAATGTACCATCTTTTATTGTTAAACCTTATTTTCATTTTCAGAAACAAACAGCCGTATTCTGAAAATTGTAATATTGCTATTTCTGTATCTTGACAGTTATTTTATAACATTGTAATGCAGTTAATTTTGACATTTTAAGTTTGACAGATTTGAAATTAATGAATTCAATCAATCAGAAAGCTCTAAAACGTAAATAAACGAAAGTAAAATAAGTTATTCATAATATGTGAATAACTTAGCGTTTGTTTACGTTTTAGAGCTTATCTGATTATTTGAATTCGTTAATTTCAAACCTGTCAAACTTAAAACGTTAAAATTAACAGCATTATAATGTTATACAATAACTGTCAAGATACAGAAATAGCAATATTGCTATTTTCAGAATACGGTCTAAATATTCATTTAATTGAAATAAATAAATAAATAAAGAAAAAAAGGACAAATATATAAATAAATAATAATATCTCCCATAGTCGCAAGATGTCACTTTGCAAATAACAGTTGCCATTCTATTTTGGTCTATATTCTGTGATTCGGATCTGACACTTCAGCACGCAAGATGTGAACTTTTTCTCTCGTGTTAATAGGTAAGCTCATTCCGAGAGACGCAATTTGAAGTGGCATAAAGATAACATGTGAAATTACATGATTGGTTGTTAATAATGTCTTTCGTCTTAATAGAGGGTTTTTCCACGGGAGCGCTTCGCGCCATGGCCAGGTGACGCAGCATGGAGTGAAAGGTGAATCCATTGCAACGCCTGGGGGGCAGCTGCAGAGGTGATGTTCCGGAAATCATCTGCATCGGCCGCCCAAAGCCTCGGGGCGGGGTTGTTCTCTGGACCCTTAAGGGAGCAATCCTCCTCAGATGCGAGGCCAGCAAAATAAAGACCACGACTTGCCTGGTATTCAAATTCTCTCTAATAAACAATTTCACATCACGCCTGGAGCGAGCTGCGTGTTATCTGACTCCGTAAATACAAGAACATGTGCATCAGGTCGAGCTTTTTTAAAAAAAAAGGAACATTGCTAAGCACGTGCGGAAGCGGTGTTTGTGCCAGACTATTGTAGCTTCATTGTTTTAAATGTGATATAGAAATTTTGCCCAGATGTTCATTAATTTGCAGAATGTGAATACCACGCCCCGACACCTGCGCTGCGTCACCGCAAGTAGTATAAAAGTATTTAGTTCCACTGTCTTTTCCCTCCATGTATGACGCGGCCGCTAGCGCTGATGTCGAGGCGTGGTAAATTAAATCTTCGCCTCAATTTATTGTAAAGAAAAGGGTTTCAATGTGCAAAATTCCCAAAAACACTTCATAAAAAAAAAATTGTCACCTTCTGTGGCATTATTAAGTTCTGTTTAAAATTTGTTTGAATAAATTCCTCTTCATCTAAATAATGTTTCGTTTTATTACCCAAGTCATTGAACTGTTGCAACTTAAAATAAGTTAAAGGGAGAGACAGCTGAAGTGCGATGTACACGACACCGGAAGTACCCTGAGTTTAAATTGCGGAAGTAAGGTGAGTCCGATTCTTCTCCGACTGAGCGAAGCTGGTGGCGACGAGGAGTTCTGTTGGGAGCAACAGAACTTCACGTCGTAACATATATTTTAATAATGTTTGCTAATGTTTGTAAAAAATCATCTCCTTTTCAATATTACATCTTCTTCTTCTTTTATATAGTCATCCGTATATATATAGTAATCCGCCATCAGGGCCGGTTGTTCGATCAGTGGTAATAGTAATATTTAAGCAAAAAGCATAGAATTTTGCGTTTTCCACCAATCAAACAAACAATCGTTCTCGTAAAAATATATGCTTTTTGCTTAAGTATTACCATTACCATAATTAAAATTGTTGATATTATGGATATCAGATGTGGCGAGTCAAAAGAAAGAAAGTGACAATATTGGTCGGGATTTGAAAATTAGCCTTGATCAGCTCATTGCAGTAGGAATTTGAGTATCGAGATGGGCAGGTCGAATAACGAGGTAGCATTTCCTGTGTAGAGTATGATGACATCAGCAAAAAATGAATTTTATAGGAAAGCTGTTTGGAGATTGACTTTACGTACAAAATGATTTTTTAGCTTTAACGTCAGTTTTTTTTCTCTGAAAAAGGGAGATTTATTTGAATGTTGTATTGCGGAGAAGAGTATTTTCTATGTAGGTACAAAAAAGAAAAAATGAATTATAAATGGTAGATGTTTGAGTTTACATACAAATCGTCGATATTATGTAATCAAAATATCGGTAATAAAAGTTATTTATTAAATTTTTCGTGGTCACGATAATATCTTACGGCAATTTCAATTGCATCGACTGTTTTAAATGAGTTTTTATTATTCAAGATATATTATAATTGTCTCACAGAGACAAGGCATTTTTTTATATGGGAAAGTTTTTTTGGATATTCGTAAGGCTTACGACCTATCGTACGACTGGATTAAGTGATCACTTTACACAATGTAACGTTCACAATTCCACCCATGACAGATTACCACATTTATCAAATTTTGGAAGTTATAAGACATCTATAATATATCTTGATTAATGATGTTCCCCAGGGGATAAAATCCAGTATTGTGTTCTTGAAAATTTTAAACATAGGTACTCAAAATATTCTGAATATTTATTTCTTCAAATTTATAAATTCCTTTTCAAATAAAATAATTTTTGAATCACCTTTCAAATAAAATAATTACTTAATCGTTTTAACTACAGTTATTTTCTATTGAAAGAATTCAACATGTTTCGGGAGCCGTGCTCCATTCTTCAAGACAAAAATGTTTGATTTCATTCAGACTGTACATTTCTTGTCCCGAAGATGGAAGTATTGCTTCCGAAACATGTTGAATTTTCACAATAAAAAATAATTAAGCTTGAAACGAAGTGAATGTTTATTTCCTTATTAAAAATAATTATTTTCTTACACGGGGTTTCCATTTCTTACTAAATACTCAATTTGATTTGAGTATAACTAATGAATGTTCACGAGTTCTTCAGCAGCTCGTAAAGGTGGTTCGCGGTTATTAAAAGTTTAGAAACACTGCATTTACACTAAAAATCCTTAAGGTTTTCTGAATATTTTATATAATTTCAAAAAGTATAAAAATCTAACTTCCACCTCGACCTTAATATGCACATTATAATACCAATACCTTTAAAGCTGTCGGGAATTTCTTGTTATTCTCGAACCCGAATTTATGGGCGTGAATTATAAAAGAAGGACACTTATAACTTGCGGATTTATTGCAAAAAAATCGCAAAACTCGGGATTGTAAAATAAAATGGTATTATTTTGCAGGATTTTCTTAAGTGGGGGGGGGGTAAGGTTTTTAACTTTTTTTTTGCATTTTAATTTTAATTTTTTAAATGAATGTATAACATTGCAAGAATATTGTGTCAAAATTTCAAGTCAATCGGAGCAAAATTGACGAAATTATGAACATTTAAGCGATACCAGACTGATTTTCTACACCTGCTCGGGCAGCTAAGGGACGCGCTCACCTGAGGACTACCGGACGTGCTATTTGTATTGGAAGAGTTTTGCGTAGACAAGGACAAAAAGATTCTGATGATGAAAGCTCTTTGTTGTGTGAACATGGAATCGACGATTATGTGTAAGTATAAAATAAGTGTTGAGTTTTATTTTGAATTTTACAGTGTGCAAAACTTTAAAGCGTTTTCCCCACATCTCACGTTTTTAAAGTCGGTGTCCATCATAACTTCAAAACTACTGCACCGATCCTTTTGAAATTTTGAACACTATTTCTGTGCATAATTTATAAGGTAATGCTGGAGATTTTTTTTCAAATTTCTTATTAATTTTTATTTTTTAATAACAAATTAGTCGATATTTTTCACAAAAAAATCGCGTTTTTCCCTTCAAAGTGTTTCAAAAAATTTAAAAATTGAAATTTCAAAAAACCCTCCCAGCGTTACCTGGGAAAACCTATTGTCTAACGAATGAACTTTGATTTTTTGATTTCAGATGATCTAGCACCAAGTTATGATGGACACCGCAATTCTACTTTTTTCCGAGACACGTCCGAATAATTGCTGCCATTGCCGTATTTTTTGATATTTCGTCTTGAAAATTTTACACAATATTCTTCAAATGTCATATTTTAATGTAATATTGGTTTTAATAAAGAGGTTTTAACTGTGTCGTCACAAAAAAATCACAAAAACATGCCTTTTTTTGTACGAATTAACCTTACCCCCCCCTTAAACAACCAACCCTTAGACTTTTCTGTTTATCCCTGACTAGCTGTGACCGCGCGGCTTCGCACACGTATTTTTAGAACACTGTTTGGATCGTCATAGAACTTTCGCGAACCTTCTAGAACATTCTCCTTTCAGAACTTTCAAGAAATTCGAATGTACAGGAACCTTCTAGACACACCGACACATTCCACTACTCAGTTTAGAACCTTATAGAACTTTCTGGAATTCTCTAGAACCTTTTCCTTCCAGAACTTTCTAGAGCAGGTTTTTCCGGAACCTTCTAGACTCACCGACCAGTCAGCGCGCCTATTCTGAAACAATCTGAAGCATTTGCGGTCTTCTCATAACAAAAAAATGTGCTAGAAAGCACATTTTCGTCACCCACTCCCACCCACGCACAGGCACCTCCACCAAACTCGCATATTTTTGATGTGACACCAAGGGCCATCCACCACCACAACCACCGAGGGGTGGTTGTGGCTGGTTGTGGAGAAAACTTGGCGGGTAGGGAAACATGGGTTTCTTGTTATATACATACATACATATATATATATATATATATATATATATATATTATATATCTATATATATATATATTATATATATATTTAAATAGATAGATATATTAATTACTAAAAACTAAAACTACAGATAAATAAGTAATATTTTGATATTAATAATACCAAAAAATAATAATTGTTGAAATCCTTAACTCCCCAATTTTTTTGGGTACGCCACTGCTTTGACTACTTGAAGTTTTAAACATGTAAGATTGTAAAAGAGTTTCTTAATAATTAGTGTTATGATAGTCAGAATGTTACAGTTTCATATAACGAAAGCCATGAAAAGATAATTCTAACCTTTATGGTTAGTGGTTAGCAAGTTTGTCTTAAGTATCTAGACGGTCAGGGGCATAACGGTTGCTAAACCCCCGGGGTACATAGTCATACATTACCAACTATTTTTAAATTAAAAATATATTACAATATCATAAATATTAAAGCGACATCAATCAATCAATCAATCAATCAATTAGCCCTTTATCCTGAACTTAGATTTTTGTGTAAGATAAAATGCTTTCCCTGTTTAAAGAATATCTCTAAGAATGTTCTTAGGTTTTCACGGCCACTCAGAATCTTCACGTTTGTGTTTACTGGGGTATTATGCCGTGTTGTTACGACCTTTCGGGCCGACGTTTCGGATCCCATTGCAGGGTCCATCATCAGGGCTGATGTGTTGTCTTGAATGTTGGTGTTGTGGTTAAGTATCGGCTTGCAATACCGTGTCGAAGTCATGATGTGTTGTATTGTGTTGTATGTATGATTCATCTGTTGTCTGATCACTATCTCTGCGGAGTCTGCGACGAGAATGACTTTGAAAGTCATTCTCGTCGCAGCAATGGGATCACATCAGCCCTGATGATGAACGGGATCCGAAACGTCGGCCCGAAAGGTCGTAACAACACTGCATAATACCCCAGTAAACACAAACGTGAAGAATATCTCTAAGTTCAGTGTGCCTTTTGGCAAAGGCCTCCTCCAACAATTTCCATTGAGTTCTATCCCTGGCGACCCTTCTCCAGAAAGGGCCTGCTGTTAATTTTAGTTCATCCTCCCATCTCTTGGGCTGTCTTCCCCTTTTCCTTTTCCCATCTCTGGGGTACCAGCATGTAACAATTTTACTCCACTTTTCCTGAGTGCTCCTTAGCATATGGCCTGTCCATCTCCATTTCAGTTGGTCTATCTTCGTTAGTACATCCATAACCTTCGTTTTGGCTCTTATAAAGGTGCTTTGTTTCTTTTCTTGCTTCTTAATACCTGTCATGCTTCTCTCCATCGCTCTTTGGCATCCTTGCAGCATGGCTCTATGATGTTTTGAGAGAGACCATGTTTCGCAGCCATATGTGATGCAGGGTAGAATGCAGGTATTGTAGAGCTATTATTATTATTAATAGCTATTGTTATTATTAAAGCGACATATTCACGTATTAAAAAAACCTTTTCGGCAATGGCTGATCTGAAAGTGCAATTTTTACTTTTTTTTAGGACCAATATTAATGAAAGTACGATTTTATTATGTTTTGGACAGCCACCATTTTTAAACATGGTGGATGATACTAGTTATTTTATTTTTGAATGTTCAGCTTATGGACACATTATAAATGACACCGACACATAATTCTAGTACGTCATTAAATAAATAAATAAATAAAACCTTATGCCAGTATGTGGGAAGGTTTACGCAGTCCCCAAATTCCACATAAGAATACGTCCACTAAATTATTATACATGCGATTAATAGAAATTTAAGATGATTTAAATATATAAACAGAAATTATCACATGCAGGTACATAAAAGTTAAGATATAACAAGACATAAGGTACGACTTTGCCAATAACTGTATATTAAAAGGTGTATTGAAAGATTACTAGTATTTGTCGAATTGGACTTAAATAATTGATTTGTATTTGTATGTATATTTTTTATTATAATATTACTTTCAATGCTTGTGCTATATTTTTTCACTCTACATTAGTACTTTTTTGTTTTTAAATTTCTGTTTTGCTTATGCTTCTGCTTTTTATATACTTAGTTGCTTTTTACCTTATATTATATTTATCTTTATATATTTGTATCTATATTTTAAGTATTTTCTTTTCTCTTTATGTCATTATTATGTTTACGTGTTATTGTTTTTTCTCTTTAAACTATCTATATATTCTGTTAATGTACACTTACCTATCTATTGTAAAAGCCCTATAGGGCGTTAATTAATAAATAATAATAATAAAAAAAATAATATAGCAAGAATTATTATTAAAATAAACTACAATGTATAAATTTTTTGTGTTGAATTTTAGAGGAAAAACAATCAGAGAACACATTATTTGTGTGTTTAGATATTAGATACACTGTAGGAGATAAAAATAAAACTCGTATAAAAATTAATAGATTAGAAGTAACGATCCAGTATATTTTTCTATTACGTGTGCAGACTATAAACTCACCACAAATGTGCAACATTTTTTGCACTCATAAATTATTATGCCGCATAAGAATGTATACCTATGTAATAAGTTAATACAATAATTATTCAAAAGTTAACTGCGCAATATTCTCGCAAGTATAACTATGTAACTTGTATATCTATGAGTGCGTGGTTTTCATGGTTCAAAAACGTCTATCAGATCAATTTTATCGTTATCGTATCCACATAATCCGTAATATTCCATTAATAAGTATTTAAAGAAAATTTTTAAAGGATGGTGGTTTTGAGATTTCTTGGTTATCATCGGTGAATGTGTATTTTATAATATACACACATTCATCGGATTATATATAAATATAAAGGATTTTCTACTGAAATTAATCTAAAAATTTGACGGTCATAACGGAATAAAAATTAATTTATTCAACTATTTAACATTGTTAATCTAAATAACATTGGAGGAACCAGAACCGTATTTACGCCGACTAATCTTTTTTATACCTACATTAGGTAAATACAATATTTTTTTGTAAAATACCTTTGGTGTTGACGTTACAAAGGTAGCCCGTGATTGCTTTTATTATTGGCATATTTTTAATTGAAAAAATATTTTACGTACGTAAAGAATTTAATTACTGAATATCAGCGGCGCGCTGACGAACCGGAACAGAATTCCGGCTCGTTCCGGCCCGTTCCATGTACCGCTCTGGGCTTAAATGCTCGTTAGGATTTTCACCAGAATCCATGTTGTTCCGCTACCCTTGTTACTTCCCCCCTGCCCGATGTGTGTATTGTAGGAAGGAGTTTAAGTTGCGGATTAGTGCCTGGACCTAAACACGTTTGAACAAATTAACTGCAGTCTGCAATTAACACCTTCAGTTTGCTGAATGCGGGTTATTGTGATTAATTAACCTCATTGCGGCGAACCGGAACATTACCACCATCAGTTTAATTAAGCTGAACATTTTCGTTGTGTTAACTATTTTGTGGTTATCGCTGGTAGCGGCTTAATAATGGTTAATTCATATTTTTCATTTCGTTTTACAAAAAATAATATATTATTGATGATTATAGGGTAAATTTAATAAATTTATTAAATTTATAATATTTATTAAATATAGCTAACAAACTTTCTGTATAAAACAACATAGATTTATCTTGTATTTCGTCCTGATGAAGACACAGTGTTATACACATTAAGACCAATCGATGTTGTTTGTACGATATTTGTAAGATTTTTGAAATTAATAAATTACGTGATATAAAATTATGACAACTGAAATTTATTCATTCAGTATGACTGTCAATAACTATTTTAGATATAATTATATATTTTACTTCATTATGCATACTTAAACATTCAATTAACATTATTTTCATTCTAATATTTTAAATGCCAAATTTTGCATTTTAAATATTATTATTGAATGATAATTCTTTTAAATTCAAAAACATAAATAAACATCTTGGAAAATAATTTGAGGTTATTTAAAAATATAGATTATAAGTCAAATCACAAGAAACTTAAAAAAAGAACATCGCCGTTGCATAAAAATAACAACTTCTCGGAATTCAACAATCACATAATTGATACTAACCATTCTTTCGATACTTAGAAAATACAAAATAAAACCACTCCACTCACTTCCTCAAAAAGGATAGATTATAAACAATTTGCGAACCGTTGAAATCCTAAAAAAATTTAATTCTGACATGAAACTTATGAAGAATATCACTAAACACTTCTCCGATACTAGATTTGTTTCCTTTAATGAATTAAAAAAAACCCTTCCCGCTACACGGCTTTCTGCCCTACTCGAATAGATTGTGTGTGCGCTGTTAAATTTAAATATATATTTTTTTATTTTAAATTGATATATTTTAATATTATTAATTAATAAATTTGTCCGCACTAATTACAAGATGTACCTTTGCAACCGGCGTTGCTCGGAATGACTTTTTAATTGTGATGCAAAATTCTTGCGGTTGGTTGGAGGCGGATGAGATATCTTAAGGAGAGATGGGGTGATGGGGTCTTACAGTACAACTGATCGAAAAGTGGAACGCTTGACATTCTTCGCTTGACAATTTATATATGTATTTATATATGTTTGTGTATATGTATAAATTTATATATTAAAATACACATTTATGTCATGAGAATAGGATGCTTTGTCTAAGGTTCACGCAGTGTCCCAAAGGGTAACTATGCAAAATTTGATTTATAATCGTCAAACGGTGTAGGATTGTTCAAAAAGCAAACAGATAGGCATTCATTTTATTACGTAGTTGCTAATAATGTTTAAATATAATTATTTATTAAACTTAAATGTTAATATCTAAATGAAAATACATATTTTACATTTCTAGTAAGATACAGAACAGCATATTAATAAATTTCAATTTGTACTTAGTTGGAAAACTCATTTTGCTTTGCAAAATCTTTAATATTAAACGATGTGTAATTATAAAATTTAATTAGTACGGCAGGTGTAATTATAAATATCAAAGCAGAAATAGTCCTGTAAAATTTTGTTATAAATTTATTTGTTACCAATTAAGAAGTATCTATACAAGAAAATTAAACACACGACTAAATATTTAATTATATACGAAACCAAACATATAATTTAAAAGCAGCTTGTTGGTCTTGTGGTTAGGACTGTCGCCTAGTGAACTAAAGGTCGTGGGTTCGAATCTCACTCCAGACCAGCAAGTTAGTCCTATTTTCATAGCACAAGCGTTTAGCTTAGTTTTAAAATAGTAAGAATATTGATGTGATACATATTCCGTGTTCACATCTCTATTTATTTTTATTTTTTATAGATATTTTTAGAACAAGTTCTTTTCATTAATGGTTCACAAACAATGAAAAACACATGTCATGATATAGGTAATACAATTATAATACAATTAGTTTAAATGCTTTTCATCAATTAAATGTGAACACAGCAAACAAGTAAAACAAGAAACAAAAGTAAAAAAAAAATTATAATTGATTAGAACATAAATACGTATGTAGATATTAGATGACTCGACATATTTAGCATGGAGTATATCGTGGCCTTCACAACACCACGATATTGCCTGATATTTTATCAAACTGAAATATTTAGCATCAAGTTTTGAATACAAATCTTTCAAATTTTTCGTCGAAGTTTGGTTCGTCGCTCATGAGGTGAAAATTTTACATAAGTTTAGCTGTATAATTTAAAGTTATAAAGTAAATTAACTTTCAATTTCGGGCATGTCATTTATCAATAACTCTTAAATTCGATTTGTATTTAAATCAATATTTGTTGTTCTAAAAATATAGCAAGTGCTACATAACTAAAAAAACTATTTTCTTCAAAAACAGCAAAATGATTTTTGTGGTGACATTATTAATATAATTAGTAAAAATAATAATGTGTACTGGCTTCTCATACCGGTTATTTCAGTTCGATTTCTGATGAGGTCACGTCACTACACCCCGCCATCCCCACTACGCGATTCGCCGCGTACGTGGGGATGGCGGGGTAAAATTTGGAGGGAAATGGGATTAGGATTAGGGAAGGTTAAGAGAAATGACGAAACGAAAAGTGGACTGTAATTTACGAGATGGAAGGATCTTATTGTCTCTAGGCGCCCCTTCCAGCTGTCACCTCACCAATCACTTGATTCACTCGGTTGGCCACCAACACGCGATAATCCCGTTGTCCGGCGGTGACGGGCGAGAAGTGTCCATGTACACAATTAAATACAAGACGAGACGGGGCAGGAAGCAAGAAAGTTTTTCCTGTCACTCAACAACGAGATAGAGAGACTTGTCGAAACGAAAAGGTAAGTGGTACTATGGAGGGTAGCAAAAATTTCGATAGAGAAAAATCGGTGTTGCCACATAAGAAAAAAATAGTATTCTCTAAAAGTCGATTTCTGTGACGTCACGAATATCGAACACTATTTAATTTTCTCAAGCCTGAACGTTTTTGCGAAGTGTTTCGCTACATTAATTGGGCCTGATGGCCTGTTTTAGCGTTAAAGGAATAAATAAATAATATGGTAAAAACATTGTAAAAATAACGATTAATTAATAAATTGTAAAATTGTAAAATATAAAAGGGAATGAAAACATTGCAAAAAATAAGAATTTAAACCCAGTATGAAATAAAAATTAATAAAAATATTCGAAGTGCAATTTCAATGTACTTCAACTACATTAGTATTTTCCGGATGATGCTCCACGAAACCCTTTTAGGTAGTTGGTGTTTCTATCTAGGAAACAATTATTTACGCAGAAGAATGAGTAATGACAAGGGGGGTTTATATAATATCAAAGTCCATGGTCGTACCGCGCCTCAGTTAACCGGTGAGCTTCTTTAAGCTCCTGGTCAAATAACGCGGAACCATCGTCATGAGCGTCAAAATAACGCGTTCAGCTCCGGTTAATTGAATTATTTTGCGATCGTTTAATTATTTAGTAACTCATACTCATTGGTACCTAATACAAAAATGTAAAATTATTTAACAACTACATTAATCGTTTTGATAGATTTGCATAATGCCAATTTTATTAAATTTTTATTTTAACCCTTTAAGAAAACAATAGGCCAGTTTTTTGGAAAACGAATTTTAGGAATAGTTCAATAAGC
This sequence comes from Agrypnia vestita, assembly GCA_016648135.1. Lineage (NCBI taxonomy): Eukaryota > Metazoa > Arthropoda > Insecta > Trichoptera > Phryganeidae > Agrypnia > Agrypnia vestita. Next base: position 149,703 of record JADDOH010024125.1, on the reverse strand, counting down.
GAAGTAATTGCTAAACACAAGACCATCATCACTCGAAAATATTTCACAAACATGTAGGTATTTTTTTTTCATAGTTGTCAAACACATGACTGACATCACGTGCGATTGCGTCGCTGTGGTCTTCAATATCTGGCACATTCCCGTATATACCCGCGTATTCCAGGGTTTTTCTGAATTTTCTAAAAATGATTCAAACCGATCGAAAATCGTCAATTGGGTGCAGTTCCTATCGTATTAGAATCTCGTGACGATATAATAAAATTAATCAAATCGTCAAATCAATGCAACAGAACTTTTTAATATTATCATATTACATTTTAGTGATATAATTATATGTTTCTATAAAATATACGAAATGCAGCAGAAGTGACACGGCTTAATTGTAAATCTATTGTCAAGGGTCGTGACGCGTGGCTGGGGAGAAATTAATGAAAACACTTAAAATTAATAAATGATTTATTAATAAGTGATTAATTAATCATTCAATGAACAATGTTGCTTCAAACGAATTAAACTTAACGCTAGTTTTTAATATACACTATTTCGCAATATATCACTCATATATGAAATCTTCATTATCGCTGGGTAATACCTATTTATCGCTCGCAGAATATAAAATTCTTGCGCATAATTTGGCGGTCGGAATATCGAAACTCTCAGATTACACTAGTGTTAAGGAGAAGATTTTCTCGCTTCCAGGCTTTTCCAGGTGTTCTTCGAATGTTGTAGCTATTCCAGAGTGTGGTAGTGTGTTCCAGAATGTAGTGGAAGGTCCTAGAGGTTTCCGTGTTATTGTTGTCTTTGAGGGATTCTGAATGTAATCTCTTTTTCCATTTCGTTACACTATTTACGAAACTGTCCTAGTTTGCATGTACAAACACAATTCACACAAACCCAAAACACTATTCATACAACCAAAAACAAAGATTCTATTCAAGTCCCAAGAGCGCGAACCGGAAAAAGAAACATAAGCCAGAAACTGTACAATACAAAGCTGGAAAGGGTATCACAATTGAATAATCCGAAAAATGTAAAAACATTAATTAAAATTTGGGTAAGAGAGATGGGGTCGACCAGTTATTGTGAAACTCATTCAAATAAATTGACAACTTAAATTTCATGCAGGTAACATATTGTAAATTGGTATTTTTACATGTGGCTGATTGTAGACGATGATAAATTTTTTTAAAACTATTTCTATAAAATGTACTTTTTGTATAAAGAGAACTTAAATTTCATGCAGGTAACATATTATATTAGGATATATTTACATGTGGCTGAGTGTAGACGATGATTAATTTTTTTAATCTATTTGTATAAAATGTACTTTTTGTTTACCTATTTTGTATAAAATGTAAAATATATTTTGTATTAAATATTCTTGCATATAAGTAGGTAAGTTATAATTTTAAACTTTGCCTGTCTCAACACAGAGGTCTCTAGTGAGACAGGCATAGTAAAATCAAACCTTACCAATGTATATAAGTAAAGCGATGAAATTAATGAAATGAAAAATGAAAGAGAAAAGTATGATGAAATTAGAAGTGAACTCATTATATTAATAGGTGGTTTTGGTATGTGGAATGAATGAAAGAGGAGTAGATGGTTAGAAAAACCTACAACGAGAGTATTGGTCGTCGGTCGGTGATGATTTCGGCAGGGCTTTGCCCTCGGCGATTGACCAGACATCAGAAAGCTCTTATACGATCAATAAAACATGGTCCTTTTTAGAAACCTCAACAATTTTGAGAAAATTTGTGAGTCATGCTAGAAGAGTTAGATTATAAATTCGATGTGGTAAATTGATACATATTTTTAACAAACTATCTATACTCGTATAATATCTCGAATCAGTATTTTGATTACGCGTATATAATAATACCTTTTCGTGCATATAGATGTTGGAGAGCAATTTTGCTTTGAACGCCAAAATTACGATACAACGGGAGGCGAGAAAATTAGTTTTTGGAAAAATTAAATACGGAATTTTCGTGTCAAATAATGAAAGGATTGTTATTAATAAAATCAATTCGTTAGTGATAATAAACTAATGAGATTTCAGTATTTACGTAAAATTGATTTCTATTGTTGATATATATTTTTAATGGACGCGATAATAGCATTGTAAACGTATAGAGTATGAGCCGTATAGTATGAGTATGGCAGATGACAAAAATAATAAGTAAAACTTTAAAATATAAGGTATCATGTAATATTGGTAATAAATAGTAGCCCGAACAAAATGTATAAAATTCAGATTTGTTAGAATAACGTAAATGTCACGATTATTTACAGGCTTTAAAAGCACCTGGAGACTCAAAAACCAAAAGACCTGCAAAAAGCGTCCAGCAATGATTAATTTGAGTGTATCATGTAAAAAAAAACAAATTAAATATTTTTACGTTTTACTTACTCATTTTTTGTACATGTATTACCCGTTATCTGCCCAAATCTTCTTACCTACTATAGTGTACATCTACGGAAAAAATCAGGTTTAAAACTATAACGTAAGTCTGGCGGTCGCTGGCTCTTAGTCTATTATAATCATTTACCAATCACTATTAAAATCAAATATCATTTTCCCAATCACAAATAAAATTATGGTTTCAGTCATCGTTAGTAGAGTTAGGCCCGGTTGTATCGAGTTGGATTAAAGTAAAAGTTCGTTTAAAGCATAGATTTTTACGGAAACGGGTTGTTTTATTGGTGGTGAACGCAGAAATCTATGCTTTAAACGAACTTTTACTTTAATGCAACTTGATACAATCGAAACTTAATCTTCTTCAACTTCGTAAAGTGGTAAGATTGATGACGTTGTGAAAGTGGCGCAGGAAAGTTTTGTATTCAGTTTAATACTTTTGGTTCGAACCTATTCTTCGTTGTATTATACGTAGCGTAGACTTAAATCGTAGTCACACTCAAATAAGAGTTTGGAAAATAAAAAAAATAAATGATTTGATAAAATATATAAATAAATAATCACAAGTGATACTCTTCTTTCATTTAGGTTGCCTAATGTACATTTTAACAAATAAATAAGAACATTCTGACACATAATAATCTTAACACTTAAGATTATTTTATTGCCGACTCGAAAACAGCCAGCGTAAGTATTTAGATGCATTAGGGAAAACGCGGAATGGTCTCGGACAGATGGTACACTAATGGTAATGGCCAGGTCATCTTGCTGTGCAAAGATGACCCGACCATTAGTGCAATACCGCCATATTACAACATGTTGTAAATTAATACATGATGTACAATATAACCTGTAAAGTAAATACGGGTTCATGTATTATATTTTTTAAAGCCAGATTTTCAGTCTATAGAAATGTTCGGTTTTTTGTTAAAAACCGAACATTTTATTAATATTATTATAATGTATATAATGCAGACAAAATAAGTATAACAGAGTTATCCACAACATTTTCCAAGTAGTTTCCAGCCTAAATTATGACTTGTTATTCAAGCAAATATATGAATAGTTACGGAGATAAACGACTTCAAAGTTTGAATTTTTTTTCTCAATATTCTGATTTGGTGTATTGTTTGACTTGAATATATTATTTATTCCTGTACTAATTAAATTATCTTGTTTGATATCCTTATTGGTTCTCAGTTTGTTCATTTGCCATAAGTTTGGTCATATAGAAATTTATTAATGAGTGTATCTGTCTATGTAGAGATTTTTTTGATTTTTAGTTCATTTCTGACTGAGATTTGATGATTAGCGGTTTAGTTTCTCGTTTATCAGTGATTGATTGCTCGCCGCATTTCGAATAATCATTTACCAATCACTGTTGCAAACAAATAACAATTTTCCAATCACAGTTAAAATAATGGTTTTGCTCATCGTTAGTAGAGTTAGTCTTCTGCTTCTTCGTAAGATGGTAAGATTGATGAAGATGACGTATATATGTTAAAAAAGCAGACAGGCAATGCATCCAGTTCAATATTTATGAGGTTGTTGCTATGACTTATTATATCGTAATGGTAAAACATTACTATTATTTGGTAATGAATAATTTAATTTGAAATTATTTTATTTGTCGTTGGCCAAATGCCGTTTTCATTCATGGAACCACATAATATGTATATGGGAAAGTCCTCGCCAACTACTCTCCCAAGTTCCATGTGTCCCATTCGTGTTTTGGTGGAAGTGAAATAATGAAATTTGTATTTTGACATAGTGAAATTTTACGTCTGCCGAACTTCTAGTACTTTGCCTAACTAAATTGAGTCGGAAAACATCGGGTTATGAATACAACTCAAATATTTATATTTGCTTTCTGTTTTTGAACTTTACACAAAGGATCTAATTATATTTGCGGATGAATTCTAATTACAAATTATTATTTAAATGAAATGAACATCTATTAAAATTTAGCTGAAAGGCTCATCAAAGGATTTTCGAAACAAAAAAAAAAAATTCATGCCGATATTTTCGATTTTTTATAAGAAACCAATATTTCTTACATTTAAAACAAATGCGACACAATACAAAGATTGCCGTTTTTCGGTTTTGAATTAAATTACATCCAGCGTGAACTAGCTAACAATTCGGTATGCAAAAGCTTGTCTGAGATAATTGCTTAATTAATTGCAAAGGCTTCCTAGACAAGCAAACAGATTTAGGCAGTTAGACGTTTTTTGCGACTAATTTATTTAAATAAGAACATATTTAAAAAAATATTTTGAAGATCTCTAAACTTCGTTTGATGAGACCTAAATAAATAATTATCAATATCAAAAAAGAGAGTCGTTTTTAGAAATGTCTACTAATTACTTTCTCGCTAACTACTAACATCTCGCTTCTTTTTATGAGCCAGCTTTCAAGGTCTCCGTATTAAGTGTTTGGTGTGGTATACTTATTTTTGTGTCTATATCCTTGCATTACACTACAAATACCTACTGTGTCTGTACTTCCTATATTATGCCTACGTGCTATGTTCTTCCTACATATTAATATTGATAATATTATGTATTTCCTTATATTTGCTGTATTTACTTATATCTTACTTGTTATATACTTTAAGTTAAGCATTGTTAGAGCTAATGTTATTGCTTGACTTTACCATTATTTTTTATAGAGCCTCAATTAAAGGTAAAGGGTATTGGTAAACAAAAAATAATAATCGCAGTATACAGTTGTCACAAATTTTGTACTCACCTTTTTTATTGATTTTTTCACAAATCTGATTTTATAAATACTTAAAATCGTCACGCTGAAAAACAAATTTTTGGATAGTTTCACTCTTGTTTTTAAGTGTGATTTACGACCATTTCTTTTTGAGTGCGTTATGTAATAGGAAGGATAAATCATTAATCTTCGGCATCTTGCAGGATTATATTTGCCTTATTTAATATTTATCTAATTTTTAGTAAAATGTTTTGTTAGTTTCCCTCAAATCAAATGTAACTTAAAACAGATCCGAGACTCCGATTGAAACAGATTTTCTGAGGCGCACACGAAAGGATATTTCATGGAGAATATCGTGTGGGAAGGTATTTTACTAATCACTCAAGTGTGCAAGTACTCAAAGGGTCGCTTCACAGGCATTAATCATAATCCGGGACATTGTGGGGGATGCGAAAAACGATTCCGAGAAAAGTCGTGGGCGGCCATCGCCTCGCGCGCGGTGGAGTCAGTATTTAGTCTGCCTCTTTATATTACCTCTGCACCATTAATCAAGGGAAAGGCATCACCGTCAATAGGAGGTTGGGGAGTATTAAGATATCGAATGATATGACTTCGATACGTTGTGTGATTTAGAGCCTTATCGATAGGGTCGGAAAATGACTAACGAAATTTTATGACAATAAGGTAAATCTTCGGATAAAAAAAATAATAATTTCGTTGTCTGTCTGTCCGTCCGTCTATTCCGTCTAATTCCCTAGAATTTATAACAATTTAATTTTGTTTTCAAAATAAGTATGATAGTAAACTGAAAACATTGTTCCGTTTTTAAAATTAGTGTGATATCAAAATAGTTATTAAATAAAATAGAAATATCAACTTTATGCTTTTTCAATAAAGTACCTATTCTGAATTAGATTTTCATTAAATATTTAGATTTTTTTCACAATTAAAAAAGTGTAATTCTCTACATAACATGTCCGTATTATATAACAATGAGGTATAAGAAGCAATAAAATCGTAATTCTATTCTAGGAAATGAGTTTTTTCTTTGACAGTATTTTTCTTTTATTCATGTAGGTATGTGATGGTCGACATAGAGATAGATTTAATAAATTTAGAAAATCTTAAAATAATAATATTCAAAAAAGCCAAGTACGGATATCAAAAATATATTTCTTCTGGTTTGAATCGTTTAAAATTAAAAGCCTGATATATTTCTTCTCGAGATTCTATGTATAACAAGAGGCTAACAAAATATTGAATATTCAGCTATACAAGTAATATTTCTTAGATCTTTATTATACCATAGATATAATTCTGTGTTAAATTAATATTGTTTCCCAATCCTAATAGACTCGACCTTGTGTGTAGGTGCGAACGAGCCTTTATTATTTATGAATCGGAACAGCAAGTCTCGCGTGTAGCGAGTGCTTTATTATTATTTTAACGAAACGGACCAATCACAAGCACGCGTTGCCTTTCGACGGGTTGAGCCTTGGCGACCATCCTGATGACTGAATCCGGCCAATGGCAGGTGCCGGCGGTGAGGTCATCGCGCATAGGATGAGTCACTGCACTAGCGTGGATTTCGGAGGTATGGTGCAATCGTGACTATAAAAGGAGCGAACACCATATACTCAGCCCCTTCAGTTCGAGACCAGACCTGCGAGCGGAAGCGCTGCCAGAGAGACTACTGCCAGAGACTTCATTTGGAGAACAGCATTTGCGGACGGAGTTGCTGCCCGGACGTATGGAGGAATCTACCGTTCATCAGTACCAGAGAGGATCATACCGCCACTGTGTAACAGCTAAGGTACACATTTATATTATGTCTTATGGTTAATTATTTTCACTATCGAAATTTAAGATCGGAGCAATTATGTATAAATAATATCATGATTTCTTGTGTGATATTGATTCAATTCGTACGGGAATATCTCCCAAACGAATACATTTTGATGCTTGGGGATTTTCATACCATTTGTATTAACAATTGATTTTACGGAGCTCTACTCTGTAGGCAGTGCTTAATAGATTCATAATAATTGTCGAAGCGTTATGTATTGCATAACCAGATATCAATCCAAATCGTACGAGAATTTCTTCCGAACGAATATATTTTAATGCATGGGGATTTTCATACTATTTGTACTAACAATTGAATACATGTAGTTCTATAAGGAACGCTTAGTAGTCTTATAATAATTGTATTGCGCAAGTATTGCGCAATCCGGTCTTCAGCTAACTCTTTATGATTTGAGTACCTCGGTACATCTGGCTTAACAAGTAGCTTCAGAACAACGAGTAAAGGACAGAATGGGGAGATCTAACTAAAGATTGGGGATATCTGGTTTGTGATGGTCTTGCTGGTTGGGGCGTTGATGCTTGCCGGCACTTGGGCGTGGAACCCGCACAAGCCCCTGCAGGGTCCCTTAAAGGCGGGGCCCTCCTTGTTGCTCGGGGTCGTCAATAAACCGACCTCTTTCCTCACCAGGCGCAGGGCCACATAACCCACAAAAGGTTCCCTTTGTCTTTGGAAGGATTTTCATGCCTGAATGCTGTAAAACCTTGATAGAAAACGTTAATTTCTATTTCGTCCTCTGTAAGAAAGACAGGGCCAGAATAAGTATAAAAATCATTCACTCATATGGAATAGCTGGGATATTATTAATATGTTACTAACACTCTAACATTTGTCCAAAGTAAATGTTGCAAGATGCAGAATCGTGGGACGCCATTCTGAAAAGGCATAATGAGATTGCACAATAATTTGTAACATCGCTGACTATGCCCGCAAAGGAGGCTAATGTCGTCATCAATTCGTACCAAAAGAGTACATGATTCTTCAAACACCGGCCTAAAAGAAAGACAACACACATCATCAGAAACTCGTACCAAAAGTGTACGGCCATCTCAATTATAAGCCTAAAAGAAGGGCGTCACAGGATCACGTCTCGTAAAGAAGGGATAGAGTCTCGGGATGCAGTAAGTTCCGGAGGAACAAGGGGGGCCATTTAGTCACTTAGGAAGCTGGTCACCGGGTTTAGGCGGGCGCGGAGCCTTAACCCCCCTCGTCAGAGATGCTGAGGGTTTAAAAAACTAAAATTTAGCATTTTTCCCTTGCACCGTTCGAACAATTCTACTGGTTTGTCTCCAAACGGAAATGTTTTATTTCTAATACACGAATTCTTCTGGTGAACGTATTTTATTGTAACATAAATGTATAGATTATTAGGTTCGTTAGATGTTTTTATTACGTAATATTATGCAATTGTTTCCACACTGCTCCTATAAAAGAATTTGAAGTTATTACGATACACAACGGGGTCCTTCATCCATTAGACGAATCATGTGCCAATTCAACGACGTATTACGAATAGTATATATTGTATTTACTGAGATTTAGTCGCATTTATTATTTCTAGTAAGGGTTTTAGTATTGGTGCCAGGCGCCATTATGAGGCGGAAATAGTTCATATTCATAGCCCGACTGTAATAGGTATTTTTGTCGCGTAAGAGGTAGCACTTTTAGAAATATAACTGTGTTTTATGTTTCGTCCCTGACGGACAGGATGGTATAGCTGTGGTTATTTAGGTAATACACTTAGTAAATGCAAAGGGCATTAGGTATTATCAATTTCGTATGCGAACCCAAGATGTTAGTTAATATTTTTAGTTAATATTGCATTCAAAAGCGCAATTTTCACAGAATAATTATTTTCAGTTAAATGTATAGTTAGCACTGGCAGAGCATTAATATTGTATCGAATACATTATTTTTAATATTTCATAGAAGGTATAATATTTTATTCCGTGTACATTATTTCGTTACAGCGTAATTGCCGGCTTCAGTCGTCACCTCCCGCGCCATACAACTATTTTCGCTAACATCATACAGCAAATGACTTTGTTCATTGCAATGAAATTTATATTATTTAATATTATTTGCCACGACGTATTTTTGACGGGTCACCCGGACACATCACATTATTAGCCGCGACCAGAAGCTCGAAATGAAATATATAATAATAATTTCAACTCGCGTCAACTATTTTACGACGGTATAATATTCTTCATATAACAGAAAACATCTCTACCGTCATTTGACGAGGACCCACTATCTAGCTGGATCATCACAGGTACATATTGGTTACAGTTTTTTATACTCACATATATTGGATACAGAATGTTTTGACTTATGATACATATTAGTTTACTATATACACATTTCATTTTTCGTTGTACATTTCCAAAAAAGAGGCAAGCTCTTGTGCTTCGTTTTGCATAATGCATCAATGTCAGTATTGTCGATGTTGCAAATTAATTTTCTAAGTGAAACGTGTTTTTATAAATAAATTAGGTGGCGCGGGAATGGCGTGAAGCGAAGATTAACTTAAAAGTAATGAACAAAAAAGGTAAACTCAAAGGCAGGAATAATAAATGGAAAGGTAATATTCGCTATCACTTCATTCGTCCATTAACGCCGAAGGGTAAGAAAAAGGGATCTCGTGGGATTCATCTGAGGACCATTATCCTATAGGGATAGTTGTTAACCTCTGTTAAAAGTATGATCTCATTGAGTTAAATGAAGGTCTGTCTTTCGAATTGAGATGTATTAAATAGTTGTTCATAACCCTAGTTGGCACCTGCGGGGTTATAAAGAACCAGCTGTATCTTTTTTCTTAGTTAAGCAATGATTAAAAGAAGAATTTTTTTATGTATTTATTAGAGACACTAATAGGATAATGGGTACTCTAATAATAAAACAATTAGAATATGCCTATTATCCCAATATAAGTGTCTTCGGCACGTTTTAGCAACATGAACATGTATATTATATATTTAGTGTTCGAATGTAGTGTGATTAAATACGAATATGTAAATAAATAATTGATTTAATGGATCTATAGGTTTAGTTCATTGTTTAGACAATGGATGTTGTGTATGAGTGAATTTTTGAACGATGATAAGGTATCTTCAAGAATATCAGCATCAATGTTAGGGTCAGTACAATACATATTGTATGTGCGACACAATCTTATTATGGGAGAAAAGTAACCAACATTATTAGTGTGCTGGCCTATTCTAAAGAAGTCCGGGTTTCTTATACGGGGTTTAATATGCAAATTTATGTCAGACAGAGAAAGAGAGTCAATAGTTCCACTGAGAATCTTGTGTAGCACAACGAGATCAGATATTTTCCGCTGGGACTCAAGTTTGTGCATCTAGAAAAAGGCAAGTCGACCCTTGTAGGTTTTGACCACATTTGTATGACAAGATACAGTAAACTTTTTCTGCACACTTTCGATTCTCGCAATACACTTCGTACATTATACAATATACTTCGTCCTAGTGATACAAAGATAATTTTTAGACTTTGAGGATTTTTAAAGTCGTGAGTAATTCCGGTTACAAATCCCAACATAGTATATGTTTAGTTTATGATATTATCAAAGTGGTTTCTAAAACTGAAACTAGCATGAAGCCCAGATCCCTTATTTTATCGACTTACGCGAGTGGAACGTCATCCAGTTTATAAAAGAAAATATTTTTTTGAATATTTTTAGTAAAACTAATACAGGAACATTTCTTAACATTGAGTGACATTTTATTTACTTTACATCAATTTGATCATTTGTCCAGATCACTTAGTAGGAAATGACTAACTTCCAGGTTATATGAATGGTGGAATAAATTTTATTAAATTTTCGATGATTTATTAAAATAAATAAATCATCGACGTACAATAGACACTTATTTCTTAATATGTTCAACAAGTCATTAATGAAGATAAGAAAGAACGAGGGACCAAGGTGTGAACCTTGAGGAACTCCTGAAGTGATAGAAACCGGAGATGAATCATATCCATTTACGGTTACCACTTGGGTTCGATGAGAAATGTAAGATTCTATCTATCTCAATAAGTTGCCGTGGATTCCCGTAGCATGAAGTTTTGACAAAAGTATATGAAGATTCACCTCGATCGAACGCCTTGCTGAAATCTGTATATATTACATTCACTTGAGATCTCTAATAAAAAGATTTGCAAAGCTATGTTGATTAATGCAAAATGTCTGACGAAAGTGGGCTAATATGTATCTATAGCAAATAACTTCGAATGTCTTTCCAAAACGAGATAGTTTACTTATCGGTCTATAGTTACTAACGCCACTTTTATTTCCTGTCTTAAAGATTGCTGTGAGGTGAGCTACTTTCGCACGAGTCGCAAATAAGTGATTTTGAGAATCGTCATACTCAGCGATAGACAAACTGAAGAAAATTTGGCCACGCTAAAAAGTTAATAACTTTTTTAAATTATTCACATCTATCAATATTTCAAGGATTATAGTTTTAATAGGGCCATAAAAATTCTCATGATATCGTCAAGGAATGAAACAATGACTTCTTTAACTTGCCGCACTTTTTTCTATCGCAAGGTCGTTCCGCTTTCTGTAGTTTGCACGTAAATACCCACTCGGGGCATGTCTTTGGTAAAACGCGCTCGCCATTTGCTACTTCTAAAGTCACTTGTCAAGTAACTCTCATTACGCAGAACGATGCCCCCGTATTTATAGAGACCCGTGCTCTAGAGGTCTCGCGAAGCTGTTGGATTATGCCAGAACTTTGTACAGTAGTTTCCAATTTAGTGTAAAAGGTGTAGAGTGCTGTAAAATCCTCGATTGCGTGCAATTCTTTCTGTTTCTACCATTTTGTGACAATATATATATTTAATTTTCTTTACAATAATAATTGTTTGTTTATTGGGTTTTACACATTGATGATAAAAAATCTTACGCAATTTTTATTTCATTTTGTTGTTTAGAGTATATAACAAAACTCTTAAAAAACGTTAATTTTTTATGCGCTAAGGGGTCACACCACACTAGAAGCTTGAAATTTAGGGAGAATATTTGAATTTTTTATAAGGAGGTGATTGATTATTTTGATTACTTTTTATTGGCACTTGATAAAGTACGAATTAAAATTTTATTTGATTGAGAAATTTTTGAAAAAAAAATGCCCGTGCCCGTGGAACTCCTCTGCCGTAACTGAAATGGAATTTTTCCCGGCGAACGTTTATTTGAAAGGGAAAATAAGGTTAGATAGTTATTAAAAATGCAAAAATAGTATAGCAATTTAAAAAAAAAAATCACTTATTTTTTATTAATAAGCCATTGTTATTAACAAATGACTATCAAATTATAAAATCCGTATGCTATATCATAAATATTTCATTTCTGAATAAGTATATGACCTTATTTCTGTCTAGGACAAACCTGCACCGGAGAATTTTGTATCTTAGTCACGGCGGAGGAGTTCCACGGGAGTGGACATGACGTGGCCATTTTTTTTTTTTTTAAAATTTTTCAATAAATAATATTAAAATTTGTACCTTTATAAGTGTCATTAAAAATATATAAATAATCAATCGTCTCCTTGCAAAAGATAACCTAATTTCTGCCTAAATTTCAGGCTCACTGGGTGGCGTGAACCCCTTAAGAACGGTGAAAGCTTTCACTAATGGTACATCCAGAGGATGCGTCAGAACTACAACGGGCATATGTAATGAAGAAGAATAAGAAAATTATTAGGGGTTAAGAAAATCAGGGGTTCCCCGAAGCAGGATTCTCCTATCAAAGATGATAAGAATTATTTTATAACTACATATATTAGTTAAATGTTATGACATGTACGAATTAAATTAAGTTTGCAATGTATATGTTATATTAGGAGGACCGGAAAGTAATCAAAATTTTCAATCACTTTTTTTGAAGCTATACTTCCCTTGGCGCATTGCGCATGCGCAGCATGTAACCGGAATGCGAGACCACGAAATACGCGCGCATCTTATTTAACTGAAATTAGTGTTCTAGTGATATAATTAAAGTATTGTCGACCATTTTGAACCGAGTACCAATAATAAAGATGCTCTATTCAAAATCTGACGAATGATTGGTAATTGAATTGAAAATTAGAACTGTACATTGAATTACGATTTTAAGTGTGTCATCGAAATGCCAAAAAGGGGCTTTTCGTGCAGTATTTCATTTTATAATCGATGTTTTTAAGAAATATTTTGTTTATACCAATGCCAAAAATGACTAAAAGTGATATTCCAAAAACGGCACAGTGTTAGATATTTTCAAAACTGTCAATATTTTCATAGATGTTTTCAAAACAAAAAAAGAACTAACCCATAAAAAAACAAGTTTTTATTATACTCCCTTTCTCATTTGTATTGTTCCCAATTTGATATATCTGTTTCCAATTTGATATCCTCTTGCTTTAATTTCATGTGGAAAATCTATTCGATGTATATTATTATCCTTAAAACTTATAGAATAGAATATAGAAAAAAAGAAAAAAATAATAATTGGTACAGGGGGGCGCGGCGTCGGCGAAACTTTTCTGATTGGACCCATGGCTCGAGTCAGACTAGTTGAAACAGGTTTCGCGCCTTCTCCACACGTCGGGCTCCTTTCTCATTTGTATGGTTTTAAATTTGAAAAAAAACGTTATATTTTCGAAAACTCCAAAATTATACTATAATTAAAAAATTTTAAACGAAAATTTGTAAGATCATTTTTATCATCGCCACGAGTCACATGGATCACGGAAAAGGGGTTAAAAATCGATCCAAAGTTTTTTCGGGAGACAAGCAGACGCTACGAGTTAAAAGAAAGGGAGTAAAAACACATTAATTCGAAACTTTTGAATATGTTTTAGGCCTTAAAACGAAATAAAAGTGGGTAGGCACTTGGTTTTTGAAAATGCACACGATTTTTGTTTCGTCGCATGTGTGTGCGATGCTGCGGCGGTAAATCGATCGACGTCTCACGACGATTCGAAGGCATTTATCACTTATTTTTTACAATTTGCGAATAACTTTTATTTATTTATTTACGTTTTAAAGCTTTCAGATTGATTGAATTCATTAATTTAAAACGTGTCAAACTTAATATGACAAAATTGACGGTATTATAATGTTATACAATAACGGTCAAGATACCCAAATAGCAATATCGATTATTTCAGAATACGGCCGACAGTAGGTGTACTAAACCACTTTGGTAGAGACTTATTTTGTTTGGAACCTTCCTTCGAAGCCGGACAAATACAAAATGTGGCGCGACATTTTCATATCAGGATTTAATAAAGTGACATCTGCCGCTGTCAGCGTGTCTGCTCGCGCCGCTCTCGGCTGTCTCCTGACAAAACACGCGGTGTTTTTATGTCAGTCGTCAATCAAAGTTCCCGCGCGGGGATCGTTACGGGTCGGGCTCGGAGGCTGCCCTCGTTACTCGTCTCTGAGGACTTCTGAAGCCAAAAAAACATTTTTTTCTAGTCTATTTTAAGTATATTAATACAAAATTTATTTTAGTTGCTCCGAATGCCTTTTTAATTGTGATGCAAAATTCTTGCGGTTGGTTGGAGGCGCTTGAGATATCTTAAGGAGAGATGGAGTGATGGGGTCTTACAGTACAACTGATCAAAAAGTGGAACACTTGACATCCTTCGCTTAACAATTCATAGAGGGAGATAGATATATAGAAAGAGAGAGTAGAGAGATATAGATGATATAGAGAGAAGAGAGATAGAAGAGAGAGAGAGAGGAGAGAGAGATAGATATATCTATATTATATATATGTACACATAGGACAATAATTTAAAAAAGAAAAACTAACAATAAGCAAACAATCAAAAAATGAATATAGTAGAGATAAATATAATCAAATTTTAAGCAAAGATAATAACAGTGTACAGTATAATAATATTAAATTTAAAACTTATCTTTTATTGAAGAAATATTCTAAATAATTATATGATAAAGAGTTTACACAATTAAGTAATATGTAAGTAGATAACTTAATATAAAATAAAAATTTAATGAATTTTGAGGGTTTTTTAAAAATATTTTTTAAAGGCCTCATAGTTTTTTCAATTCTCATATTAACAGGTAATTTGTTCAACCATTTCACACGTCTAAATGTATAATAATGCTGGGCAGTTGTGGTAAATACTACAGGGATATGCAATTTACCAAGATTTATATTTTTGCTACTTGATACTAGTTGAGTCAGTTCGTTATTATTTTGAAATTTTTTATAAAGTTGTAAAATGCAGTTTTGTTTGTAGATAGTTTGTAGTGAAAAGCTCTGTAGTTGGATAATCATTGGGTTTTTAAAGACTGATCTTTAAAATTAATTTTTGGGTAACTTCTATAATTTAATTTTATGATTCATTTTGTTGTATCAGATTCTATTTTAAACGACGTCGACGCCAAGGAACCAAATAAAAAATATATTATTTAGGTGGTAAAACGTGATCTTTATAACAGTTCTGAAAAATTAAAAATCTCTCTGACACTGGCAGCAAGAATCAGGTAGATTTCTAAAAGAAGGAGATTACCCACACAAAAATTCTGAATGCGGGATGCCGTAGAATACAAATTTTGTTTTAAAACTATTTGTTTTAAAACAATGTAATTTCAAAATTTTATAAGGCGTATTCAAAAGATCTAATTTATTTGTAAATATTTATAATTAGGACCGAGAATTGTTTTCCTGTGATTTTTCACGGATTTACGGCTAATAAATGCGTGTAATATGAGGCGCGCTGATTCACGTTACACTCGGGCGCCCGGGCAACATTAGTGTCTAATTTTAATCAGTGTTGTTGTAATTATAGTCTGATTCCAGCGAGTTATGGACAGACAAACGGACATTCGAAATTAGGATAGTTGATGAAGTTGCTTTTATTAAAGGATGACTACGTGTTAGGTACTAACTAGGTGATGATATAAAAGTAATTGAGATTTTATTAGAAATGCAATGAAGTTACACGAAATACCTGTATTGTTGCTTTTATGTGGGTGGGATAACAGAGTTAGCAAGAACCATTTCGAAACATAAGAGTGGCCTACTAGACATGGTTTAACTGCTGGAAATAAAAATATAGGTAGGTACACCATGATCCTTTAATGAAGCAAGGAGATGTACTGCTTACACCTATACATGTTAAGTTGGGTCTTACGAAAACTTTTGTTTCAAAGTCCAGATGGACATGATGATGGTTTAAAGTACTTAAATAGTTTACGAGGATGATGCTAAAATAAAAGAGGGAATCTTTGTAGGACCGCAAATAAGAGAGATTTTGAAAGTCAACTTATCCAAGATTTAAACCCACAGCACTAACTGCATGGTGAGCTTTCAAGTCTGTCGAAGAGAATTTTTTGAAAAAAAAAACAGGAAGACTATGTCGAGATTACCATTAATCTCATTACAGCCTATGAAAAATATGGGGCGCAACATGTCTCTTATAATTCAGTTTGCAGCCTCATTTAGATTTACTCTCGGAAAACTTGACGAGAATGGCGAGCATTTTCATCTAGATAAAGCTGGAATGCAAAAGCGGTATCAAGGAAAACGGAGTCCATCAATGCTTACAGATTACCGCTGGAAGCTACGGAGAAATTACACAAACGTTCACGAACGCAACTTAACTGCCAAATGAATAAAAATGATAAATATCTTCAAGCACAAGAGTAACTCTCTTTTTGGAGAGATACAGCGATAAAATATTTGCATTTATTTACATTTTTAATAGACGTGAGAAAAATTAAATTAACTGTATAAAAAACAAAAAAATCTAAATGTTAACGACCTAAGTACTAAGCTTCTATGGCGATATTTTGTAACGATATTGACGATGTTAGACTTTTGTCTGTTTTTTCAGTCTGTTTATGGTGATATCAATAAAAAAATAAATAATATCGCACTTTGTCACTTGACTGGATATGAAAAAATATTGCTGTTTTGACGATCCAGTTTTTCAAATTAATCAACTGAGATTTGCATATACAATGTTAGGTATCTACTATTGGAGTATGCACCAACTACCAATCATTACATTTGAAACTATTACAACTATTACATTTGAAAATTTTATTATTTTCTATTGATAGGCATTCACATAGACTATACATACATTATTTCCATCGCACTGAACCTATTTTTAGCGAATGTTGTACTTTAATCACAACAGCATTTAAGCAATTGGCTATCGCCGATAGTCTTAAATAAATTAAAATTATTATTTTATTTTGATAAAATGCTTCTTAAACTCACAAGTAATCTAATTTAAAAATCTGTTATCCTTTGGTATTCTTTGCCAGATAATCATATATGTGTATGTCGTCTATGCTTGCCATATGCAAAGTGGCGATTTAGCTTCTTATCCCTTCATGTTAATTATTTCTTCTTTCTGTATTCACTATTAATATATTTTAATACATTTTCTATCATGCTACTTTTAGTGCCGAATAGTATCCCAACTTTGTTGTATTTGACACTTTTCGCTTGGCATTCCCACATCGACGCTGTTATATTTGACACTTTTGTTATATTTGACACTTTTCGCTTGGCATTCCCAATCTACGCTGTTCTTCCGTCACATTTGGGAGCTTGCGACTTGCATTCACATTGGAATATTATTTTTTTCATGAAAAATATTTATACAAACAGTTTTACTAAAACACGAATAAAAAATGAAAAGGAAAACGTCAAAATTTTCGGTTAAAAGTTTTATATACAGAGTGTCCGGTGACTGGTGACCAGTGTCAGAGCCTTTCATAGCATAAAATATGATAAATTTCATCGACAAAACACCCCCTATAAGTAAGTTATTTTTCTCCAGCCACAATGAAATGGCAGCCATTTCAATTTTTAGGTTACCCAAACATGGGCGTGTGCGTCTACCCATGTAAATATCAAAGAGGTCTCATTTGAAAGATAAAACAAAATGGATCAATATTATGGCAAGTAGGTATTTCAATAAAAAAACGATACGAAAAAATATGTTTTTTGTTTATTAGTTATAATTTTTTTTTATTCTTTTAGATAGTACAAGACATTAACCATATTTTATACTATTAAAGGCTTCGACACCGGTCGTCAGATACACTGTTTATATTTTTAAAATTAATCAATTAAAAAGTATTATATGAAAAAATTATATTAAAAATATAGCGCGCAATAATGGCTGGCAATGGCCAGTATCAAAAATATTGAAGTGGAGAAGAAAGCAAGTATAATAAATAAAGCATATATATGTTTTTATTATTTTTTTTATTTAAAAAGTAATGGAAACCTAAGAGGTTTATGGGTAACATTTTTACATGATTGAATATAAGAAAATATAATAATATAATTTAGATACAAAGTCATTTTTTTATAGTTGGCCGAGTTTCAATATTTTTGTCACATCTGTTTTGAATTTGTCAGTGGTCAGTTGGCAGGTCATTGTATAGTTTTAGTCCGTTGCAAATTAGTCGAGATTGTCCTGTTTTTGTTTTGGCGTGTGTTATGTGATAGTTTTGAGCCATTCTAGTGTTGTGTTGGTGTTTTTCGTGTATTTTGTGTAATTTGATGTCTTCGTCTTGTATTTCGCCAATTGCTATTTTGTGAATGATTTTTATTGTTTCGATTTTTGTAATGCTTTCGATGTTTAATTGTTGTGTTATACGGTATACAGTTTCAGTTGGTGTCCAATATTTCAGATCATAGACCATATTTAATATTTTGTTTTGCTGTTATTGGAGTCTGTTTAGGTTAGTTTTGTTTCCGGTTCCCCAGAAGGGTATCAAATATCCTATTCTACTCTTGACGTATGCCTGGTACATCAGAATTTTTACGGTCTTTGATGTGATTTCGTGTATTTTGTGGAACAGGCTGGTCAGTTTTGTTAGTGAGTCAATTACTTTGTCTATTTGAAAGGTCCATTTGAGATGTCTGTCTATGTTGAATCCTAAGTATTTAGTATTTTCTAGTTCAGTAAGTGTTTCATTATGTATTTTTATGTCCATTTTATGCGTTTTCCGTTTGGCCTCAAAGTTAATGTAGTTACATTTTTGAGCGTTTAAGGTTAGTATATTTCTTTTTGTCCATTCAGTTAATATGTCTATGTTTTTGTTGATTTGTTTTGTTAAATATTATCTATTTGTATTCTAAATGAATCTGTCAAAATGAATATCTCGCTACTTTGTACGATTTCTGTACTTCGATGTTGCTTTTTGATAATGGCAGGGTACACACTACATGCAACATCTCTTTGATGTAATTACGATATAGTACACCACTTTTTACACACCACTAATTACTACACCACTAGGAACGATTAATTTATATTAAACATCTTAAATCAATATGTGCGATTAGTCTTTTAAAAGCAGAAAACTTCCCTTAACATTTGTTTGATGTAATTACGATATAGTACACCACTTTTTACACACCACTAATTACTACACCACTAGGAACGATTAATTTATATTAAACATCTTAAATCAATATGTGCGATTAGTCTTTTAAAAGCAGAAAACTTCCCTTAACATTTGTTTGCTGAAGGATCACGTAAAGCCCCGGATTATAGGATGGATCTGAGGAAGTTAACAGAGGGGAGAGGATCTTGGCAAATTAGAATGTACTGCTACGCGCAGATGTATTTAAGTTTTTGATTTAATTTATCGATTTCACCGGAACCTTGAAATGCGGTATACGATTTGGGTTTGTGGAGAGGGAATTATGTTAATGTGCCACAAAGTTAGTTAAGTACTTTTGAAGAGAAGATTTCTTTCCAGTCGACGGCTTCTGATTGGGGACTCGTTGTTGGGAGAAAGAAGTTAGCTTGGTTTTGCGAAACGGAAAAGATGGAATTCAAGCCATTATTTAGGAAATATTTGCCGAAAAACATGTCCATGGATTCATTCTACTCACGAGAACGAACTGTCAAACACGACAACTCAACTCGCGCCACGGCTCCGTTCCGTATTTAAAACCGTATCCGCTGATATTTTCGTACTTTTTAGATTATTCTAGTGTTAAGGAGAAGGTCCTCGTCGCTTCTCTATTGTACCAGGTGTTTATAGACGTTTCCCGAAGGTTATAAATCACCCTAAATTGTTATAGGGCGTTCTCGATTCTTCGATAGTACCTATTACATTTGAGTCACAAGGAGTTCGGACAGTGCGTAAATTATTTTTAGCATCTCGTTGCAATAAGATGGCCGAAGGCTTACAACCCGTATGAGCTGTAATTCTATGTTTCTCATATACATATCTTCATCTCTGTGAGACTTCTATAACTTATCTTACTTGACTAATCATCCTTCTGGGGACAAAATCCAATAATTGTGTTCTTATAATCTACCTACGTATAAAAAATAACTTAATTAAAAAAATTCAATTTAATTCTGCAAGTAGCCTTTCCTTTCGATATAACTTTACTGCTTGTAATTATTTATGTGAGATTATTATTAATGAGAGATCCTTGAAATATAACATATTATAATCAGAAAACACACCGGAAGAAATATTCCAGAAGGAAGCTGCTCTAGGCAAAGCTGGGGAAACGGAAGGAAAACCTGTATCAAGAGAGGCTTGTTCTACCGTGTATTCACCGAAACAATGCGAGGTCTCTTGACCAATTAGCAATTGTAGGATTTTGAAGCTGAAAATTTCAAATAGAGAATTTAATTATAGTGTTAAAAAGTGTGGGGGGGGGGGGGCGTTGCCATAATACATGTTGTTAATTAGTAGCATTATATTAGAACAGTGTAAAAAGATAAAATGTAATAAAAAAATGTATCTAGTTTGCTTTCATAAACGAATCTTTTAAAGAGGATTTTTGAGATGCATATTAATTTAAGGAATCGAAAAAAATGAAAACGAAACCCTCGGTGTGAGAAGCCTCGTTGAGCTACAAGATGACAATGTAACTGTAAATGAAAACTCAGGTGGTTTCGTATATAGTGCACCTACGATCTAACTGAAATCTTCATCCTAGTAAGGATGAAAAATATTTAATTTCGGAGGGTACTTTAGTGTGGACAGTGAAAACGATATCCCTCTGGAAGATATCCCTCAGTCAAATTGTTCCATTGATTTGTGCAGAAAATAAGTTGTGTTTTATCATTTTATATTTTGTGTTTAAATATTTCATTCTTCATGGTTATTGGTTCTAATAGCATTTGTGGTGACAGCTCGATGGCGTTCTATTGTAACTGCGTTGGATTTTTTGTGTAGGTATTCCCCATTTTCGCAGTTATCTTTTAAATAGTTATCACACCACCAAAATCTATTCGACATAATTATGAAATTGCAAGAGTTTTCTGACCCGGTACTATGTTATAAGTCCACGATGAATGTGTGTATGAGACCCTTTGAATTCCATGAAGCTGAAAATGAAAGAAGTCAAAAATTTAAAAATAACATTTTAAATGTTTAGGGATTTGGTGTGTATTGGCTGCTGATCAGAAAGATTAGAGTGTGAGATTCGATGGTATCAAAGACCAATCTATGTACACTTAGTGTCGTCTAGTAGGTATGCTAATTAAATTATACGTAATTATATAAGTAAGAAGGCAGCGCGTATACAAGGTGATGACTGCTTGCAGTTTTCACTGAATTTATTTAAGATAAAGGTACAAGGTAGTTATAATGTTTGAGACTTAATGATTGTTGAAGTTAGAACAATGCAATATCTGCCGATTCGCGGACGTCGGTAGATGAAGGGAGCGGTATAGCACACTGAGCGCATGTGATTGGTGGTAAGGTATCGCATTGAGGGTAGGGTACCGCGTGATTCAGCGTGTGATAGGAGGCATCACAATAACGAAATGAAATTTGATCGTAATCATTCAGGCGGGTATAAGTAATATTTACAGTGTACGTTGTGTTTCAAATGAAAGTCTGACCACATGACTCTCTGGGATATCAGCACATATAAACATAGAGATACCTAGAAGATTTTCCTCTAGCATACTTCCCTGCGTAAAAACATTATTGAAAGAAAAATTTATATTATAAAGTTAGCTTAAGGCATAAATAAAAATGGCTATAATATTACGAAAGTTTGCAATAAAAAGTTCATAGAATGTTGTAATTGAAATATCCCCATTACATACTTGAAAGCTTTCACAAACGCAGTTTAAATTCCTTGAACTTTTTGTTTTGTTTCGGGCCCGTTCCGATAAACTTTTTGTTCCATTATAGGTCCAGTTTTGCAATGTTCGCTTAAATTGTTTTCGAAATGACTTTTAAAGTTTTTAATTAAAAATACAACGAAAAACGGTAAACGTGCGGACAATGGCAATATGTGTTTGGCATTTTAATAGGTATCTACAAGATTCTTGAATAAAATATACAAAGACAAGGAGAAAAAAAGGAAAGTTGGCTTGGCGGCTGAATAGATGCGGCGCAAATTTGCCTCTGCATCTTTGGAGGTTTAATTGTATTGTATCAGATTGTGTTAAGAATAAGGCTGCCGAGTGTGTCTATGTATGTTTCGAGATTTAACTCGGTGTGTAAGGTAGGCATGTAATAATACGTACACTGAATTTAATGAAATAAATTGAATTGAATTCACTAAATTAAATTAGTTGAAATGATGCGGTGGATCCTGGAGCTCGAGACAAATGATTTGATTCGAACAAAAATATAGGTATACAAATACGGCCTGCGTAGTGCGAGTTCAATTCACCGAGCGATCATAAAATATCTATGTAATTTTTTTAAGCCTGGGTGTTTTTGTGACGTGTTTCGCTACCGTAAAAGGATGTAGTGGCCTGTTATTACCTACACTAAAAATATAAAAAAATAAAGAAAAATATCTTGGCTGCTTTCATTGCAGAAATATTTTCATTTAGATGTCAAATTACCATCAAATTGTAGGAGACAAAAGAACGCGACGCGGACACATAAAAATAAATTGAAATGAATAAATAATAGTGAATAACGACCCCCATATATTATGAAACGCTCGCGACAACAGACACGTGAAATGAAATAAAAAAGCAGCGGCGCGGATTTATACGATGTTAGAGATTTGGGAGGAGAAATACAGCGGTCATTCATGTCCAAAACACATCGCTGTTATTCGGCGCGAAACGGGAAACAGCGCCGCGTGCGGCGGGAAAAGCTGGAACCCGCTGATAAATGGGCGGCGGTCACGCGACCCGGCGGCCATCTTGCGAGCAGCGTTGCACGTCGGTAATACAGGAAACCTTTCATAAATCCTATATCCCTCCGACCGAGCAGATGATTGAATAGTTGCCGTCAAGCGCGATGTTTTTGTTTCACCGCAAAACATTACACAAATTACAACTGCCATTAGCGTGTGGCTTTTAAAACTTGTTCACACGAGTGCCCACAGACAAATGTGTAGATGTCGTTTTCCGATACAGACTCTGCTCTACTCGACAGTAGCTAATATTTTAAATTAGGTGTATATTTAAAAATCTCAACAGTTTATTGTGCAAATAGCAAAACATATTTTATAATAATGACCCACAACATAGTATTACGGAGGGTATTACGACACAGAGGAAGCATGTCCTCGCTTGTGTACCTATATTTGAGGACATACCTATTTATAGGCCAAATCCAATATGATGGTCCTTGTTAACAGATCCTTCTGAAATTAAGTACCTATCTTCGATATAGTTGACTGTCCTGATTTTAAAATAAAACTGAATTATTGGCACTCAAATAAGAAGGTATCAAAGAAAATATTGACATTTCATAGGCAATATCTTAGGAGAAATGTATAAATCATAGACAAGATTTAGGGGACGAAACTTTTGTTTATAGAAAATACCAAATGTTTTCGCAAATCATAGACAGTAAGTAGAAATATGATGAATCTGAACATAGGAACAACGTCCGTATTTTGATATTGTCTATAGGTAGGTAAATAAACTTTTATGATTTACTTATACATTTCTCCTCAGATATTGCCTATGAAATGTCAAAATATACGGTACAATTTTCGAAATTTTAAAGTGTTATATTTTCTTTAATACTTATTAATTTGAGCGTCAATTGTCTTATACGTTGAAATCAGGATACTCAACTATACAGAGGATACCTACGCTCAGAAGGATCTGTTTTTAGGACTATTATGTTGGATTATGCCCATTAATAATGCAGTTGAAGTATTTTTTCTTGCATAATTAAATGCTCCAAGAACCTATATTATACAAAAGTAGTTTTTTAATTTTTAAACATTTCATTCCAAATCTCTTAAAGTAAAAATATCTTTATGGAATGAAGTCCGCCTTATTTTCTAAGACACTGTTGGGAATATTAGTAGGTCGATGGAATGAAAGAGCGATATGCAGTTACTGTTTATTTCTTCCCGGAGATAGGCCCCGGAAGCAAGTTAAAGTGTACAAGTAATATTTTATGTAATGACGAACAAAGAAATAGATGACGCGCGGAGATCTGCCTGGTGTTACGGCAGAAGCCCGACTGGTGTGGTGTCGCCAAGTCCCTAGCTCGACCCTTTTGTTTATATCGCGGAGATTTTTATTATGTTAATATAAACAAAACTCTGGGTCGGGTGATAGGTACATGGCACAGGGTTGAACAGGTACCGCTACAACACTATACATTTTAAGAGTGTTAATTTGACCCTTTCACAATAGGAATGATGACAGATATTGAAATAACATTCTATATTGTAGGTACACATCTACTATTATCGAAAATAACACTATTTCAATAATAAACTAAGTAATAAAATCTTGAAAGTTCTGCCAAAAACATGGGTCTTATAGTAAAAGAGCAGAAGACCAAATACATGGCCGTAGGATGCACCCAACAAATCCCAACTCTCTCGTGTGGAATTCAAAATTTTGAAACGGTACCAAGATTTACATACCTAGGATCCCTGATAACAAGCAATAACAATACTACAGAGGAGATCCGAAGCGCATAGAGAGCGCAAATTGTTGTTTTTTCCGCCTACAAAAGCAGATGAAATCCAGACTGCTGTCCAGAAACACCAAGATATTAGTGTACAAAACGCTTATCAGGCCAGTGCTCACGTACGCAGCTGAGACGTGTAAGATGAATGAGCGAGCACTGTACGTTTTTGAAAGGAAAATTTTGAGGCGTATCTTCGGACCGGAAGAAAATACTTGGCGAAAGGACTTTGGCGCAGACGTTACAAAAATGAGCTCTGTACTCTATTTAAGGAGCCAAATGTCACAAAATTTATAAAACTAGGAAGACTTCGGTGGCTGGATCATGTGGAGAGAATGTCCGAGCATCAAGCAACAAAGTTCCTGCTGAACTCAAGGCCAATAGGGCGAAGGAGCTTAGGAAGGCCGAAACTAAGATGGAGTGACAACGTCCTCAAAGATATCTCTGCCTTAGAGCTTCGAAACTGGAGAGAGCTGGCACTAGACCGAGATGAGTGGAGGAAAATTATCGAGGAGGCCAAGATCCACCAAGGGTTGTAGTGCCAAGAATGATGATGAAACTGAGTAATAACTACTTTACGCAAATAATTGCATTTTCATCTACATATTTTTAATTTCGCGCAAAAACGTTCGGAGCTGTTATTTTGTCTACATGATGTCAAGACTCAGTAAATATTGCACTGTGTCTATAGCAACTGTTCAAAGACACGGTGATGGGTACTGAGGCGTGACGTACAGAGGCATTCGCTATGATCGGTGTTTCAGTTAAAATGGCGGTTGCACAGTTTTATACTTTTATTTTATTGAAAATTTTATTAATCTCAATTGTATATTAAAACTGGATAATTTCTGAGAAGCCTTTCAAGATATTTTCATTATTATAAAATCACTTATTCTTTACTTCTGTCATCATGCCTATTGTTTCAAAATTAACAAATTTTGTATATTTTTAAATTAAGTCAAACTTAATGGAACCAATCGTGGAACTAGACAGTATATTCTAAAATTGATGTTAATTCATGTGTATATATTACTAGCTGTTTGTACCCGGCGTTGCACGGGTAAAGGATTAAGTTAAAAATAAATTTGTGAGGGGAAACAAAGGTTCAATTCGAAAATATAAAGGGTAAAAAGGAAGGAAGGAAATATCACCTATGTTAGCCGCCGGGTTTTATTGAATAAGTTTGCAAATTTTGAGTTCGATCGGTCGAACGGTAGATACAGATTTGCATCGAAAATATATCAGGAGTAGAAGAAGAGGTAAAAGAATAGAAAATAAATGTTGCCTATGTTATCCGCCGAGTCCCAAAAAATAAGTTTCCAAATTATGAGTCCGATCGGTCAAACGGTAAAGATTTGCATCGAAAATGTATCAGGGGGAGAAGAAATGGTAAAATAATAGGGGGGAAATGTTACCCACCGAGTCCCAAAGAATAAGTTTCCAAATTGTTAGTTTGATCGGTCAAACGGTACAGATTTGCATCGAAAATTCATCAGGGGGAGAGGAAGGGGTAAAATAATAGAAGAAAAATGTCGCCTGTGTTACCCGCCGGGTCCTAAAGCATAAATATACAAAATTTGAATCGTTTCGGACAAACGGTTTAGATTTGTATGGAGAACAGACAGATGGACATTGAGTTCTAAAGGTATAGATGAATGTGTGGGCAGTTGAAAATAAAAAGAAAGTAATAATAATATAAAATGAAATTAAAAGCAAATAAGAGATGAATAGTAAATTTAATAATACACACCTACTTGTATAGTCCATGAACATTTTTTTTTCAATATAATAGTTTATTGTTAAAAAATAAATTAAAATTACATTATCATTAGTATTTAATTAATTAAGGATTTATCAAGATTTAATAAATTGCTGGAAGATCAAAAATGATTTCTCAACACATTCGATACAATCCACTTTAATGCTTAGTAAAATACCCCTCTATCGCTTTTTTATCATTTAAAACATTTTTTTTTTAATCCTTCAAGCCTCCATCACAGAATGTCCGCTAGTCTATTAGAACCCTTTTGTCTCTGGAATGTTAGAGATTGTGCACATGTATAGGAACCTACTTCTAGAACAGAATTTTTTGATAAGGTCTAGAAAATCTGTGTGAATACTTTGAAGCATAACTTTTGAGTAATCATATATTTTGGAAAAAAACATCGAAATAAAATATTTATCTAATAGAATATTAAGTTATATGTGGGGTATATAAGAAAACTCACCAACATCTAAAAAAATAATCAGTAATATATTGGTAACTAGCTGTTCGTACCCGGCGTTGCGCGGGTTAAGGATTAAGTTGGAAATACATTTGTGGGGGAAACATAGGCTTGATATGAACGGTATAGATTTGCATCGAATATATCATATATCAAAGCATAAAATATATCAGGAGAAAAGGTAAAAGGGGAGGGAGGAAATGTCACCTTTGATACCCGCCGGATCCTAAAGAATAAGTTCACAAATTTTGAGTCGGTCTAACGGTACAGATTTGTACCGAAAATATATCAGGAAGAGTGGTAAGGGTAAAGAGGAGGGGGGAAATGTAGCCTATGTTACCCGCCGAGTCCTAAAGAATAAGTTTCCAAATTTTGAGTCCGATCGGTCAAACGGTACAGATTTGCATCGAAAATATATCAGAGGAAGGGAAGGGTTAAAATAATAGGGGGAAATGTCGCCTATGTTACCCGCCGGGTCCTAAAGTATAGGTATGCAATGTTTGAATCGAATCGGATAAACGGTATAGATTTGTATAGAGAACAGACAGACAGACATTGAGAATGTTCTTAGGTTTTCACGGCCACTCAGAATCTTCAAGTTTGTGTTTACTGGGGTATTATGCCGTGTTGTTACGACCTTTAGGGCCGACGTTTCGGATCCCATTGCAGGGTCCATCATCAGCCCTGGAACACATCAGCCCTGATGATGGACCCTGCAATGGGATCCGAAACGTCGGCCCGAAAGGTCGTAACAACACGGCATAATACCCCAGTAAACACAAACTTGAAGACAGACATTGAGTTTTATAGGCATAGATAATAATTCATCAGAGGATTACTAATTTATATTGTACTGAATTCGATTTTTTTTTTAAATGGTCATAAAACATTGAAAACACGTGCGGTTGACAATAAAACAAGGAAAACATGGCCAATAAATTTATAGAAAACTTGATATTAGAAGTGACATACGAGGTGTGGCTATGAAATAACAAGACTATTGCTTTATGAAATGAAAAATATTTTATTTAGAATTTATACGTTTTTAGTTTATCTTCAATATCACCCCTCCTCTATCCCTACAGTGCTCCATGTGAATTTCACGTTGTTCGAAACAGCGCTGGAAGTTTTCTTTTGTGAGCTCCCTCATGACACGTGCCGCTTTTTTTCACAGATTTAACCGACTGAAATCTTATTTCTTTTACTGAAGATTTGATCTCAGGAAACAGATAAATGTCGCATGGTGCTAGGTCAGGCGAATAAGGCGGACGGTTTAGCACTGGGATATTGTACTTGGCTAGAAACGTCCTGACAGACAATGCAGAATGAGCCAGCGCGTTGTCCTGATGGAGAACCCATGACTTCTTCTTCCACAATTCGGGTCTTTTTTCTTATTGTTTCACGGAGTTAAGCCTACAGTTTGAGAATCGCACAAATAGTTGACCGACCGGCTCATGTTACACGTAAAGATCGTTATTAATTATTGTTACGTCCTGTGATTTATGATAAATGTGTATGTTATATAAAACCAGCCTTAAAGTCAAGAGCTTAACGATGATAGTATGTCTTGTATAAATATTAATAACATGTGTGTTCGTTTCTTGTATATTAAAGAATGGATTAAAGAATGGTTAAGGATTATGTTTAAAATAAATTTGTGAGAGTAAACAAAGGTTCGATTCGAATGGTATAGATTTTCATAGAAAATATATAAGCGGAGGGGAAGGGTT
The DNA here is from genome assembly GCA_016648135.1 of Agrypnia vestita. Lineage (NCBI taxonomy): Eukaryota > Metazoa > Arthropoda > Insecta > Trichoptera > Phryganeidae > Agrypnia > Agrypnia vestita. The sequence goes on along the minus strand of JADDOH010024125.1, from coordinate 120,849 downwards.
CAAAGAATAGGGGGGGAAATGTCGCATATGCTACCCGCTGAGTCCTAACGAATAAGTTTCCAAATTTTGAGGTCCGATCGCCCGAAAGGTACAGATTTACCTAGAAAATATATAAATATATCAATGGAGGGAAAGGGGTAACAGAATAGGGAGGAAATGTCACCTATGTTACCCGCCGAGTTCTAAAAAATAAGTTTCCAAATTTTGAGTCCGATTGGTCAAACAGTACAGATTTGCATCGAAAATATGTCAGGGGGAGAAGAAGGGGTGTGAGAATAGGGGGAATGCCTATGTTACCCGCCGGGTCCCAAAGCATAAGTATGCAAAATTTGAATTGAATCGAACAAACGGTGTGGATTTGTATAGAGAACAGACAGACAGACAGACATTGAGTTTTACTGGTATAGATATACTTTTTTTGTATATCGTTCCCTTTGCTTTTATACTCTTTACTACTTTATAATCTCTGGGAAATTTATTTACTTGTCTAAGTCTAAGACAGCCACAAGGCTACTCAATTAAGAAAAAAAATCTTTTGTGATTATTTTTACTTATTATTAATATACAATTGTTTCGTCATCTTTCGGTGACACATTTATTTATCTGTAACAGAAAATGTACTCGACGGTTTTACATATATAACCATTGTCAAATAATATTTTTTGGCGGACCGTAGCGTATAAATAATATACACAATTGTGTGCTTTTATTAGAAAAATATTTTTTGCCAACAGAGTGCTGGCAAAAGCTGTCGGCAATTTCAAATAGGTCCGAGTGTTTCTTTAATCCTAAAACCATAGAGAGGTTGGACACCGTGTTAGAGGGAGACGCACGTCACCCCGGGGATGGGGCTAACGTGAAGGAAGGGTAAATTTGGGTTTGTAATTAAATGAAAAATAACTGCGTGAAGAAAAAAAACACGGTTTGGAAAATCATCCCACATTCAATGTCACAAATCGACCCACAACCATTTCCACGGGTGGTCTACACGAAAGGGACACATATACAATTCGCCATGGAGATACAAACCAAGGATAAATTATTTTATAACAATAATACACGAACAAACTATCACATACAAACATCTACACTACCTATTACTGGTAAATGGGTATAATGAGATTGTAGATGTTTCCATGACAGCTTGACTACTGTAAAGAGAAACATGCTGTCGATTCTGAGACAGTGATATATTCTACATTAAAACCTGCTAATTTTTCACTATTGTACAAAATATACAGTGCTTAATTCAATTGATTTTCTGTGCACGGGTTTTATTTAAATAATTGTTTTTTTTTTATAATTCATAGAGTTTTTTTAAATGAGTTAATTTTAATTTATGATTGTTATTTTGATTGCTTGCTTGTGTAGGATATCTGTTGTTTTTTAACTTACTTTTTTATAATAGTACTATGCACCGTATGCATATCCAAATAAATAAACCTGGCCTAGCATAAGCTCCAGGATACTTAGGTAGGAGAGACACATTCTATGCGGTGATAAACAAATCCGAGTCATGTATCAATATCAAACTGACATGGAAATGAATTATCTTACAGAATTAGCAGGAGCGTTATTGGACTGAGTGAGATACTAAAAATAATTATTGCTGGGTAACACGTATTTATCGCTCGTAGAATATTCAATTTTCGCAAATAGAAGTCGCTCTGTTAGATGCTTCATTCGATTATTTAGCTCGATATTTGTTACTTCGCAATTTCATGACTAGGCACACCTGGCCGTCGTATTCACACTGAATAAACTGTCAAATACGAGAACTCCCGCGCCACGGTGCAGTTCCGTATTTATACACAAATACGATACGACAGTACTGTTTCAAGTGACGTATTACCAGGAGTTCGGACAGTGCCTAAATTATTTATAGTACCTCGTTACAATATTATATTTATACAGGTTGGTGTAATTTGTTAAGCTGTACAGTGTTACAGAGTACGCGGGCTTATCAAAACAAGTGTTTTAACTAATATTAATAAATAATTAAATAGAATATTAATAACACGGTTAATAAATTAATCTATATAAATAAAAATGTAAATGTTCGTTTGTACAAAATTGCTAATCTCTGAAAGTTCTTCACCGATTGCTTTGAAAATCAGCTCCGATCTGATCCAAATTTAACATAAGCGACATTTATCCCCTCTTTTTTTACCCCACTCCCTCACATGATATATTTTCTGTACTAATCTCATCCGTTTATTCTTAAGACCCGTCGGGTAACAGGCGACATTTCCATCCTCCATTTTTACCCCTTCCAATGCAAATCTGTACTGTTCTACCGGTTTACCTTCACAATCTTATTTTTAACTTAATCCTCAACCCGTGCAACGCCGGGTACGAACAACTATTGTAAAATAAAAAAGAATGCTACTAAACACTTTCCATGTCGCAAGTGGCATTCGTAAAGTGAACGTATTGTCCTCCTTTTCCGTCTTTCTTGACGAGTATTTCAACCCACCTAGAACTCCGTCCCTACTAATGCCCTAGCCGAGAGCAGGTTGAGACAACGTAAGTCTCACTCTAGGCTGTGTACGCGCCCCTAATGCTATTTTCGTAAATAATTTAATTTTATTAAGCAAAAATTTTAATGTTTCCAATTTGTTACAATAATTTTGAATGTCGAACGTCACTTTGATCGACAGAATAAAGGTAGGTATAATACTTCTACTTCTGTATTTGAAATAATATTTTTTTACGTTCATAGTATCTATATCTATAAAACTCAATGTCTGTCTGTCTGTTCTCTACACAAAGCTATACCGTTTATTTGATTCGATTCAAACTTTGCATACTTATGCTTTTGGACCCGGCGGGTAACATAGGTGAAATTTCCCCCTATTCATTTAACCCTTCCCCTCCCCTGATATATTTTCGATGCAAATCTGTACCGTTTGACCGATCGGACTCAAAATTTGGAAACTCATTCTTAAGGACTCGGCGGGTAACATATGCGACATTTCCCCCCTATTCTGTTAATCCTTCCCTTCCCCTGATATATTTTCGATGCAAATCTGTACAGTTTGACAGATCGGACTCGAAATTTGGAAACTTATTCTTTAGGTCTCGACGGGTAACATAGACTACATTTTCCCCCTCCTCTTTTATATTTTCTCCTCTTCTCAAAAGTTGCATTTTTATATGTTATTAAATGCTGTATTTACAGTTTTCCTTAATACTGGTACTTTTGGCTAGTTCAAAGGCCTTGAAATATGGAAAAAGTTATAAAATAATGTTCCAATCAGAACGATATACTTTTTATATTTCCCAATTGTATTAGCATTAAAATATTTTTTTCTAATAATAATATAGCCAGCATAAGGATAACGCCATATTTAAGTTCATTTTGATAATTTGTTAGCGTTAAATACCTACCCTCATTCGGGCAATTTCGGCTTGTTTCGGGTCGCGCTCCCGTTATGCGCGCCTCGTTAGGTCAGACCGTCAGTGATAAACAAAACTCCATACCGAACGGTTGTATTTGTTTGCTTACTTGTTTTTAACCGTCGTAAAGTTTCTACATATTATACGTAATACTTTTAAGTGTTTAATTCATTCATGAAACGAATCACAATGGCATCGAATCCGTTAAGTTCAAAAGAAACCAGAGGTCGTACGTAGTAGGTCGTCATTTTTGAGAAATATCCCGAAAAATTCAAAAGTACTATGTTACCAACTTATGGAGATATTTTAAGACATTATGAGTGGGCGCGTCATGAAATGAAACAGTCAAGTAGTTTAAAACCACAAGCAAAAGTCATCACTTCTCAAGTGGCTCGAACCGTTATTGAAGTTTGGAAGAATGCAAACATTGTGAGCCAACTTCTATTATCATATTGCAAACAGTACGTACAGGCTACTATCAAAAAATTCAACAAAGAACCAAAAAGTCAATCGTATTTAGATAAAATATAAAACTTTATAACTAAATCAACAATTCTTTTTGACATTGCGGGCAAATGCAAAGATTATTCTTCTTGTAAATGTGGAAAAAATAAAACTGTGTTAAAGACCACCCATTTCTTGAAGACCAAAGAACCTTCAGATGCATAGATATTGGAAACATATTTAAAGGAAGAGAAAATTTAGAAAAAACAAAAAAAATCGAAAAGTTGGCTGAAGTATGTGATCGTTATGGCGTATCGCACAGAGCAGGCGCTGCTATTGCTTCGGCTACACTGAGTGATATCAGGGAGGCATTAAATGTTGACAAATGACAAAAAATTGAATTGAATTGGGTATACGAGAGTTTTGAAAGCTTGTGCCTCGCAAAAATCATTGTCGAGATCTTTTGTGTGTGTGAAAATCAATTTTGAGAGCGATCATTATTACGACATGATTTCCTGGCAGGATGAGAAACTTATATTGACTGAAGTACCGCTTTTGAGCTACTTATAAAGTGAAGAGCTGAGGACAGTTTTCGTCGAACGAAATGTCCGAATATTCGATTTTCCCAAGTTTCCCTGCCATATACAGTCAGTATAAAGAAATCTACTGACTGTGTGTGGCAGGGAAATGTGTGGATGCCTTAAATTGACGACTGTAGCTGCAGGTTGTGTCGTAGGGGAAACAGTTAGAGAAGGTTTTATTGCAGCAAGCAGAATTACAGGAAAATTGTGCCAATTTTTAATTCTAAAAAATAACTTTTGCAGTCTTTAAAAATACTGTTTTTGGAATATTTTGTATGTTTTATAATTTTTTTAACAATAATTCAGCTTAAAATTTGCAGCAAATTTTTGTTTTAGTACATTATCTATATATATATATTATATATATATATATATATATATATATATATATATTATTAACGAAATTAAGTAATCTGTAGAAGAAAACAGCACTTTTATAACCTCTGAAAAATCACTAAAAATTAACATTTTCAGAACATTTGGCTCGCTAGACGAGCCAAAAGTATACTTAATTGCAACTTTTTTTGCATTTTTGTATAGTTATAAATGCAATGCAACTTTTGAAAACTATTAAGTTTAAAAATAAAAAATCTTTTTTTCGCCATACACACATATATATTTGGCTATATTTTTGTATTCTTTTCTTTGTCTATACCAATAAAACTCAATGTCTGTCTTGTAATGCTTCCTTTATATAGACAGAAAGGAAGTATTACTATTCCGTCGTAACAAAATAAATATAAATAAGTAAATATTACATATTCCGTCGTAACCATAATAATACACGAAATCGCACACGCCGAGCAAAGCGGCCGGAGCCAAGGCGCGAAGGTTATACACACAGGCTTACGAGTCACACACACTATGATAGTATCCCTGTCAACCGCCCTCGCGGGGCCTCCGAGCAGGAGACGGAAGGCGTGCCGCGGCAGGCCGCGCTGCCATACTCTTGGAGCGACTGTACCGGCGCGTGACCCCCCCCGCACCCTCTTCCGCTAGCCTTCCGTCCTAATATAGGATAGCTGCGCGCCCGCCGGGGCAGTCATCACCAGTCATCCGGGAACCAAGCTCTGAGGTGCGTCAGCTACGCCGCCCGCCCTAAGCAAATTACGGCCGCCATTTGCATAAAAGTTACGGTGTCGGAATTGTTTGTTGTTATTTTTCAAATGTGAGCCAATAACATACCTCTCGCCGTGTTACAAAGCTAAACCGTGTGTTCAAATGATTTAAACGCAAATAATATACTTCCCGCCGTGTTTTAAAGTTAAACAGTGTGTTCAACTAACTTAAACGCATATAGTAACGAGTTCGTCGTGTGAGACGATGTCGGTCTCGCAATAAATACATAATAATAATCGTTCTCTATGTTTTATAAACGACTAAGGGTGAAGTAGACCAAAGTTAAAAAAGTTCATCGCAAGCGCCTCGAGTGCCTTTTTCTAAAAATATAATACATTACTATTGGCGTCATGAACATTCCCCGCCAAAAAGGGGTATAATAAAAATAATCGTTTTCGTGCCCCTATTAAACAACGCCTGTTCTTTTAACTTTTTATAAAAATACCGTGCTCTTGGACTTCATAAGATTCAGCCGTCATTGGCGTCTTCTTCATCAACTTCGGCCCCCCGCTCGGGCATTCCGATTGATCAGCTGACGGAAGACCAACCGTCAGCCGCCTCCTACAGCTGGTCAGGGCTGCCACCCTTACTAAAGGTGGTCGATCCACTTCATACTCCGAAGAAAAAATTACAGGTTTCGAGTGTTTGTTTATATCTATACATAATTTACAGGAGCCAATTATGGCTAATCTCTAACATTCGCAAACTATTTACAAAAAGTTATCAAAAGGATAACCAAGTGACATTAATCGAACTCAAGTGATGTAACTTTAAAAATAGCAAACATAAAGTCTGTTCCAATCCCTGTTCATATTTATCCATACATCCCATGAGCCTCTACTGGGCCGACCTCTGGAAGCTTAACTATATGTAAATTAATATTCTGTAGTGGACCCGACTGAGATTAAATTTCGTTATAGTGATCAGGTTAAAAACATCTTAAAGAACAAAAAACCTCAGAAGAGGTTCAAGAGTTTGTTTGTATTTATACTTAATCTCCTTATGAGAGCTCCCACTCAACCTCCATTTGGTAATAAACAAATATTTTTTATTTATATATAAAATTATAAAGGAGCATCAATTTTGACTTTAGTAGCCACCAGGGTCATACTTGAAAATTCGGCGCTGTGTTTTTCTTAAACCTTTTACTATTGTATTTCATTGTCCCGTATGAAACCACGTTTATAAATTGTATAACATACTGTAGAATTTGTGCCTTATGAACTATTCTCTGTGTACTGAATTGACTGGATACCATCTCATTGTAATAAACCTCATGTAAAACCATACAGGCCCTGTTTTTTATTTTACTTTCTCCATACTATTCCCCAACCAATCTGAAAGAAAGTAAAGGGAATGGACCACAACCACTGAAGCTTAGAATCCTGGTAAGATAACCCTGAACGTGGTTGGTCAGTTAGATCGTGTAGAAGCAATTCTGCATATGAGAGAGCAAGTACGTTCTCGGCAACCGCGTTCAGGGGTTTATTGGTAAATTCGACATTTCAGTCTGTCTGTTCTCTATACAAATAGACAACTTTCGTTCGATTCAACTTAAATTTTGCATACTTATTCCTTAGGACCCGGCGGGTAACAAAGACAACTTTTCCCCCCTTTTCTTCCCTATTACCCCACCCCCTCCCCTGATACATATTTTGCACAAATCTACACCGTTTGCCGATCAGAAATTTTGCATACTTATTCTTTAGAACCTGACAGGTAAACGACATTTCCTCCCGGACATCCCATCCATCCCAGCCTAGATTAAATGGAAACATTGTTTTTATTGGAGACTTTGCAAAATAATAGAATCTTTGTTTTCCCCACGAACTCATTTTTAACTTAATCCTTAACCCGTGTAACAGCTAGGAAAAAAATAAAATTCACTTCATTCTCAGTATTTTAATTATTCCACTTTGTTTGTTACTCTCATCTGTTACGAAGTTGTATTCTAGATTTTTTTTTGCATTACAGATCGCTCCATTTACAATGCAAGTATATCTTGGAGTACCTAAATGAAGGCGATCCGTTGCTTGATGCATTCAATGCTATCATTAAATACATCGACATGATTACTCAGTTTATTTAGGAGTTGCACACTGCGCGTTATGGCGTGCTTATTCATTATATCCATTCTGCATTTTGGGACATGAAATAGCGCGTGACCTCGATTTCACAAATAATTGTTTGGTACAAACAGGGCAGATTGTTCTCTGTACCGTGATTATTTTTACATATTTTATTTTGCTGTATTATATTTGACGAAATCCCCTCTGGACGACGCCTACCGGGAAGACCACCGAAAAGATGAAGGAATAGCTGGACCTCGTCATCCCAAGAGGCGTAGTTTTCTGTAGAACAGATCAACAGATCTACAAAAAAGAAAAAGAAGAAGAAGATATTTATGATTATTTTATTATTTTGTGATTATTTACCCATTTTATTTTATTTAATCTGTCATATTTTTATAGTCATTTTTTTAAATTTTATTTATCTTTTTACCAATTAAGTTCATTGTTGTTTCTTTTTTGAATTCCAATTTATTCATCTTTTTTTACAAAAGGATTAGAAAAAAAAATATTTAGAAACAGACGTACTTGTGATTTTATCCTGAAAAATTTTCTGGCTTCTTCGTGTAGCGGTAAAGTAGGGAGCGAAAATGTCGGGTGTCCTAGCGAATTATCGTTTGCGGGGTTGCCACGTGTATTCTGAAATGTCGCTCGGGACAGTGTAGCTCGGGTGTTAATCCAAGATTGACGAATCTCGTAATCGTAAAAGGCAAAATAAGCATTCTTTTGTTTTGTTTTGTTATTATCTGAAATCCATTTAAAATATAAGAAATAATATATTTTTTTGCAAGAATTATTGGAAATATACCTTTATATAGAAAATAATATTTTTTTTACTCACAAAGTTTTATTTATTTTTGGCATGCTGATTACGAAGAGGTTAACGCCCATGATAAATTAAGTTACATTAAACTATAATTTGAAAACATGTATGGCAATTAGGGGAATAATAACATGGAATAGAAAACACTTTTTTTAAGGTTGTAAAATCGGAAACACTGTAGATAATAAAACTCAAAGTTACGTTATACATTTATACTATAACATTTAAATAAAATACTTATTACATAGCACGAAGTATAATATTATTTACCAAGTAAGACTTCCGTGAGTTTCAAAGTAAACGAAATACATTACGTGACCTGCAATCCCAACACAAAAATGTTGAATTCTTGACTATTTCTAGGACCGCAACTTCTGGAATTGCCCTGGCGTAGCTCGTAAGGTTGTGGCGTTCGTCAACTGACAATGGAACTCTCCAAGAGCCAGGCGCATCCAGCTTCTACTCGTCATTTAATCTGTCACGCATTGTGAGGGACACAATGGGATGACTGACAGGCATGATGAAGACAGCAAACCGTATGTGACATTAATCTGGACGTAACATTCAATTTACACTTGCATCGAACAATTACAGAGGTTTTAAATGTTTATTGCAAAATAATATGAATCTAAATTTTACGCAAAGACCTGTATTTTGATTTTAACTTTACTCAAGATTCTTGATTTTATTAATATTATCTTGGTTGGCCTTAATGGCGTTTTTCTGGCTCCTTCGCCATTAAGGCCAACAACGGCCGGGAATACCCAATATTCAATAGGTACCAAATTCCCAAAAACCATTAAAACTAATAATGACCGAAGTACTCAAATTTAGATTTTGACTTTCCAGACCTCACTTGTTAGTAAGCTTCCGATACGAACGGACGTGCTCGCACTACCCCTCGTGACGGAATTTATTAACAAGGCACCCTGAAGATGCCTGTTGTGATTCAGGCGAAACGTCGGTTGACGAATGATCCTTCTGAGGACCAGATTTTGATGCGGGTTACCCCCAAAGAAATTAATACTAACATATAAGAAATATTTTGCTCACACCACTATTTTGAAGAAAATATCAATATGCTTCAAAACCAATGTCCAATATATAGCGACCAATATAAATTAAAAATCGGTGTACAGACATTAACAAAAAAAATGTATGGGAGATGAATAAATAATTAATTAATAAAATGAAAACACATTTAAAAGGTAACTATATAATTAGTAAAAATGAACGTGGTTTTCACTACATTTGTATTGAAAAATATCGACATGTTCCTTCGTCAGGATACAAATTAAATTCAAAATTCAAAAAAATTATATAGGTATGTACTATTATTATTTCAATTACCACAAAATTATTTTGCTGTTTTTGAAAAATAAGTTATAAAAGCTAATTTAATTTACTATTGCACACTTTTTCTTCTTTCCAAAATTTCTATTTTATCCAACTGTTATCCTATATTATTTGTTTGTAGAATTTATAATCCCTTATTAATATCAAAAGAATGCTCCACTACTAAAAAACGATTAGCAGAATTCGGAATATAAATTGTTGCTAATTAAAATAAAATATAGAAAAATAAATATTGCTAATTAATAAGTGTTCCTTAACTCTAACATCAATTTTTCTACACGCTTTTCGTATATAAAAAAATTATCATTCATTTATTGAAGAAGTAAATTACTTAAATTAAATTATTATAGAGTTTCATTAAATGAGACAAGCGAAGGATAGTCTTGATTTCGAAAAATATTTAGGAGATCTTCCAAGAAAAATAAAGAAGTTGTTTCACATCGCTTCGGGCGATATATACTCCACGGGTTTATCTCGCCCAGATTACTTTTGAATTAATTTTCTTTCATCCAACAATCCAATTTTAAAAGATAACAATTTAGTGACGTGACAAAGGAAAATATTTTTTGAGCTTACAATAATTCGGTGTGGCATGGTACCTTGGAATATTTACGCCATTTGATAAATATAAAACCAATTAAACACAGTACGGGAATCGGAATGGTTGAAAGTCAATACGAAATTTACGTTAATTCATTGAATATTAAAAAATTACATAGACTGGCTATTAATAAGGAATACACGTCAAAAATAAGCCACGGTAATATAATCCACAAGATAAACTCGTACCTCGTTCTTCATTAATCACGGGATGGTGATGGTGTAAATCTCGCACTAGTCACTAGATAATCTTCCACTTGTATCTAGAAATTCTAATTCATGATTTGTCGTTTGTATCGCTCTGATCACTGTGGAACACTTCTCGCACGTCGGTAGGTATTGTAGTTGGTCAGTATCCACACTGAAATCGCTGTTTGTTTCGCTTTATCTATGTCTTCGCCAATCCCAAAATTAGACCGACAGCAGTGCTGCGCGTCTTGTGCGTAATTTATACCTACTATCTATGTTTGTTTCTGGCTAGTAAGGATGTTTCTGGCATTGTTAATTTATTTTTTAATTCTTGTTATTTATTTATTTCTGAGTTCCTGTTGTTTTTAGATTCTCGTGACAATATACCTATTTAAAAATTAAGTGTTGAATATGTATACAAGATTTTTATTTTTGGAAGACCTAGGGTTAAGCTTTCAATCGGTTTTGGAAGACCTACGGTTAAGTTTTCAAGCAGTTAGTTACTAGTTGTTTACACTTAATTACTTGCCGAGAAGAATATATAAAAAAAATATCAATTATGCATCTCATCAAAGAAAACGAACATATAAAGTTCGAATAAACACATCACTAAGATTAAAATCCAACTTTAAAATCCCAAAATGCAATACAAAAAAATTAACAAAATTTCATATTCTCAGGCATAAAATTATTTCAATCGATATAAAAATATACAAAATACAAAACAAACATTACAATAAAAAAAAGGACATAACAATAAATACAAACATTAAATTAGAAAAGCGAACATTACAATAAATAAAACTAGACACCATTACCCTCAAAATCAAAACATTTCACTCCACTACTTTATCCCATATATATATAATGTAAAGCAAAGTACCTCATCCGAGCACAAGAGCAATGCTCTTAAATGGAGAGGTACTATGTATAACACAATTAAGTAATAAATGTTGTTGCAATAAAAAAAAAATACAAATGGTTAAAAAATCCTCCTCTTTATATAGGTGCATCAAAGTTTTACTAATTTTTTCACTCTACGAATACTAATCTTTTACACATATTTAACACTTATTAACTGGTCAATAGCAGATGTTGGGTTGCTCGTAATGGCCGACTGGTACGCGTCCCCGTGCACTCCTATTGGACCATTACAGCGCCGACAGAAATAGTCCGACGGGCAGATTTCCGCACAAATAATTGGAGTGGATCGGCCGATGGCGTCCGAAGATTCCGCAACCCCCCCGCGCGGGCTGCCCAATTGGAGGCATTTGTTTTTATGGCAACAAATGGATTGAATTAGAAAACTTTTATTGGTCTTATTATTCCCCTAAATTCGCATTTCGGTACATAAAAATAAAACGTGACTCTTAGGTAGAGAATTTTTCAAAGACACTTCTCAGTATCTCAGAACCAAATTACCCAACGAAAAGGATGTCGGTCATCTGTAATTGCGCTAATAAATAAAAGAAAAAATAGCATTATTATACAGAAGTTGTAGATTTTTAATTATAAATTTTCTAATTATCCTGTACACGTTCTTTATATATCTCTTATTATATATTATTATATATCTTATTCAGTTGTTTGTTTAACAAAAAATGACTTTTTTATGGATGCGCAGTCCTAGTGTAACAATTAAACTGCATGGAAAATTACAATAAAAATAACACTTTATTTAAATTAAGCGAACAAAAAATTAAGAAATTTATTATTCATTAATAAATATTAAAATTATAAAATACCGTACAAGTATAGAGTAAATAAATTCTAAGGTCGATGAGGTCTACGACATAACACGGTCCTTGGTAAGTGGGAGCGTTTTGTTCACGTCTTTTGTTCACAAGCGAAAATTGTTTACGCGTCAAGTCGATCTATTACTTCGTGGCCAAACAAATCGCTACAAAAAGGTAAGTAAAAGTCCGACTACTGCTGCTTACTGCTAGTATTTATTTTTGATCATATAAATTATTGTGGGGTACACATAAAATTACCCTAAGGTTCACAATTATTTTTTAAATTTTCTTGCGAGTAGGAGTTTGGAGCAAGACGGGGTGAATCACAAAGGGCATGACGGGGCTATTTTGCACCCCAAGACCTTGAAAATGTTTGTGTTATATAAAACTATAAATTACCGGATATATACCTATATCCGGTAATTTATAGTTTTAAAATTTCGTGATGAATTTGTCACTGATTCTCACGTATGAGAGATTTTCAGATAGATATAAAAAAAAAGAAGCTTTGTCCCTTTTCTCTAACTTCCACTTTATTCGCGGGTCTATTAACCGTAACAGGACCTGAAGCAATCGCAAGTTTCTTGTGGTCAAAATAAGTTCTTTTCCTTTTTTAACTAAATCGTTTTATGTTTACAAACCTACGTGATATGCGCGTACGTATTGTAAGTACATATAGTACCTATTTTTGAAAAGGTTGCCAAAAACAATATTTGAGACTAAAGTTGGATGGGCATTTATTGGATGTAATAGAAACAATATAGTACCTACAGAGCGCATCTGTTTTATTATGCCGAGGAAATTCTCGTTTGTTAGTTTTCCCCATTGTGAAGATTTCCCAACGAAGCCCCATCTCTGGAGAAAATGTCAAATCATCTGATTGAAAAGGAACTCGCTCTTTATCATCGGCCTTCCTTTCAAAGCGCCATCGTTCATTCGATACAATTCCGTGCAAATCTGAATTTGAGGCTTTTCCGCACAAAACATGAACCTTTATACTTCTTGTGCAATATTTCTGTCGAAAAAGATATATTAAATTCATTTTGTGTATTCTCGCCGTATCGGAATGATTTAATTTTTCAAAATTCTTCTGTTATTGACGCAAAGGCAAATTGGAAATTTAACAATTCTCTTTCCTCTAAAATATTTCTTTATTATATTTTTTCCCCTTTCTACGAGCGATAAATATGAAAGTTATGGAATGTCCACTAATGTGCGTTGGCTTCGAAATGGAACTTAGTAGGTACTCACCATTTGCAATGAGGGTAAATACGTAATTTGTAAGGGTTCTTGGGGTGGCAAGACATTTAAAGTAAATGGAAATAATTAGGGTTTGACACAAAAATGAGATTTTTTTAAGAAAATATGTAATATTGCGACCAATGAATATTCTCCGTTAAAAAATCTTTCTAGATGTGTCAAATACGACACATTTTATAAAGATGTATTAAGATCTAATTCTTCTTCTTCAGCTTTCATCTCTTCACTGCTGGATATAGGCCTCTTCCATTCTTATTTTGATATCCGTATTCAGATATTTTAATGCAACTACACTACTGTTTACTTTTATGCTCGAATCTAGAGGAAAGAATATGGAAAGAGGGTATTATAGAGAATAAAGTAAACGACTCTTTTAATGCAGTAATTTCATGTAGAAACTTGTAAATCAAAGTAAGATTTACGGTATAAAATGGAGCCCTAGTATTTCTTTAAGGAATCAAAATAATGATACAATATACTTTTACGTGTATTACATTATGAAGTTTTATTTTTATTTTGTTGTTACTGCCCCATCAAAGTTTAAAATTTGTGGAGGAGACAGTTGTTAATATCATCACCATCGTTGTAAGCTTCACAACTGAGCCTTGGCTGAATGCAGAAGTCTCCTCCATTCATGCCTGTCTTGTTCCGTGTCATGGTCCATCTATCGCAGTTCGGGCCGTCCTGGTCCTCTTTGTCCTTGTGGTGTGCAAAGTTCGAGGCGTTTTACGCGAATTTTCGTCATCCATTCTGTATACGTGACCAGTCTATTTCAAGCCCCTCGCCTTGATAAAACTGATCACATCGAGCTCTTCACACGTGTCACACAGCTCTCTGCTGTATGACACGTATGAACGACGACACCAACCATTCAGATTTCTCTTAGAACCTTTTCTGTTCTGAGGATCCTTCTCTGCAACAGATTCCTCTAAGGCTTTTGTTAATACCCAGTTTTCAGAAGAATACTTTATGGCTTTATCAGGGTTTTTTTTTTATAAAAAATTGGTATTTCTTTGATCTTAACTCTATATATATTTCTCATACATTTTTATCTATCTATCTTTTCTAAATATGACAATTATTTTGGGTCTTTTGTTTACTAGCAGAATATTGAATTACTTAATGCCTAGGTAAGAATGGTGTTTTTGGGGCTGTTTTATTGAATTTAAGTATATTTTTAATTTTTTTTAAATTTACATTTCTTTATTGAAAATAAAAATATTACATATATACATTGAATTAATGAATGAATGATTGATTGAATGAATGAATGAATTAAAGAAATGAAAATAAAAATATTACATACATACATTTAACATTGAATATTACATTTTTTTATACATGTTTAACTGTCCCCAGTAAAGTAATACTTGTGTGTTATACTTGCTAATGTTTGTGTTCTTTGACTATAATATCAGAACGAAGTGTATTTGTGTTTTAGAGATTAAAGTATTATTTGTATATTTATAGTAATGCGGTGTTTTTATATAGTCTGTCTAAATAAGGGACATTAAATTCTTTAAGTAGTAGGTAAATTATTGTGATACGTTTTAGTTTTTTGATATTATTTTTATAATCAATTTTAGTGTGATTTTAAAAGCCTGAAAATTACTTTTATATGTTGCACCCCAGAATATGATTCCGTATTGTAATATGGATTTTGTAAGGTATAGTTTAATTGTTTAGAGAGGCATAGTTTTCTTTATATAGGACTAGCATACAGGACTAAGTATTTTTAAAATTATTTCAACAATAGTTGGTAATGCTAGGATACTTTTATAAATTGTTTGTATTAAATCGAAATTCTTTAACACAATTAATATATTATATTTTTATTTTATAATAACATAATTCAATGTTGTTTCATTGTTCAAAGATATTTAAAGCAAATTATAGTAATTGGTTAAAAAGCCATACCAACATACTATAATAGAAATATGTATTATAATTCAAGCACATTATCTGCAGAATGGCTTGAGTGAAATACTGCAGATATCCAGCTTAGCACAGCAATGCGCACAATTAGCAGAGTTTTAAATTTATGATGCACTCGTGGCTCCAGTGCCGTCTCGTGTCGGGACAGGGGTGGCGAGAGCACGAGAATGTCCTTCAGAATTACTTAATACCGCTTCCCATAAAATACCGCCAGTCTTTCTGGACAGAAAGAGGACACATTCCTCGCTCGAAACCGAGGATAGGTGCAGACGGGAGTCGAATGTCAAAGAAGGACTCGCGTGGACCCATCGACACAACAATTTGCTTTGAACTTTCGCGTGAAGCTAAGGGCCGGTTAGTAACGTAACCAAAAAAATTTGGCTCAGCGCAAAATGGAAAAAAGGGCCAATGTGTTTCATCCCACGCACTCTATATACATGTTGTTTTTCCTACAAAGTTTCCAATTTATCAACCGTAAAAATGTGTTTATTTTTAATCAAAACGTTTTTTATTGTTAATTTGCAATTTAAGAACGTTGTTCTATGATAGTTAGGACAAATTAGTTGAATAAATTAGGAAGATATACAAAAAAATATTTGGTTACCAATGGAACACGAGCCTGCTGAATTTCGATGGTTTCCAAATATTTTAAACTAACTGATTAATCTATTATTTTTTTATGAAAAGAGCGCATTCTATAAAACCATATACATATGCTGATTATGAAAAAGTCTCGTAAAAAATCTTTTTCATGTAACTGTAATGATAGTTTAACGTTTTGCAAAAAATAAATCAGAAATATTGAAAAAAATATGCAATATAAATATATAGAAAATTTAAAATTTGATAATGTGTGAATGATGGAATAGGTGAACGTTGCATTGTGTAGAATGTTCACTTAAGCCAGCTCATACAGGTTGTAAGCCCTGAGACATCGTATAAGAGTCTTCCATACACTTTTCTCGTATATAAATTAGCTTTGTCTCTATGAGACTTCTATAATTTATCCTTAATTAATTCATAAAAAATAAGTTTAAATCACGTAACCGCTATAAAATTATTCCCCTGGCACAGGACCAGGCGACTTCCCAGCGCGCGTTGCTACGGCCCCGCTCCGCTACTGACGCACTCACATTTCTTTATTATTTTTTTATTTGACAATTTATGAATTGAATGTTTGAATTACATGAACAAATTAGTAATCTTAACAATAAAGATTTTACATGCTACCTCTGAAAGAAAACAGAACTGCTCGTGTTTAGTGATGAAATGTAATACAGTCAGGGTAATGTATTTAAATCTATTTCATTTAAAATTGTTCATTCTACATCCGTAACACATCTATAACATATAACAATCTATAGCGAAAAATTGAAGTACAAATTAAATATTTTAATAATAATAGTGAAACATGTGTGTCTACAGTAGTGGCGTGCAGTGGGTATAAACTTAGGTTATGCTGTGACCTACTACAACCTATATACACCTATATTTAAAAAAATATATACGCATATACCCATAAGGGTATATACATTTTTAATTTTTTTTTTAACTTTAGGTATAGTATACTGAACTATTTTGAGTAGCTTCAATCTACAAAAATAACTGCACTATAAAAGAAGTATTGCAAACAAGATTTCCTAAGTAATAATATATATATATATATATATATATAATATATATATATATATATACAAAAATCAGATTTAGAGTAGCATTACCTATAATCTATTATATATATATATATATATATAATATATATATAGGTAATACGGTAAAAATTTTCAATTTAATTCGAAGACGATTTATATATAATTAAATCGGGAATAATACTAATATCAGATATAAGTTTCTTTTCTCAATAATAAATCAAACATTCTATGATATCATCGATGGCAATGTCATCGTAAATAATCATTATGATATGACAGATGATATTTACATTCACCATAGAACTGACAAATAGAATTTACACAAAAAGTTTTGGGTGGAATTTGTAAAAAATATCATTTCTGCAATGACGTGCGCGTAGTTTTCACCTGGCATAGGACCTTTCGAAGAAACACGCCATGAAAAATTTACTTATCTATTACACAAAACTCGCAGACATAGAGCTAAGTAAAAATACACGGTTCAGGACGAGTTTTTCTCGATTTGACTAGATCTATAGAACAAATTTGTTGGGCGCAAACAAGTGAGATAAATTAAGAATTGACATGAAGTTAGGTACAGAAAAGTCGAAAATAAAACTTCTAGCTGTAGGACGAATTACGGCTTGAATTTTAAATCGAAAAAAAAAAAACAGATACGTCACGTAAAACGGAAATGTTAGAAATAAAACTTCTAGCCATAGGACGAATTACGGCAGGAATTTTAAATCAAATTTTTCTTATGATAAGGATTATTAAATTATTATTTATTTCCTAGAATCTTTACCACTGCCATTGATCTACAGTAACCAATAATATATGTGGGATATAAAAGCAAAGGCAGCAAGATCCAAAAAATTAAAAAATGTCCGAATGCACTCACCGGGGATTACTTATTTAAAATGTATTGAATTCTAGATTTTATGTAGCTATCCTTCCCAAAATAACATTTCCTATAAATTTATAGGCTATGTTTCCTACACTATAAATTAGTGGTAAAGAGTACATTTTTGGTCTCGTGGTTAGGATTCTCGTCTCGTGATCCAAAGGTCGCGGGTTCGAATCTCACTCCAGACCAGCAAGTCAGTCCTATTTTCATAGCACAAGCGTTTATCTTAGTTTTAAAAGAGTAAGAATATTGATGTGACATGTATTCCGTGATCGCATCTCTATTCAAAAAATAAAATAAATAATCTTCGATGATTGCATTAATTTTTTTTTGATTGCTTATTGCTGCCCTTTCTTTTATACAGCACATATTAAGTACCTAGGTAAATAATAAAAAAAAAGTATATTAATGTAAATTAATTGAGAGTTCTTTTTATATATTTTTTAATTAAATTTTGAATGATATTAGATTTTTAATAATTATTTGAATATTAATGTTTTCTGATTTGAATAATTTCAATATTTTTCAATATTGCATAATAGTGGTTTATGCTGCACTAGTATTATATTTTGGGGTTTAAGTTTAACGACCCCTTTTTATTTCTAGAATCTTTGTTTTTGGATCGTAGATTATTTTTATTTCTTCAACATCAGGCACGCAAAATTCCTGGACAAATTCCTCTCTAGATTGTTGGATAGATTTTTGGTTTTTTAAAAAATAATTTTGATTATATTTTTTGTGCTACAAAAAGCAGATTTAGAGTAGTATTGTAAAATCCACCCCACCTGTCTGCTCTTTACGCGGATTCAATGCGGAAAATAAATTATATCTGGGATATGTAATGACAACTAGCTCTTTACTCCAAACTTTACAGTCAGCAAAATACAATCCATAAATTGTACCCTAGGGTGGAGCGATTTTTTTATATATAATATTATTATTTTGATTTCTTAATATTTTTGATTACAGAGAAATAATAAATATCTAAATTACATACAAGTATCATTTATTACCCATTTACTATTTTATTAAGCTCAATATTTAGCCGTAACTATACTAAACTTTTATCATTAAATTTAAATTTTTGAGGTTAGTGCGAGAGCAAAATACGTTCACCAAATCAATTGAAAAATAATATATAATTTTATTTTAATATAAGGCACCAATCCCCCCTCTTAAAAATTTAAAACAATTTTTTTTTACATCCGTTTTTCCACCCTATTGTACACACTAATATTTAGTTCTAGGGAAATGTTGAATACATCATTTTAATTTCGATTATATAACACAACGCAGGCACATTTGTGTGTTTGATTCAAACTAAATTAGATCTAATAGATTTTTTATGAGATTTTTTTTGCTAGGAAGACAAGCATATTTAAAATCACTATCATACAATGTAAATATTATACAATTTTGGGAAAATCCAAAATTATTTAATTAACCTGCTAGATTGTTTAATTTACTATTTTAATTATTTTATCTTCTTAAATAATAATATTATTACTCTACATCTTAAGGCTATTGCAAAAATAATTCAAGTGGCAGTATGTATTTCTCGACTAAAGCAGTAATTCTGGTACTTAGCGGAGGAACAACGTAACGTAATTTAAATACTTAGGTAAGTATAAATGTTTCGTAAACTACATGTACTTATAAATTATTAGACATTATAATGGTCTCTGAAATATACAGCGCGACAGCACATATACAATATGTTATTATGTTATATATTATGTAATATTTAAAATATATAATATAACTGAAATATAACATATAACATATAAATAATGTTCTCGTTTTGAAAATAAAACTTTATTAAATTTTTATTTGAATTTGCTGAAAGACTTAATTTATATTAAGGCTGGATATTCATTGCAAATGCATATTTCGGCGTTTTTTTTACGAATATGTGGGTTTTTATTATTCATTTATATCATATGTGTCATTCATATCATATATATCATATGTATAAAAAAATTACGTAATTATAAAACAGAATGTCGTCGGCAGCAGAAATACATACATTGAAATTTTTATTTTTAAATAATAATTAAGGTGTTTTATAAAAAAAACTTACCGTAAAGCCTCAAAATACGGAAATAAATAGAATATACTGTTTTAAATAATCTTTATATATATTAAAAAAAAGCGTTTTAAAATCAAGAAAAAACGTACAAAATTCTTGCAAATTTAAAACATTATAACTTTATTAATATTGAATATTTTTTAATTTGCTTAGTACGCATTCTAGATAATGAAGTATACTTTATACGTATAAAAAAATATTATGCTTACATATAAATATTCATTAAAAATTAGCGCCGCCTAGGACACTAAAAACGATTTTTTGGCCGCGGCCTGTCGTTTAATGCTTATATTTTATTAATTATTGTAAATGATGTCCAGTTTATTACTTTTACATAACAACAAAGGTTTTATCTAAGTTATTGCTATAAAAAGTTGCAGTCTAGTGTAGTGTAAGTACATTCTGATATAAATAAATAATAAAAACCTACATTTTCGTAAAAAAAAAAAACGCCGAAATATGCATTTGCAATAATGTGCCGTCTTAATATTGAGTGAAAGTTCATTACAAAGTTTCATAATTAAACCGGGATAGTCATAAACTGGGAATGGTGATGCTTATTAACTAGCTTTTTCCGAGATTCTTGTATGTATTTTCATATTCCCTTATATTTCACTGCAAAACGCTGAAAAATTTAATGCTTTCAAGAGAGAAAAAAGCTGAATGTGTTTTTTAAAATTTTAAGCAGTCAGTAAAAAAATTATTTAATCTCTCAGATTTCAATAGTCTTTTTCCGAAATATTTTTTCTTAATGAACAATTGAAAAATGAAACATGACATCTAATCTCAATTTTTAACAATTGAGTGGATATTTCTAAGTTGTATAGCTCATGATGGAAATGAAGTTGTGAAAATCTGCCTCAGACGGACAGATTTCTGCTTAATATTTAAGATATACTCGGACAGAAGGAACAATGCCTCTTCTATAACAAAGGAATTAATAATTTAGTGGCAGACTAATCTAGGTAAGAGAGCGCTTAGCTGTTAGTCTTGGTTAATATTATTTTCATGAACTTACTTTAAATAAAACATTAGAAAAGTGATAAATGTAATTTCCTTTGCAACTTTGTAAAAAATACTAATATTGTTTTCATCCATACTATTTATCCACGCTAAAAAATAAAGTTTTATTAATGCGTATCTATAAATTATATAAAACTAATACTTGTAGACTTTATGTCATCTTATGACTGTCTATTTCGATGTTAAACTAGTAAAATATAATTTGTTTTATATGAAACACAGTTAATAATGTAAATGCAGTTTAAACTATCCCATTGCATGACATTTGTGCTGTATTTATAAACTTCATCTCCCACACACACAGATACTTGAGATGATATTGTAGTCTATTCTGCAAGTTTTTCAGAAATTTCAGTATCGTAACGCCAACATATTTTATTCTCCAAATAATTCTATGGATGGCGCTAAAAGGGTATCTACTTTAACTGAACTAGGAATTGAGGGAACTAGTTTCAAAGTCTGCTCAGAGATAGCACCAGCCATAGTTACGAACCCACACACGAAAAGTGGTTGTCATTATATCAAGTACCTCAAGGATTCAGTCCAATTATACTCAAAGATGGCCCCACCTTCGCTTATAAAATATTAATGGAATATAACTAAATATATTCAAATACTACAGAAAACAAATGCTTTCGTATGTTCTGCGCTGTTGTGAGTACAATACATACATCGTATAGAGATCTTAATTGATATTGAGTCCGAGCCTTTGGCCTTCGCTAGCTGGCTTACAAAACGTAACTAACAGAGGATCTAGTCTGGGGACCAAGTAGAGGAATCTGTAGTTACTCCAGTAGCGACAAGAGACGTCAGCCAGGTCTGGGGACCCAGCAGTAGAACCCAGGATTGGTCGCGATACTACAAGGCGCCATCCCAGGCGCTTGTCCAGCTTGTCACCGAGGATTACCCGTTTTTAATTGGTACCCACGCCCCTGAGGAAGTATAGAACGCCGTCCTTTTGTTATAGTAACTATTTTAAAGCAAGGAGACGATGTGAGATAATATATTAGTTGAAGACTAGACACTAAAATGAGTAACAGTTCATTGGAAAAATCGTACTTATACGATACAAGTACACATAATATACTACTAAAATAGTAAAATCTTAATAATAGGTTAATTATTGTTTTGTTTTCAAAATAAATGCTTATGAAAAGGTCATGCTTTTTGTTCCCACTGAACGCCCCTGACACATATAATATACAAAATTATCCTGAGAGAGTACTCTTGTATCCATGCTCAATAAAAACTATTTTTTTAGGTAACCAAAAAATTGTAAAAAATAGTGCTCTACAAACAAGTAGTGTTGTTTCTGTGCACACCTTCCGAATAAAACCTTTCAAGTATCAGTCACCATGAAATTTTTACAATTTCATAAATTGTGTCAGAAATGATTTAAGATTTTTTTTATTTTTCACACTTTTTATATTTAATAGAAATAAAAATGCGTGTACGAAATACATGTCGTACATAGACCACCAATATATATATATATATATACGACGTGAAGTTCTGTTGCTCCCAACAGAACTCCTCGTCGCCACCAGCTTCGCTCAGTCGGAGAAGAATCGGACTCACCTTACTTCCACAATTTAAACTCAGGGTACTTCCGGTGTCGTGTACACTGCACTGTCTCTCCCTTTAACTTATTTTAAGTTGCAACAGTTCAATGACTAGGGTAATACAACTAAACATTATTTAGATGAAGGGGAATTTATTCAAATGAATTTTAAACAGAACTTAATAATGCCACAGAAGGTGACAATTTTTTTATGAAGTGTTTTTGGGAATTTTGCACATTGAAACCCTTTTCTTTACAATAAATTGAGGTGAAGATTTAATTTACCACGCCTCGACATCAGCGCTAGCGGCCGCGTCATACAAGGAGGGAAAAGACAGTGGAACTAAATACTTTTATACTACTTGCGGTGACGCAGCGCAGGTGTCGGGGCGTGGTATTCACATTCTGCAAATTAATGAACATCTGGGCAAAATTACTATATCACATTTAAAACAATGAAGCTACAATAGTCTGGCACAAACACCGCTTCCGCACGTGCTTAGCAATGTTCCTTTTTTTTGAAACAGCTCGACCTGATGCACATGTTCTTGTATTTACGGAGTCAGATAACACGCAGCTCGCTCCAGGCGTGATGTGAAATTGATTATTAGAGAGAATTTGAATACCAGGCAAGTCGTGGTCTTTATTTTGCTGGCCTCGCATCTGAGGGAGGATTGCTCCCTTATGGGTCCAGAGAACAACCCCGCCCCGAGGCTTTGGGCTGCCGATGCAGATGATTACCGGAACATCACCTCTGCAGCTGCCCCCCAGGCGTTGCAATGGATTCACCTTTCACTCCATGCTGCGTCACCTGGCCATGGCGCGAAGCGCTCCCGTGGAAAAACCCTCTATTAAGACGAAAGACATTATTAACAACCAATCATGTAATTTCACATGTTATCTTTATGCCACTTCAAATTGCGTCTCTCGGAATGAGCTTACCTATTAACACGAGGGTTCACAGAAAAAGTTCACATCTTGCGTGCTGAAGTGTCAGATTCCGAATGCGCCATTTTGTAATATCGTCCCCGCCGTTCGCGACCGCTGTGAAACTATCCGCAGTAGACCAAAGACATTATTTTGTTCCATAGAGTATTTGCGGTACCTACGCGGTTAGAAATCAATTTTTGGTGCAGATCGTTGGTGCGGGGATCGATAAATTCATTTCTTCAGAGGTTTCGCGAAGAGGTGTGACGAACAAAGGTTGCTACGTCACAATATATATATATAATATAATATATATATATATAATATATATATATATAGATATGGAATGTGTGGGATTGCACAAACCTCCCCACATTCTGGAATAAAGTTATATTTAATTTAATTTAAAATAATATAAAATAAATAAATATAAAATATAATATCTCATAAAAAAAAAATATCACAGAAGATAAAAGATTTATATGAAAGATTGTTCTATGAACACAGTTACTAAATTTTGATGTCTCTAGCAGAGACCATGGTAATTAATATATGAAATATTCTTGTTTATATTCTTGTTTATATTGTTGTTTCGAACATATATATACAGGGTTATTTGTAAAACATTAATAACCTCGCAGGACTATATTCCTGCCTTGATTATGAGTCGAGAATGTTCAAACTATCGTAACTCAATATCAATAGTTATGGAGATATGCGTCATCAAATTTTGCATTTTTTTTCAATATTTCTGACTTTTTTTGTAAAACGTTGGACTATCTTTACAGTATTTTATATCTATTACGAAAAATTCATTCGTTTCAATACAAGTTAAATAAAATAACAAAAACCCTGAAAAAATTCCAATTGGAAAACATTCCAATTGGCTTTATTATTTTATTTTACTTGTATTAAAGGAAATGAATTTTTCATATTAGATATAGGTTCCTATCCAACGTTTTACAAAATAATAAGTCAGAAATATTGAAAAAAAAATGCAAACTTTGATGTCGCATAACTCCATGACTATCTATATTAGGTGGTAATTGCTTGAACATTTTCAACTCATAATCAAGGCAGGAATATAGTTTTCCAAATAACCCTGTATATATAGAACTTTCAAAATTTCATAATGTGTGGATGCTTTCACGACGGAATTGGTGAAAGTTGCATTGTGTAAAGTGATCACTAGCTCATACAGGTTGTAAGCCCTGAGCCATCGTATAAGAGACTTCCATCCACTTTTCTCATAAATAAATTAGCTTCGTCTCTGTGAGACATCTATAATTTATCCTTAATTAGTTAAATAAAAACATTAGAGCGCAGTTCAGATCATTGAATACACAGTTTTTGAATATTTTATTGATGTAGGGTATAATCAATTATTATCAATGTTTCTGTCAAAATGTATCGTACTCTATTTAACATAATTTTATATTTTATTTACTAAGACAACATAAAACACTACGCACTAGTCGTACGATAAAATCGTGGGAACGTACGTGGCGAAGGTGCTCAAAATAATTTTGCCTTGTCCTCAATAAACAAATTTCTCAATATTATTTAGTCTTCATTAAACAAATACAAACAAATTAATCATAAAAGCGTGTATATGATTTTTTATACTTGCGAATGTGGACGAAAGGATCAACATTTTAGCATATTAACATATTAATGAAACAATACATTTATTTTAGGACTACAAAGCTTTTAAAATTTAAAGAAAAATTTACAAAAAATTATAAAATCTCTTACAAATGTTGATTAGGTGCGTTTAATGCAATATGACTATCCTTCGCAGACTGCAAATAAGTGAGGGGGAATAATGCGTTGATAATGCAATATGGATTGTTTCCATAAATAGTTTATTTCTAGGATAAAACTTTTTAATGTAAATAAAATATGCAATTAAAAATAATACAATAACGAACAAGCATAAATAAAGGGAGAAAAAATAATATGTACATTAATATATAAGTAATCTATCTACATACATATAAGAAAAAATAGGACATAATTTAAAAAATAAAACTAATTTTTTTTTCAAGTAAAGATGCGAATAGGGAATGCGTGTCGCATCAATATTCTTACTATTTTCTAAATAAGTTAAAAGCTTGTGCTGCTGATGTCCTGAAATGGGGCTCGAACCACCGACCACCAGGCGAGCGTCATGACCACTACACCAACAAGCTACTCACTACTATTATAAAGACATTATTCTTATAAACGTATTGTTTAAATTATGTTTTTATTTTTAATCATTGATTCATTCACACATATACGCAAATATAAAAATATAAATAATCAAGTAGTCGTATATATTTCTATGTGTGCAAGATTCATTTAGCAACGCTTTCGGATGAAAGTAAATAATGTAAATTACAGTCACCCCTCGCCCGTCCACTCCTCGGCGGAGATAAGAAGTAGATCTAGTGGACCTGGTCGTGATCTCCGCAGACGAGGGTTTGAAGACTCCAGCGGCTTAGGCTGCGGCTTGACCCTTCGCTCATGATGCCTTTGATTTAATGGTAAACTCATTTTATAGGGAGATTTGCCCACTTTGACATGGGACTAATGTATGTACATACGTGTACGAAATCATGCTCGTCTAATACAAGTTTAATCACATATTTATGTATGTTTACCTATTTATCTAAGTAGGCGCTAATTACATTTTGTGGTTTGTGATATTTCTTAAAATGTTTTAAGACAAATACCCAGGAAAAGTTGTCATTAGTTATCTATAGGCCAATAGTTAACCAATTGATGGCTCTGGTTGGAATATAACTGGGTGAAAACTCCAGTATTCGAACATTGCCTACAATTGGATTAACTTTTTCTAGGGATTTGGTTATTTTTTCGTTTTTTAGCACGGTTGGCATAATATATTTTTATCCCCAAAAATTTAAATGACAAACCGATGACTTAATAACTTAACCTATCTACAAAACATCAATTTCGAGTTAGGTATGTAGATTATATACATATATATATATATATTCAGAATAAACGGATATCAGGAATTTCTAACACAAAATAAAATTTTCAAAGAAATATAAATAGGAAATAAAATAATGTAATATGAACCTTATTGTTCGAAGTTAAAAAAAATTAACACAACGACACACTAGCTGGTAAATCATTGTGCGAAATTTGGTTCGCTTAGTATTTTCGTTAGTTAAAAATCAACCCTGACTCAAAAACACTTGTTCTTCTATCTCCTGAAACATGACAAGCCAGCCCCACAGAACTACGTCTTTTGTGGTAGTTGAAGCCCTAAAGTATATGGGCAAATACAATATACTGTTTAAAATAGACTGTTTAAAGAACATGAAAAATTGGCATAGTGTTGTGCAAATTTAATAGTGTAAATATCCAATTCCTTAATAGTGTAAATCCATAAATCTAAAAATATTTATTTTTATTTATTTATTTATTTTATTAATTACACGGCTTAATAGCATTTTACAACAGGTTTATACATAATTAAAATATAACAAACGATTAAATGTAAAAGAAAAATAAAGGGTATAAATGTAAAAAAGTATATATACATAGTTTAAACATAATGAGGTTAGACATATATGTAAAAAAAGTATATATGCAAAAAAGTGTAAAGTAGTGATCTCAGAAATTTTTACTCACCGATAATATAGCAATATTAAATTTGAATAGCCAGGTATATATAAAAAATTTAAGACATTATATAAAAATTTAATATTTTGAAAATAAATGATCATATAATGATTTTTTAAATTTTGAGAGAGATAGATTTAAAATGTCGACATATGTAGGTAGTTCATTGTGTTTGTGCATCCGAGGTATGCTAGAATTTGAACGATAGTTTGTGTCCAAATTGTAATATGAAATTAAAGTCATGCATTTTTTAAATATGACGACTTTTCGACGGAATTCGACCTTTTTATTGAATACTAGTGCATTAATAATATAGATAATTTAACTTTCGTCAAAAAGTTGTCATATTTAAAAAATGCATAACTTTAATTTCATACTTTGTGAGTTAAACTAACGCAAAACTAATTTATTTGAAAATTACATTTCATTTTTCCAAATTGTATTTGTCCCAGACAGTCGCATCTCCATTATCGTCATCAAATCCCCAATATAATGTCTGTTCGAGAATAAGTCGCAAGGAAACGTTCCTCGCTCCCCCATTGATAATACATTATGCAGTTTAGTATTATCATACGTTACAGAACGGGTCCGAGCTGACCAGGGTTGGACCGGGTCCCCAGAGAGCTGCTAGGTGGATAAAATGGAGATTCCCAAACTGTCCGTACCTGTGATAGCCTTGAATCTACGCTATACATATATATAATATTGTGTTTAGTGTTAAGTCATTCATAATATTAGTTGTTTCTACTGAAATATAATACTTACAAAATATTTTTTACATCAAAGATGGTCTATTTTAAGTATGTCCGATACGACTAAAAAATTTTTAATAACTTTAATTATTTATATTTTTTTATTATTTATTGTATAAATTAAAATAACTAACATTAACGAACAATTAATTTATTTAAAATACTTCTCAAAAATTTATTGCGACTGATATTCTGTTTTGCAACATATTCTTTGTATGATTTGTGTATATATTTTTAAGTTAAGTATAATTTAGAATTTATTTAACAAAATTTTTAGCCCCATTTTTCCAAATATTTATGAAAGTAAAAACATGATCGCACTTTTATTCATTATATTGTTATACAAATACCTTTTTTTTTATCAAATTCACATTTTTCAATTTTTTTTTTTATAAATATTTGCTTCGAAACTTAATACAGTGAATGTATCGGTATAAAGTTATATTATTATGGAAGAAAATTTTACAAGAATAGTATTATTGTATAGGACAAATACTAAAGAAGCTAATATTATGAAGGGAATATAAATATTAATAGAGACCTACATCCATTTCAAGTAATTATATAGGCGGGAACATATTGAGTGGTTTGACCTTTTTAAAGAGTAATTATAAAATGCGATATAAAATGTCGACACTAAAATGCTGGCACATTAAAGGGTGATTAAAAATGGGTGCTTTATGCTAACACGAAGCGTAAATAAAAATGGCTAGATTCAGAACCAAAGTCAATACCAAAGCCAACGAACGGACTAAACCAATGTTTATTGCATTAGGCGTCTGATACACATGCTTCTTTAGTGGCACGTGAGCATGCGCAATATCGACTTTGTCTGTGGCATGCTTATTAGTGGCATGTGTGTACGCACATTGCTAGAAATGAGCATGCCACCTAGTGGCATGCTCAAAAATCAACCGCCGGTTGATTTATAAGCATGCCACTGTCATTCACCATAGAGAAGGGGTATCTTTGGAGCATGTGTGAACAGACTTGCTTATTTATGAGCATGCTTATGTCATTTGCGGGCTTCGCGGCTAGTATTATCAATGCGATCTTCTCAGTCCGCGACAGATGAAACAAATATGGCGCGTTGGGGAGATGATAAAACATTACTTTTCGTGACTTATTATAGGAATCACGAATGTCTGTGGAATACTCGGTCACCGTTGTGTAAAAATAATATAGTGAGAAATAATGTTTACGAAACTTTATTAATAGGCATGAATGATTCAAATCTTACAATAAAAATTATATAAACTAAAATCAAAAATGTGCGGATGGAAACTCGGGAACTTTTTTGATTTATTGGTTCACTTGAATTTTCTATTTCAGTTTGCAAAGTTTCCATTTTGAACAAGAGCGTCTCTATTCTATGACAAGAGCATGCCACTAATAAGCATGTGGGTTTGATTGTTAGCTTTGGGCATGCTTATTTATGAGCATGCCACTAATAAGCATGCCAGTAATGAGCAAGTGTGTACAGTTGTTAGGGCATGCTTATTAGTGGCATGCTCATTAGCATGCCAGTAAAGAAGCATGTGTATCTGTACCTTTATATTTGTACAAAAAATGTTTATTTTTATATTTATATTTGAGAAGTGACTATTTTTAAGCTGCAATAACAAAACCAAGTTATTATTGCCAATTGTATTGGTAAGGCTTTTTAATACACTGCCACAATGGCTCCGTCTGGAAAGGACTATCGTAAAAAATGGTTAGGGATAGATATTTTGATGCATCAACATATATTCATCAGTCACTGCACCATTCAAAAAACATCTATTCAGGTCACTTGACATTTAAAAGTTAAATAATTATCTCCAAAATAATGGAATGATCCAGAATTTCTATCAACTGAGTAATTTATATCACACAAAAATTCTGAAAAACATAAATTATTTAAATATATTTGTAGTATGCGATCCTTAACTTTACCTATGTGTCCACCTCAATCCACCCAAATCTCAATGTGTATTTATAAACTTAGTTATTTTAAAATTGGCGATCGGCAATGACTGCCTAAATTAATTAGTTTAAAGGTCAGAATGCTCTAAAATAATAATTATTTTTTCTTTTATTATTCTTTAAAACATAATCTCTATTTGTTATACAATGCTTTCGATTCGAATTTATATGATATTTAAAATTAGAAATTTAGAAGTAAGATGAAAATATTGAAATATGCAGACTTAAGTTTTATCCGTAACACAAAGAAAAAATTTCTCAAGAGCTACAGGAAGTGAATGATCTAAAACATACCTCGAGAGTTCGAATTCAAGAAATTACATAATGACTCCGTTATTGACTCGTAATTATATATCGTTTTCTCTTTTCTAAAAACTTAATATTTGTATATAGCTTTTTGTGTTATTAAGCTATTAGAAAAAGTTGTAAACAATAGAGTTTATATTATTATTATCTTTAGTTCAAATAACTAACATATTTTTAAAGAGAGCCAGTTAATCATTATTTGAT
Source organism: Agrypnia vestita (assembly GCA_016648135.1). NCBI lineage: Eukaryota > Metazoa > Arthropoda > Insecta > Trichoptera > Phryganeidae > Agrypnia > Agrypnia vestita. Next base: position 90,337 of record JADDOH010024125.1, on the reverse strand, counting down.
TTTTAAGTGCTATCTATAATGCCGCGCACATTATTTTTACCCTAATAACCCTTTTTTGTTTTTACTAATTTTTTGTTTTAATTATTTTTCTTATTTTATTATATTTTACCGTGTTTTAATATATTTTTAATTTTACTATGCTGTAAATTACTTTTAATATTACCATTAATGGTTATTATTTAATTAAACCATGTTTTCAACTTATTTTTTAACAGGTTATAATTTATTATCAAATATTTTTGCTATGTGCATTACTTATTTTTGTTGAGAAAATCTTAATCGATGGTAGGTAATCTTACCAGTGTTTTTTTCATTTCTTATATTTAGCATATTCTTTTGATAGTTCCCAGTGATCTCTTTATTATCCAAATAAAATTTTATTATTTTATTTGGAAAACAAAATAAAAATTTATTTATAAGGTATATACCCAACTAACAGTACGAGGAGGCTGTAGTTGCCAGCCGCGGCACGCCTTTTGGGTGCCATCGTCGTGGCCCGAGGAAGAGGGCCGGCGCAGGTGCCCGGGGAAGATTGTCAAAAACGGAAGCGAGATTGGCGCGTGTGACAGTTTTCCGAAAAGCCGAATTATTTTTCCACCCACCCGGAGGAGATTTCTTCAGGATGCGATTATTAAATATGCATGATTGGAAGCTGTTTATAAATTCTTGGTCGCACAAATTTTATACAGCATCTCGCTCCCATATTGTTCGAATATTTTCAAAGCACGCCGTATTTGTCCTGTTTTTTTGTGGTGATGAGTTAAAAAATGTTAGCATTATAGTATAGGTAATATTTCAAAATGGGTTTCTGAAGAGTGTGGTGATAATATTTTTCGGGCTCAAGAAACCACACGGCATTTTGAAAATGCTAATTTTAAGAATTGTAAATTTTTTATACGATTCACTGGGCATTAAAAAAACATTATGTTCGTGAAATAATTGATTGTCAAAGGTGCAATAAAATTGTTGAAAATATCGTTTAACAGTATGCCAAACGATATATTTTTATATATCAGGTATACTTGTTTCTATATTTTTTATTATATTACTTTTGAAATAACGTAATGTATATTATTTGTGCCCTCAATAATATAGGTAAATATAAAATATATTTATTGAACCCCGTTATTTTTTTATCGTTGATGTGTATAGAATAAATAAATAGCAAATATCGTGTTAATTAATCTTGTACAAATTTATTTTTAACTTTATTTATACATCCACCTGAGTTTACATTTTTATCCAAATTGTTTCTAAAAAATTGATAAAATATAGGGTTTATCTATTTTACAGCAATTTTACATATATAAAATTTACATTTACCTATGTAACAATTGAAACCCAATATGATATCCATTAATTTTATATCATCAAAAATAAATAAAGCGTCTAAAAGTAATATCATAAACAACTAACTAAATTTAACTACCAGTCACATACCTACAATTCATAAAAATGGATGCAACATTTTAGGGCGATGCTGTGCCCGACCCCAATGGAATCACGAACATAATGAATATGATAGAAATAAAAGTACGTGACAATGATAGTGTGGATATATTGTAATATTACAATAATCTTAAGACCCCGCTCGATGTCTCAGGACGGTCCAGCGCTACCTCCCCCCTGTGTCACAGCCACCTCACATTATTTGTGACGATCTGCCCCGCCGGCTTAAGCCGTCTCATAAACATGCCTTCAATATCGGTGGTGTAATCTGCCGGATTTGGCAATCGTGAGGGCGGTATTCCGCAGGCAATTTATATTCATTTCGGCCCAATCTCGGCCGAGCCATCTGGGCAGTACTAAACGATGGACGTATGCGTACCCCGGATCCTTCCACGTCAAGACGGTGTACCGCATTGTTACGTGGGATTCCGGTAATGTCGTTTAAAATCTCGGATTCTCTTTCTGGATCAGCGATCGGATCTTGAGACTGCTCTGTTGCGGTATGGATTGAAATTACTGGACGCAAATGAGACTCCTTACTCAGAGACTTTATCGGTCGGCAGTTAGGTGCGGGGTTTACTGCGCTCTGTGCTCATACTGTCTCGAGGTATCCCAAAATGTTGGATAAAGGTAAGAGAATTCCTTCTTAATTTCACTAACGTATTTTGTACGACAGTACGATAGACGGTACAAGAAAAATTAAATGTAAAGAATAAGAAAACATGCCTTTCTGTGCAACATAAAATACTGTACTTTCAAATATGTTCTACATACGCGAAACAGAATTAAGTAGGTGCCTACATATTCGGCCCGATTCTGAAAATAACAATGTCTGGATCTTTGAGATCTTTATCCCAACACTTAATAGACGATAATAAAAATTAAAAATAAACGAGACATAGCTTTACGTCGGTGTTTGTTTCTGTAAGTTTCTATATGAGATAGATATAGAGGGAGGGAGAAAGAGGTAAATTGTTATCTATCAAATGTCAAGATGGGAAGATTTGAATACGCGGTAACGCCGAACGCGGTCATGACAAGTTTAGCCATGATATTTCATCTGGATGCTGTGGATGAAGAAATTAATACGTTTGTAAGAAACAATCTTTCTTATATCATCTTTTAATACAGTGTATTTGACCCGTAGAATTACAAAATCCGCTCTGGACATTTTTAATTTTTATTATCGTCTATTAAGTGTTGGGATAAATATCTTAAAGATCCAGACATTGTTATTTTCAGAATACGGAAGATTATATGTTTCATGAATTATTCATTTGTATCTGAGGATACTTACAATACATTATAATCTTATTCTTACTACTCGTATACTTTGAATGATATTATTTTATTAATATTCAAGTATAAAGTTAATTAGCACCTTCAGAATGAAATTAATTAATTTTTTTTTTTAATTAATTGAAAGATCAAAATATATACAGTTTACTATTCTCGTCTACTGGTCCAGTAGTCAGCGGTCCGAGCACAATTCCAGAAGTCCAGTAAATTAGTCATATTTTCATAGACCAAGCGTATAGATTAATTTGAAAATAGAAAAATACTAGCCGTAAATCTGTGAAAAATCACAAGACATAATAATTATTAATAATGACCCTTGCGTGTAACGTGAGCAGCGCGCTGTTTGACGTGTTGTAATTCCACCCTAATTCCAGCGAGTTACGGAAAGACATTCGAAATTAGGATAGTTGATTGATGTGACACGTATTCTGTGTTCGCGGAAAAAAAATATATGTACTAGTGAAAATATTTTTTTAAATCATAAAAAAGTGAAAAAACCTTATATTTAATAATGTACCGATGCATCAAATATTGTGCGAAGTCACGTGCAGGTACACTGCTCTCTGCTGTGTCCTGGAGATATGGCAATTTATTGTCCTACAACTGGAGGAATTTCACGATTTTTTAAAATATTTTTTTAAAGGATATTTTACAATATCACATTTATTTTACATTTTATTGAACATTATTGGATTAATTGATGAATGTGTTTGAAAGTTTTTATTTTTATTTTTGTTAAAAATTATGGCTAACCAAATACGTAAATAGGTATAAAAATATTTTTTGGAAAGGGATTTGCTATTAATTTTCTGGAAAAGGATTTATTTGAGCAAACTGTTTAAATAAAAATATTTTCGTCTTCATTTCTTTCGTCGTATTAATTGAAATTACATAATTCGAAAAATTATATTTCTCGTAGTCGTGCTGCTTAAGGAACAAATAGTAAGTAAAAGATGTAGAAAAATTACATCGATAGCCATTTAGTAATAAGTAATCATTAGGAACCCAATAATGTTGGCCGTATATGGGCGATACTTCAAGTAGAGTCATGTGTGTAAAATGTAAAGTATTTCTGTTCAATGAATTCAATTTGCGACGAAGCTCGTTGCTTTGTTCCGTTCAACCGGAATCGTGCATCGGAACTTTCGATTTGATTTTGTCCATTCTGCAATGTACTTTATTCGAAGGAAGACTTCGTTTTAATCTTACAAGAGGAATTTTATGACCGAGATCAGATTCCTGAATAGCAATAAACTTTAATGAAATATGCCCATAAGCCTTCAGTAATTATAATTATGAATACTGTAGTTTGAAACCATACTAAGGAATGTGTGTTCTGACAGATCATTTTAATAATTTGTTTTATAAATTCATTGGAAAATGTATGTAGGGCACTTGTGTACTATTATGATAACAAAAAATATAGTAGGTTTAATAATTTTGATTTGGACTTCAAAGAAATTCTGTACAATGAATCAAAATATTTATCCACCACTTTCCTTTTAGCTCTCAACATAACTCTTTTCTTTCCAAACAGCACAAACCTAAATCATTATCACTATTGTTTCTACAACCTCTAAAGGATTTTTCTACGTTGATACTCACTGGGTCATTTTTTCCAGTCCTAAATTTCTAAAACAAATTTGCCACTGAATATTAAAGCTATATAATTGTAAATTATGTAAGAAGATTTGATAAATAGTTATGAGAAGGATTTAAGTATTCAAACCTTGGGTAAGTAGCTAGACGTTCAGCCACCTAGCTAATCAAACAACTTGTAAGGCACATTATCGTAATACTCAATCGTTCCAGTTAGTCTTAAATGTTGCAGTTGTAGTAAATAATATCGTTCTTGCTTATCCTAATCGTGTATTGTATAACACATCTTAGGACAGATCACGCGCAGGCGGTTTCAGAAATTTATCTGCACATTTACTCCGTTTCATTTATTTCTGTACAATTCTCAAGTATGTGGCTGAAGTGTGTGTATATGAATGCCCAATAGAGGCTTATAACTTAAATTCACACACATACATTCCACTGTTTCTATAATCTGTAAAGGCTTGGATGTTTCTCTGTTATTGAAAAATGACAGATGGGATATAGGTTAGATTGAAAGAGTATTCTTACTTTCAATTTTATTGCAGACAAAGTGTACAAGTTTACTTGATTCGATCGACTTAATTATACGTAATTGATTGACTTAATTATACGTAAAAACTAATCGTAAACTATAGGTTCGGTCGATATCTTTATTAGATATCTTTAACAGTAATATTTTCTACCCAAAATTGAATAGTAATTTTTTTTCTCATTCGATTACCTATATCTATAAGTAATCTGTTGATCAGTCATGGAATATTAAAAATATAGCAAAACCTAAATTTAACTAATTCGAGCGAGACAGTGTCCGTTAAAGCTTTCATGTAATAATGTAGATTTTCCGAATGAGTATGTTAAAAAATAAGTTAATTTCAACTTATGATGATTCGTTTATGTAATTAAAATTAAGTATGTATGTATGTATAATAGTTCTCTTTTTTGTGACTAATAAATAAGTGCGACCTATATTTAAAAAATTGAAAATTAGTTATTTAACTTATTTTTATCTACGTAGATATGTCTGTGTAATTAGATTAAGTAAATTTTAAAAAATGGATTTAATACGTAAATTATGGTTGTTCATTTGTAGTATCTTAGTTGAAAGCATTTGAAAATTAACAGGATTTTCATTTTCACATACCATTGCAAAATCGAGAGTTTACTGTCTGTTACGTGCACCCTATGGATGCAACTTAAACTCCATATTATCTTTCAATTAAAAAAAATATTACGGTATAATCGATCCGAGGTTACGACAAACCAAAACGGATTTTAGTGTCGTGTATGTACGACATGTACGAGTTTAAAAAATGACAGTTCATATCGTTGATACCCTAGTACCTAACTTATCCATTTTGAAAATGTTCATCGCAAATATCTCAAAGTTTGAACAAATTCGTTTAAATAAATTCCCAGCAGATTGGATAATTTATCGCGCCAGTTCAGCGTTCACGTCCCGAGATAATTTAAAATTCGAAATGTCACGAGAAATTCAAACGGAAACAGCAGCCGATATCTCTCTTCTTGAGCGAAACAAAGTTGGCTGATCCACGTTCCCCGATACAGCTTCCAGTAGACTCCTTCATTAACTAACGACTCGATAAAACTTTGCTCCAGTAAACGGTTCAAGTTGCTCGCTTCGACGAAGTGCGCGGACCGCGGGGCATCACGGAATATACCTCCTTCCTGTAATAACTTCGGAAACATTCAGCTTCTTCATATTACTTTGCGGCGTTGATCACGAGACGTGCGAGTCGCGAGATCACACGAAAGTTGGCTTCGATCGTATCGGAGGAAAACGGTTCTGCCCGTCCTTGAGCGGCACGTGGAGCGGAGCCACTCCCTGCTGGAACTGGACGATACTTTAGTCAGAATCAAACACATTACAAATAATAATAATACTTCCACAGAATATGTATAGCAATTACTTGTGTGTGTTTTTTTTAATTTATGGAAAATTAATTAAATAAAATATAAAAAAAAATTTTTTTCCACCATTAACAAACCAATATATTGTTTCGAAACGTAGATTTGTTTTCGAAATTTTTGTAGTGTTGTAAGGTTGTGATGGTCGACAAAGAGATAGATTTAATAAATTTAGAAAATCTTAAAATAATAATATTAAAAAAAAACAAGTATGGACATAAAAATATATTTCTTTTATTTGAATCATTTAAAAGTAAAAACTTGATATATTTCTTCTTAGGATTTTACGTATTGCAAGGGGCTGACAAAGAATCGAATATTCGGCTATACAAGTAATATTTCTTAGATCTTTATTATACGATACATATAATTCTGTGTTAAATTAATATTGTTTATGACAATTCTAATAGACTCAACCTTGTGAGTAGGTGCGAACGAGCCTTTATTATTTATGAATCGGAACAGCAAGTCTCGGTGCAGCGGGTGCTTTACTATTATTTTAATGAAACGCACCAATCACAGGCGCGCTTTGCCTTCGACGGGTTGAGCTGGTGGCGACCATCCTGATGACTGAATCCGGCCAATGGCGGGCTCCGGCGGTGAAGTCATCGCGCATAGGATGAGTCACTGCACTAGCGTGGATTTCGGAGGTATGGTGCAATCGTTACTATAAAAGAAGCAAACACGATACACTCGGCCCCCTTCAGTTCGAGACCAGACCTGCGAGCGAAAGCGCTGCCCGAGAGACTACTGTCAGAGACTTCATTTGGAGAACAGCATTTGCGGATGGAGTTGCTGCCCGGACGTATGGAGGAATCTACCATTCATCAGTACCAGAGAGGATCATACCGCCACTGTGTAACAGCTAAGGAACACATTTATATTATCTATTACGGTTAATTATTTTCACTATCGAAATGTATTTATTTTGGGAATATTTGAGTTCGGAATAATTATGTGTAATTAAATATCACGATTGCTTGTGTGATATGGGTTCAAATCGTACGAGAATTCCTTCCAAACGAATGTATTTTTATGCAAGCGAATTTCATACCGTTTATGCTAAAAATTGAATACACGGAGTTCTATATGAATTACTTAGTAGCATTATAATAATTACTGTATTGCGTAGGTATTGCGCAATCATTGCACTCGGTCTACAACTAACTCTTTATAAGTCGAGTACCTTGGTATATTCAGCTTAATAAGTGGCTTCAGAATGACGAGTAAAGGACAGAATGGGGAGATCTAACTAAAGATTGGGGAATCTGGTTTGTGTTAGCCTAGCTGGCTGAGGGGTGGATGATTGCCGGCACTTGGGCGTGGAACCCGCACAAGCCCCTGCAGGGTCCCTTAAAAGCGGGGCCCTCCTTGTTGCTCGGGGTCGTCAATAAACCGACCACCTAACCTCATCCGGCGCAAACTACTTAAACCAACAAAAAGGTTCCCTTTGTCTTTGGAAGGATTTCCATGCTTGAATGCTGTAAAACCTTGATAGAAAACGTTAACTTCTATTTCGTCCTCTGTAAGAAAGACAGGGCCAGAATAAATATAAAAATCATTCACTCATATGGAATAGCTGGGATATTATAAATATGTTACTAACACTCTAACATTTGTCCAAAGTAAATGTTGCAAGATGCAGAATCATAGGACGCCGCTCTGAAAAGACATAATGAGATTGCACAATAATTTGTAACATCGCTGACTATGCCCGAAAAGGAGGCTAATGTCGTCAACAATTCGTACCAAAAGAGTACATGATTCTTCAAACACCGGCCTAAAAGAAAGGCGCCTCAAGACAATCATCAGAAACTCGTACCAAAAGAGTGCGTACATCTCAATTATAAGCCTAAAAGAGAGGCGTCACAGGATCACATCTCGTAAAGAAGAGATAGAGTCTCGGGATGCAGTAAGTTCCGGAGGAGCAAGGGGGGCCATTTAGTCACTTAGGAAGCTGGTCACCGGGTTTAGGCGGGCGCGGAGCCTTAACCCCCCTCAGCAGAGATGCTGGGGGTTTAAAACAAAAATTTAGCATTTAAAGAAACTATTATTTTATATAAACTCACGGGCTGTTATAAAATTCCTACGAACAAACCATCCCCGAGACCTTATCTATTTATTGAAAAATAATACATAGATTGGAAATATATGTATTATTTTCCAACGGAATTAATATGAACAGGTTCATGCACGTCTAAGACCACACCATTCAAGGTAAGAATATGTTAATATAAAGTGTTTAAAATTATTAATTTCAGTGTTATTTAATATGTGAATTTCTTCCCTTATGCCGTTCGATTGATTTTATTGGGTTGTTTCCAAACGGAGATGTTTTATTTTCTAAATACACGAATTCTGTCTGTGAACGTATTTTATCGTAACATAAATGTATAGATTATTAGGTTCGTTTGATGTATATATTACGTATTATTATGCAATCGTTTCCACACTGCTCCTATAAAATAATTTGAAGTTATTACGATACACAACGGGGTCCTTCATCCATTAGACGAATCATGTGCCAATTCAACGACGTATTACGAATAGTATATATTGTATTTATCGAGATTTAGTCGCATTTATTATCTCTAGCAAGGTTTTTAGTATTGGTACCAGGCGCCATTGTGAGGCGGAAATAGTTCGTATTCATAGCCCGACTGCAATAGGTATTTTTGTCGCGTAAGAGGTAGCACTTTTAGGAGTATAACTGTGTTTTATGTTTCGTCCCTGACGGACAGGATGGTATAGCTGTGGCTATTTAGGTAATACACTTAGTAAATGCAAAGGGCATTAGGTATTGTCAATTTCGTCTGCGAACCCAAGATGTTAGAAATATTTTAGTTAAAATTTTTAGTTAGTTTTGCATTCAAAAGCACAATTTTCACAGAATAATTATTTTCAGTTAAATGTATAGTTAGCACTGGCAGAGCATGAATATTGTATATGATGCATTATTTATAATATTTCATAAAATAATATAATTCATTCCGCGTTCATTATGTAGTTACAACGCAATTCACAGTCGTGCCCCTCTCGCGCCATGCAGAGCGTCGCGCGCTCACATATAAGAAAAATGTTTTATTTAATATTGAGATTTATATTATATTATACTTCGCCATATACGTTTGGATCACCCCCTCATACATCACTCTGGTGCCGGACCAAGAGATATATTGGATTTCTATATTTAACAAAACCTCACTTTTTGTTGAGGACACCCCTCTATCTAGCTGGGTCATCACATTGTTAGCCGCGACCAGGAGATCGAAATGAAATATATAATAATAAATTCAACTCGCGTCAACTATTTTACGACTGTAGAATATTTTTCATATAACAGAAAACATCTCTAGAAAACACCGTCATTTGACGAGGACCCACTTTCTACCAGGGTCATCACAAGGTTTATGTAAATTGTTAAAAATACAAATTACAAAAAGTACTGATTTCAACAATTAATTGTACTTGTCTGTTATTTTGAGTGAATAACTTAGAAATTACATTTTAAAACATGATATCTTTATTTCGGTGATTTAGTAAGGCAAAAAATTATCAAATTGTCACATTTTCAAGACGGAGGAAAACAAGTTTATTCCAATATTGTGGACTGGTTTTTCAATAACTGAAATTAGAGTAAACAGTTCATAAGTTTGCACTTTTTAATACACTGATACGATTGGGTATAAAACATAGAGTGTATTAGTGAATTATTAGCAATCCTCGCCATGATTGGTTGATGACGCGGGTCAGTACGCAAGTGGTTTTTGAGGTGGGTGGGCGCTAGAGCTGGACTGCAAAATTTATAAAAAGGTTAATTCCTTTAATTAATTAATTTAAAATTATGATTTATTCCCAATAAATTTAAACCATTTATTCTGAATAAATCTGCATGCTTACCTCAACAAAGAATTTCTTGTACATAGAGTTTTGTATTACTGCCATCTATCTATCTTTGGGTAAACAGGTAAATTTTTGTGTAATACCACACATCCGTGAAAAATCACGGGAAATAATAATTTATAACGATCCTTGCGTGACCACGTAACATGAGCCGCGCACTGATTGCGTGAAACATCGGTAACTTACCGAATGATGATTTTAGATAATTGAAATGTGACACGCAATCAGTGCACGACTCATGTTGCGCGGTCACGTAAGGTTCGTTATAAATTATTATTATTTCTCGTGATTTTTCACGGGTGTGCGGCTAGTATTACATACAAATTTACCTGCTTACCCAAAAGTAATGGAACGGCGCCACAGTGCAAGTAATAATAATAAACTGATTTGCGATTTGAGATTTTACATTATTTAGACAGATATTCACATTGTTCACTGCGGTGAATTGAATTGTGATTCTTGAAGTGCTTCGTAGAAAACTAAAAATTGGGTAAAATTATAAAATGTTATAACAGTTGCCTCATTTGAACGAATAACGAATAAAAATGTTCGTCTCGGTGGTTTGTAATTTCCTCGTTACGAAGCTCCCTGCCGTAACGAGGCTCGGTACTAACTGGCAGCCGTAGCAGGTAGCGCCGGAAGTGAGTAGTTTTGAGGTGAGATCTCTGCGACGACAATTAAACCTTGTTCCGCGCGACGTAAAGTCACGTCAAGCAAAGTCAGATTTAGGTTTATTGGTGTTTATGTACCCCGCCGCCGCGCGGAGCCCGCACTCGGGGACTAAACGGCGGCAGTTAGGGCGTCTTTCTGGGGTCTGGAAGGCCCTTTATGAGAAATAAAGGTGAATGGTATCGCCCTACGTGCCCTTTCCTGTTCATTTTGATTGTCACCGGAAGTTATAGACCAAGTAGGCGATGTACATTTACCCGGTGAGACTTGAAATTAAGCAATGGAAAAATTGATTGATTATCGTTTACGCGTATGAAAGTATAATATCGTTCCTTTAGAGGGAAACTCACTAAGTGACATTGGAGTACTTTTGAGATAATGAGATTTAGAACTCAAAATGTGATATTAAAATTATTGAAAAAGTGCGAATTATGCGCTTTACCACCTTCTTTTTCTTATGGTGCCATCTCCTGTGGAGGTCGGCGATCATTCTGGCGATTACGATTTTAATTAGCGTCGCACGGAACAGCTCACTCGAGTTACACTTATACCAGTCCTTCCAGTTACGCAGCCATGAGATGCGGCGTCTTCTTACGCTTCTTTAACACTTATTTTCCCCTGGATGATGAGTTGGTTTAGACCGTATTTTGGTCCTCTCATAATATGTCCAAGACACGCCAGCTTTCTTATCTTGATAGTTCGCAGCACTTCTCGGTCTTTTTCCATACGCCGGAAGACCTCATTATTCGTCACTTTATCCACCCAGCAAACTTTCAATATGCACCTGTAGATCCACATCTCAAAAGCCTCGACTTTGCGGATTAGTTCTTCGTTAAGTGTACATGCCTCTACCACATATACGAGAATGGCAAAACTGTAACACCGAATCATACGTATTCTAAGTTGTAGGCTTTGGTCATGGTTAGAAAATAACGGTCTCATTCTGAGAAACGCACTTCTTGCCATTTCTATTCGAGCTTTACCACAAAATAAATATAAATAGACACAGAGTATTCACTTTTTTTTCACCTGGAATAAAAATGGAAAAATATGAATGTTTGTATCTATAATTCATTTTGGAAAATAATTTTGTGGTGACATCTATTTATACCTATAAAACTCAATGTCTGTCTAATATTTTGATTGTCTTTACTTCGATTTTTAAATTTAATTTTGTTAGTATACAATTGTATCCTGACAAAGGGGCTATGGGATATTTGTTGATGTTTTTAAGAAAAAGGTGGTGAAAAGAAAGTTTATTTCTATTAATTATATAATTAGTTTGATTTTGTATTTTCGATGATTTTTAAAAATAAATTAAGTTTTATGAATGATTAACTGAGATTAATGAGACAGTGGTATAAATGGGTAAGAATTCCTAAATATTTGTGCCCTTAATCATGTAATCTTCTATCATCATCACTCTTGGCACTACAATCCTTGGTGGGTCTTGGCAATAATTTTCCTCCACTCATCTCGGTCTAGTGCCAGCTCTCTCCAGTTCCGAAGCTCTAAGGCAGAGAAGTTGTCACTCCATCTTAATTTTGGCCTTCCTAAGCTCCTTCGCCCTATTGGCCTTGAGTTCAGCAAGGATTTTTGTGCTTGATGCTCGGACATTCTCTCCACACGATCCGGCTACCGAAGTCTTCCCAGTTGTATAAATTTTGTGACGTTTGGCTCTTTAAAGTATAGAGCTCATTGTTGTCACGTCTGCGCCAAAGTCCATTTTCTAAAACCAGTCCGAAGATACGCCTTCTATAAATTAATTAATTACTCTCCTCATCAAGCCTTATACGAAACTACCCTCGCGACGTATAATTGTTTTTACATATACACTAAACATATTTATAAAAGTAATGTTCTGTTTCTGGTATATACTGTGATTACGTTTTAGGTACATGGCATTAGTACTAAACTAAATTCACGAACTTATATAAGCACGTTCTGTAAAGCGCCATTATTGAATAAGTAAATTATTTGTACAAGTGTAGGCGAATAATAAATTGATAAAACAAACTTATCGAGATTTCATAAAATCACAATCAGGGTTGAGCATAACATAAGATACATCCAGGCGCAAGCATTTCTGCGGTGAGCTCGTCCTAAAGCACCGAGCGTCCTAGCTCTTAGTTGCTAATCTCCCCGCCGGGATGCTGCGGTCCATGATTCATAACCGGCGTCGTATTATTTTTCTCTTAGGAAAATGTAATAAATATAAGCCCGTTTGAATCGAATAAGCATTTGAATTCCGCTGCATGCGCACCACCATCGTTTCGTACGATAAGTCACGTTCAAAATGGTAATTACATCTTTATTATGGAAAATAACTGGAAGAGTGCAGAAAGGGAGACTGTCGACTCAATAAGGGATCTGGGTGATATTATCTAAGTGGCTCAATCTTAGAGGCCACTTACATAATATCATGAAGAAATCTCTCAACGTGTTTGGATTTATAAAAAGTAGGTATTGCTCATGACTTTAAAAATCCTCATCCAAAATTATTTATATATTGTTAGTACGAAACTCTCATCAAAATGCACGAACTGGAGTTGCGACGGAAAACATATTGAACCCCGTAATAGAAACTCGAAGTTCTTTATTTATTTTATTTATTTATGTTTATTTGGAAAACCAATAGCTTACAATAATTAAGAAAAAACAAGGAATGTGGAACATAAAGAAAGCCAATTACAGGTTTTCACTGGTAGTTACAAAATATCCTATTTATGTGGTGTGCATATATATAGATTTAGTATGTTGATGAAACTATACGTAATTAATTTAAGGGAAAATAATAACATATATTTTATTTGAAAAATGGATCGGAAAGCAAGCGTCGTACATTAGTAGGGTTATTTTGAAATAAATCTAAATTATAATTTTTTGTGAGAGTATTATATTTGCTGCAAGTTCGCCACAAGTATGCGTTTTGCCTGTAGTTAGTAGAAACAAGAGGAGTAAAAAGAATAGAGTTGGTCCATAGAACTTTAGGAGGAACATTGATCAAAAGTTTGGATAATAATTCGGGACAATCTATTGAGCCTGAGGATATTTTTAGCAAGAAAATGAGGTCTCCTCTTTCACGACGTTTTTGCAGGGATACTAGGTGATGTTTTTTGCATATATCAAGGTATTGCTCTCGTGTATAGTTTAATTTCAGCCGATACGACATGTATTTGATGTTTTTTTTTTGTAGTTTTGATTTGTGATATTTTCACATTGTATGCAGGATTCCAGATCTGTGAAGCGTATTCTAAATTACTACGCACAAATGTACAATACAGAATTTTGAGGGTCTTCGCTTTGGTAAATGAGGTAGTACTACGCATTACGAAGCCAAGCGCGCGGGAAGCCTTTGTTATAATGTTATCGATGTGGGCATCAAAGAGTAGTGTGCTATCGTGGTAAACACCTAGATCTCGCACACATAAGTCATCGTCCTAATACTGTTGGTTATTCTTCTCCCCCCACAAGAAAGTTTAAAAAGCAGGTATAAATGTGTTATGTATATTGTTCTGTTACTAACATTAATGCTGATATTGTTGCAGATACCCCATTATCATTTAAAAAGTTACTCCAACATTTTTTGCTTGCTTACATGCTCCAACATGCTTAAATTTTTTATTCTTTCTTTCTATATAATTAATATGCCTTAGTATATCATAAATATTTATCATTACCGACATATTTCTGTTTGTTTAAATTTTTTATTCTTTCTTTCTATATAATTAATATGCCTTAGTATATCATAAATATTTATCATTGCTGACATATTACTGTTTGTTTAAATTTTTTTTATTCTTTCTTTCTATATAATTAATATGCCTTAGTATCATAAATGTTTATCATTACTGACATATTTCTGTTTGCTTAAATTTTTTATTCTTTCTTTCTATATAATTAATATATTTCTAAATGTGGAGACCTGTAATTGGCCATCTATATTGTATCAATGTTTTCTATACTTTTTTTTTGTGCTGTTGGTCTTCCATAAACATTAAATAAATAAATAAATAAATAAATAAATAAACACTACATCCATTTTCTTGACAAGAACCTGAATTCCTAAAACACATAATATCATATTACTAAAGAGTAAAGAGGCCGAAGACACCTGTTATTGGGATAGTGGGCTGAGTTTGATATAAGTAATGTATTATTTTTTAATGTATTTCGAACACAGTATTCTGTTAGTATGTAGGTACGTCATTCAAAATAAAAATAAAAATCTTCAACAAGCTGCAGCATCTTATAAGGTTCTTGGATCTTTGAGTTCTTGGTATAAGAGTGTCTCATGATATGTAAAAATAAGTTCCGATTCCTAATATTTACAGCACGAATGATTTTTCTTTCTACATTATAATATTATTACAAAGGTCTTATTTTATACTACATCAATTTATGTAAGTAACAAAAAAACACGCATTATTTTATTAAATTATCAACATATTTCAGGGCCAATAATAAAAATTAGTGCTGGTCCAATTTTCGCACTATATAGCAGGACTGAGAAGACACAACACTGTTTCACTCTTATTTGAAGTCGAAAACAAGGTCGTTAATGCAAATTTTTCAATAATTAAAATAAACTTTAGAAGCCTCGCAGAGACAAGCTATTTCCTATAATACAATAATAAGGGTAGGTCCTTTAATCTATATGGGAAACATGTATGGAAGTCTTTATAGGGTGGCAACAGAGCTGTATTAGCTGGCTAAGGGGATCACTTTACACAATGCAACGTTCACCGTTGAATTTTTTATATAATATATGTTCTTTATCTGTCTTATTTTAAATATTTGAAGGAACCATGCTATAGTCATCTGTGGCCAAAAATTTGTAATTCCAAATTCATAATATCCGTAGATGTTGCTGTTGGAAATAATGATACAACATTACGAAAATAGAGGGCGATTCGTTTGAACGTGATTATATTAATTGAAGTGGCAATTTCACACGTGAGAACTAATATTGGAAGCATGTTTGTGTGTTTCAGAAGCATTTGAAAAAAACATTTCATTTTAAGAATCTCCGCTCTGGCTTTAAAATGACTTAAAAAATGTTGATCTAAATTTTACCTACAGCAGTTTTGTGTCTATATCCTTCAGGTGGTCATCATATCATTCTGCCTCTCTAAGGATAAAAATTGTGCACCGATAATAATTATAAAAACAAGGCGGAGAACACCAGGAAAATAAATAAATATTTGATTAATGCAGAATGTGAATAAATTATCATCAGATACTTAGATGCATAACACCCGCCTGGATAAAACTTAAGAAAATAAAATTTTACAGGCATGCTAATTCAGGTTTTGAGTGCATTATTCATCCAAACATTGGAAAAAAGGCAGTTCTACGAGTTATTAGTCGATGAAATTCAATGTGAATTTATATACCTAGGTACATTTATTTCAAAACGGAAGAAAAATTAATGACCAGGTTGACAAAGGTAAAGAAAAGAAACCGTTATTTTCTAAAGGAAATCTCTGGTATTCTCGGTAGCGCTGTATGAAATGTAAATACGGATAAAAAGAAAAGCGGAAAGGAAAATGCTGGATGCATTTGAGATGTGGTGCTGCAGGTTAATGTTACGTATCCCGTGGACTGTGGGGCGCACAAATGTCTTTATTCTAAAGTTTATTATAAGTCTTTCAACAATATGCAGGAAAAGGAGTCTTGCGTTTTTTAGTTGAGGCATCTTGCCAGAAAGAACAACGAAACTGTAGAGAAACTCTTAGTTACATCAATAGACCGGGAAAGCGAGAAAGAGGATGGTGTCCCACAAAGAGGGGGAACATTGAGAAGACAGACAGGTGAGAAGAAAAGATGAAGGAAAATAAGAAGAATAATATTTTATCATCATTTTCGTTCCCGTATAAAAGGAGTGTCAGGAGCCCAACTCGACATCTTCCACCATGTCGTGTCGCTTAAGAAGCCATATTGACCAATTAAAGCTCAATATGGCTTCATACATTTTTTGCTGTTTGTCCTAGCTTAGCCTGAAGCGACCCAACAGCCGCCGTCACTCTGGAGTGCCAAGAAGGTTTATCTTAGTAGGTTAGCTCCATAGGTATTCGCAAGACGTGTCCAAGCCGCCATAATTTTACATTTCTATGCGTAGATATAGCAGCTACATTTCAAGGGTGTCCATGTTTCGGCAGTTCTCACTCGGTGTAATAAGTGAACTCATTCGGCAGTTTGGATTCGTGGTCTCATTCTTTTCGTTAGAATCCATAATTGGTTATTTAAATAATAATGTGTTCGCGAGAATAATAAAAAACGAGCAAATAAATCACAGATTAGTAAGCGGTGATGTTGACTTAATTTAAAATTTGAAACAAAAATAATTATTCTCACAAAAAACAGTGAATTTTAAATATCAAATAAGTTACCATTTCAAATTGGGTCCATTTGAGTAAAATTACGGTTTAATTATTTTCACATTGGATACATTAAGAGTGTGAAAATTTAATTAAGAATAACGAAATCACCTAAGCGCCCACACCCCGGGCTGTTAAAAGCTATTGTCTCCTAACCCCCCCCCCACCCCGCGGCGGCCGCTACCCTCCTGTGCGGTTTAGATCTTCCGACAAAATGTCCGAAACCATCTATTACATAAAGCTGAATAACATTTCCCCCATTCTGAATATCAAACGGAATATTAAAACAAAAACGATTACGAAATTACGACAACCTTCCACTACACGGGGAGGAGGGCGAGCGGAGGAGCCTCTGTAGTGACGGGCCGCGTTCATTATTTTATATTGCTAAGTATATCAATTTATTGTTTGTATTTTTGTTAGATATGCCATAAACCTTACAAAATATTAACGAAATTATCTTTCGGATTTAATAAGAACGGCTTGTTTTACATTTTTCCAAAGATGTATTGCGCTTATTTTCACTTATCACATTTATAATGATTCAATCAAGACTTATACGAGATGTCCTCGTATTAATTGCATTCAATTATGAAAAAGTTTTAAATAGTTAGAAAATTAGAAATGATTGAAAAAAAGAAGAACGGTAGTAAATAAATATTATCAAACATCATAATTTCGTTGTCTGTCCGTCCGTTTGTCCGTCTGTCTGTCTATCCGTCCGTAACCTCGCTGGAATTCGCGGCTAAAAAACAAATTAAACCGTCGGAGATGGGGCTTGAACCCCGGGCCAGCACACCCGAATCGGCCGCTCTACAAATGTTGCTACCGCCGCCAATCCATGGACTCGCCCTAAAGATACTATAAATATATATATACATAATAGAGCTTAGCAAAGACGCGAACCAAAGTTCCGTCATTTTTGACGGGTTACAGATAGTTTTTATTAAATGATAAGGCAGTTACTTTGTGACGCAACACAAGTCTGTTAACTGTTAACAGGTAAATTAAACCTGATGGTGAGAGGAACTGCTCCTCTTGAAACGATAGAAGTGGCAAAGTACCTCAACATGCGCGTAGTTCAAAGTTTAGTTAAGTGTAAATTGTAATACAAATTACACGTATTCCTTCGAAAGGTATAAGCACTTTTTTTAATTTGAAAATATACGAGATTAAGTGTACGAAAGATAACTCTATTGCATGAAAACTAAAATAGTGTTTCGGGGTTATAATTTTTTTGATGTCATAACAATATATTTGTTCATATTTTTTTAAGGAAATGCTTCAAGAGTAAATGGATCTTTCATAATAAAATTGATTAAAAGCCTGCTTAGCTGTAGGTTTTGCAAAACGGTTTAATATGTTTACGTTAAATTTAGCAAAATCGAGAGCAAATACGAAATTCGTGTACTGGGGCCTCTTAAAACGTTTTTATTTCATACTAGCTGTAACCCGTCAAAAATGACGGTAGGTGCTTTTAAATGCAGGTTCCTAAGGAATAAGTATTTATTTATTTACATAAAAAAATGAACAAAAAAGAAAAAAAATACTATAAGAAGTTACGGACGTTATACGAAGTTACGACGGACGGACAAACGGACAGACAACAAAATTATTATAGGATTGTTGATATTAATTCATTCCAAGCAAAGATAGTTGCGAAATATATTTTCGTTTCTTTACATTCTATAGTTGCACACGCCGTACTGAGAAATTTAAGAGATACAACATTTTCCCGTTTTACAAAGTACATTTGAATTTCTCCCTGTACTGGGAGCGGTAGTGTAAGTGAGATTATATTCGCACCTTTAATAAAAAATAGATACAGCCCGTTCGTGCCTGCTCCTACGGACAGTACCAGCAGTGAAGTGACATCTAACAGTTTCTTCTGTCTTGAGTATTTTGGGCTATTCTGCCACGCATTTCAACCTAACTGGCCAGCGTATTTCAATTACAACGACAGCTCTGATGATGGACCAGGGAATCCGGAAAGTATTTTATAATTTTACAATAACATTAAAAGCGATACGAATGCGTGGAAGAATATTTTTTGAAAACTAATTATAAATAAAACTGACGAGGTTAGATTGCTCCTATATTATTAATTGCGAAAAAGAATCCTAGAAACCAATGTTAAATAAAAGATTCCTAAAATAATATTGGCTGAAAGAGTCTACAATAAAAATATTTTGATAAGACGTATGTTTTGTTTTTCAGTTCAAAAATGTTACATTTCTCTTGGAAAACATAAATGAGTTATTAGTTAACCTGATTACTTTACACCGTAATTACAAATTGATAATCATATTTCATATCGATGTATTAGCCAACATAAAAGTCAAGATCATTTTTATTTGGGGATGTCAAAACCATTATAGTTAAATATTATCAATATATATAATCAAATCATAACATGTATCTGACAACATTTGGTAGAAAACAAAATTGGTAGTTTTTTTTTTAGATAAAAGTAGTATAATACATAGGTACACGAATATTTCTTTGTTTAAATAATGATGCAATCATAGGGTACGGGTCACATAAATATTTTTATTATTTTCTAAATATTCCATGTGTACAATTGTGCTATGAAAATAAGATTAATTTGCTGGTCTCCTGGATTTGGATTGGGGCTCACTGGGGACCACTGGATAACTAGGTAAGACTCGGCCAATAAGCTGCTTGAAGGACTGCTTGCTCGGCCAATAAGCTGCTTGAAGACCAGGCCAATAAGCTGCTTGAAGTATTATATATACCTATATATAATTAATTAATTAACTCAAATGAAGATTTGGAATTTTATTATCTTTTCTATTTAGTTTAAATATGCACTTTTAGCACAAAAAATAAATTCTGTGTATTTTAACAAATACTATGTTATTTATTCATCATATTAATGTGATCCCAACCATCGCATCTCGATCGTTAATCTCTATACTTCATTGCATCAATTATATTCTCTTTTTAATGATACACTAACAGAATATAAGGTAAAACATATTAGGTATAATAACGATTCATTATTTATTTCAAACTCAATGCAATATCTCAATTTGAAACGTCTTCGATCTGCTCTAGTTAATATACATAAGTTTAATGTATCAGAGCAATGCAATGATGTACGAATTGGCACATGTCCTGTACAGTAATTTCAAACAAGCAAATAAAATGAAATTGGCAACAATTATTGATATAGATATATTGATATAGATGATAGAGTAACACGAACATCGCAAATTAAAGGACGAAAAATGTAATGTTTATTTCAGTGGAAGTCTTCACCAACGACTATTTAAAAGCTTTAGTTTAATACACAAAGTAGACATTTAACTCTCCTGCTCCCTGTCAAGACCCTTTGCATTCAATCCACCTTCGCGGCATATCCCTTTACTGGCAGTCACTAGTCGGCGGTTTAAGAGGGTCACTGTGCAGGCATTTCCAAAGGTTAACTTTGGATTCATCGTATTACTGGGTGTCAGAATAGTTTTAATTTATTTATGCCCACCGCCCGGCCACGTGTGCCGGCCGTGTAGGCGCATGTCCCGCACATGTGGGCGTAATGAGGATGTGACGAAGGATTGTTGACGTTTTGCTCCTTTATATTGTTTGAGATTAAGTGAATTAACGAGGGGTCCGGTAATGGGTGAAAACCCCTGTTGTGACGCAAACCACCCGCTTGAAGTATTAAAATGTAAATAAAATAATTTCAAGGTGATAAAACCTTTTTCAGTGACTATTTTGATGAAAACATTTAAAAAATTCTATTATTTTATCTGCCACATTTTAATGCCGAAAATTTTCTGGTGTTAATAACCATTAAATTAAAAACATTAGGTATGTGTCGTCGTTGAAATTCATTGATTGATATGTATATTAAATTGTTCGTGATTTTAGAATTAAAGTGATATATTTTGACTTTACCGAAAAAAATTAGTAATAAAAATAAATTGTATGCATACATAATTACAATAAAGACAATACGTAGAAACACGATTATTAGCAATATTAAATTACATACAAAGTTTGAATATCAACCGTTGCTATTTGTGCGTACCTACACTTTCCCTATAAAGTGAATCGAATAAACACATTTTAAATTAAACTTTGGATTGGACAGACAACACGAACAAATATTTTGTTTAAGTTTTTCATGATCAGTTTTTTTAAATCTACTGATTACTTAAAAGATTTTTGAGCGCGATCACAAGTCTACATTTATGGAACTGTTTTAGGGGAAGTCCAGTATTGTGGACCGGGGAAAGCGAGTGGTTAGATGTGCACAAAGTCTGCCCTGTGACAGACGTTCATCAACTGCATAGTAAAATGTATATGGGATATTTAAAAAATTGTGTGTAATAAATATAGAAATTTGTAGATGTTAATAAATATAGAAATGTACATACATATAAGGAAATAAGTAAATAGAAATAGATCAAAGTCAAACGATAATCTATACAGGATTCTGGAGTAATTGATAACGCAGTCTAGCGGCAATGTAATGTCCGATGGTTATTTAATAAGTGATTTATCTAATATTTAAAAGGGCTTTTCCGCGAGCCATTGTGGAAATAATAGATAAAATGCAATAATAATGAAGGTAATGTACGTGTCGCTGAACGCTCTGGCTGGCGTCGCGGCGAGCGGGGCCGGAGGCTCGCAGAGACGGTTAAGCACAAGCCTGAGATGACCATAATGTGTGCGGTCATAAACATGTCGCCGTTAATTTTGGATCCAGGTGGGCAGTAAATTGTCCCTGAGGGGGCCTTCCCCGGGGGCGCAGTCCTAGGGCAGGGGCGGCTGCAGTAATATCCTACTTCGTGTAGAGGTTTAATTGATACTACAAACCGGCGCTAACTGCTTGATGCTCGCCTGATTTACAGAGACGCTCAGAGGGATTAAATTAAGTAGAGTAATGCGTCTGCATCCAGTTCTATGAATTAATTAAATACCAATACATCATTCAGATACGAGAAATATTAAAATGAATTAGGCTACACTGTACTCTTTGCTGCAATGTTACAAAACATACTATTCTTAAATCGTACGTAATAATTATAAATTATTTAATACAATGAATTCATTGCAGAAACTTGTTTAACATGTTATTCGTAGTAGATTTTCTAGTCTTCTTTTAAAATACCTGCTGTCGATAGTTCTGTGGTAACACATATGTTATATTTTCTATTTGAAAATTGAAAATTCTTCTTACCGAATAACGGTATTTATTTTTATATTATTTATATTTCTTTTTAGATATGTACTGTATTCTATTCAGAACTTAAGGCGATCGTCTTGCAATATGAGCAAATTTTACAATTTTTTCTCATATCTGCCCTTGCGCTTTTTATCAAAGTTTTGTAGGGAAAAATATCATATTAAAATTTATTTATCAGGTTACATATATTTTAAATACGGATACCTTATTAAATTGACACAAACTAAATTATTTAATTATTTGATGATTTAATAAATAACCAAACCAACGATGTTTTAAAAATAAAGAAAATTGCTCCACTTTGTGGGCCTTTTATGACTGAATGGTGTCGTGCGATGCCTTTTTTTCAATAATATTACAAAGTAAACGACTATCCTAATTGTATTAAAATTATTGAAAAATCTGTCAGTTTGTTTACTTACAGTTTATGTTTTAAAAAATATTGTTTTTAAAAAATATTTTATTTTTCGTGTGGTTTTTTCATCCTTTTTTACAGAGTTGACAACTTTTTACTTCAATAAATTAAAATAATAGATATTAATGTTTTAATATTATTACAAAAAAATCAATAACTTTTTGAAATTTCTCATTTCTGCTATTTACTCAAGGCACTGCGTATATTCTTAAAAACTTTGCGTATTGATTTAATAGTTAAAATCAGGAATATCGATTTTCAGTTTTTTTGTTTTTATTTTAAAATAATAATATCTATTCTTTTGATTATTGAAGTAAAAAAGTTGTCTACCATGTAAAATGGGTACCATGTAAAATGGTCTATCATGTAAAAAAAAGCACACAAAAAATAAAATATTTTTTGGAACGGTGTTTAAAACATTAATTGTAAATAAACAAACTGACTTTGCAATAATTTGAATTTATTGAGGATAATCGTTTACTTTGTAATATGATTGAAAAAGAAAGATATCTCACGAGGCCATTCAGTCATAAACGGACCATTAAGTGGAGTTTCATTTTTAAAACATCGTAGGTTTGGTTATTTATTAAATGATTAAATAATTTACGTACACAATCACCAGGAGATATTGAGACCGTATATAACAGATTCAGAATCAGCAAACTAATCACTCGAAGACAATTGTCTGACCTGACCTTCTACAAATCTGTCATCGGACAGATAGACTCGCCCGAGATCCTGGAACAATTTGGCATCTAAGAGTGCGTAGATTGTTGGAAACCACTAAATCCACAAAAAGTTACGTGTACAATGGCTCAAGAAATAGGATTGCCAATCTGGTGAATAACCACTGCGTTGATATCAACTTCTTCGATGAATCATACGTCTCATTCTCCTCAGCGGCAAAAAGATTGTTATCACAGTATTAAAACTACCGTCAACCCTATATTATTATATCATGTTGTTACTATGCTAGTATTTTCTTTATATATGTGTAATTTTTCAAATCCATTAATTTAATTGTATTCATTTTGTAAAATCCATGTATATAGCCGATTGGCATTAGAATATAAATAAATAAATTTAGTTGATGTCATTTTAATAAGATATCCATCCGTATTTAAAATATATGAAATAAAAATGTGATAAAAAACGCAAGAGATATGAGAAAAAATTGTGAATTTTGCTCACATTGCAAGTCGAACGCCTTGACAAAAATCTTATTTTAAAAAATGTGGATTTATTTTCTGTAATACTAAAATCAATTAATAGGAAACAACAGTTAGCCTCAAGACTTACATATAGCCTTCTTCGATATTGGATATGCTGCAAAATACCTCAAGTTAATTGTTAATATAAATCTAATATTTCAATAATTTGATTATGATTGATTTTAATTTATTTCAACAATAAGCTGTCTACAGTTCGATCAGAGTGCAGAATTGAAGTGGTTGGATGTTCAGAACCCTTATCATACACGTGTAACCGTCCATCAGAAATAAGTGGCCACCTACTCCAAGTATTAATTCCTCCATTGGGCTGTGCAGTATCACTTGATCTACGGTATTGCCTCGTACCCACGGTCAGATGGATTTACATACGGGAGCGATACGGGATGAGATAAGCACAGTTAAACCGGGAAATTATTGACATCGATGAAAAAAGATTATTGTTGTGAGTTTTTGTGACACAAATTTACTATTTTTCCAGAAGGATAAGAAATAAATATTCATAATCTAAATTCGTTTTAAAAGGATTTACTTTTCGAATGGATATACTGAAAGTTTTAAATAGCAGAAAACACTGATACGCTAGAAAGATTAATAATATTTTTATTCATAAATTTGTCAGTAATATATCGTTTACATACTCAAAATAAATTAAAAAATTTTTAATTTAAAAAAAGTTAAATAATTGCACTGCCTCACTGAAGCTATGCTACACCTCTAATCATCTTTATCTTCAGCTATTATCGATCCATTTCTAGATGAAGGCGTAGTCATCATCATCACTCTCACTGCTTCCATAATTTCATCTATCTAATGATCTTTGGTTGTTTTCCTCTCGTAGATATAACACAAGAATATTCTTTGTACATCACTTAACAGTTTCTGTTTTTTTTATTTTTAAATAGCACGACTATGACATTTACACATTTTAGCAGTGCCAATGACATTCTTCCCTATGATATGCGCTGTAACCTAAGTGATAACTAATGTAATATTTTCTAATGATTCCCAGTATACGTCTTTCTATACCTAAACTGCGTCGTTTGGAATTTCTAAGATAGTAAGTGTTTAGAGTTCTCATTTCAGTCTATATTCTAGGATTAGAAAAATGCGCTGATCTAAAATAATACATATATTTAAGACGACGACAATAATAATAATAATAATTGGATAATTTGTATAGCGCCGTTTTCGCGAAATACTCACCTCAAGGGCGCTTTACACAGAAAAATTATTATCTTACAAGACAACTTACTGCTAGAAAAGAAAAAACTTATTTACTATTACTTATTCACTAGGTGGAATACAAGAAGTGGAATTAAAATTGAGTACTATAATAGTTTGTGAGTCCCTGAAAGAATTATGTGTTTTCGCGGAGTGCACAATATGAGTGGAAAACATTAGCTAGCGTTGTTGTGGTCAGATTCTATAGGTTTTTATAGGATTGTCTAAATAAATGCGTCTTAAGTTGTTTTTTGAACAGTGGTAAGCTGTCTGTTTGTCTCAGTTTATTAGGTAGTTTGTTCCATAACTTTGGTCCAGCCACCGCGAAAGCACGATCACCGAAATTAGTTTTGTGGACGCGATTTACTTCAGCTAACCTATTTGTATTAGATATCTGAATCTTCACTGTATAGAAATCATAAATTTTGACTATTTTTCTCATTACTCAATCTAAAAATGTTTACATTTTTAGTGTAAATATCGGTCCCTTTGAGCGCGCGGGTTCTGCTGGACGCGCCGGCGGCTCCTGCTGGCACGGGCCGTTAGTCAGCGCGGCCGAATGACGTACGGCCCAGTGCATTTGGAGTGAATCAATTAACTCGCGTGCCGAGTATCCCCGAGGTAGGCAACTACCTAAGCTAGTGGACTGTGTTGCTTTATCGCCGTGTTAACGCACCTTTACGGGGGATGAAATGAAACATTTTACAACTGAGTAATTGGGAAACGGGTGATTTTACTTTGTGAGGGACTGCGAATGGACAATGGGACACTTTAATAAGATTTAAGTGAAGGTTTATTTAAAACGATTTGAATGATTCTTTTAAGGATGTATTATTTTCTAACCGGCTTCATTCCTGACTTGGATTGTTGTTTATATTTATATCATATTCCATTAAACGATATGTATGAAAAACGCTGAACGAAATTTTTTGTTTAAAGAAAGAAAAAAAAGAAACAAATCAAGTAATCACAAATTATTTTTAATTAAGATAAATTTTAGAAGTCTCACAGAGAAGAAACTATTTATATAAAATGATGTTGTAAATGTATTCACATATTATTATACTCGCTTTTGGCTCTTTGCTTATGATAAAAATATTCTTAAAATAATTAACACTACCCATGACTACCTACTCCTTCAATCTGATATTGACTCCTTTGACAATTGGTTTAAAGTAAACGGCTTAGAACTTAACATAAACAAATGTAAAATAATATCTATGTTAAATAAAATCTTTTTATAGATAAAAAACGCCTTTGACTACAAAATAGAAAATAATAAATTGGATGTAGTTAAGTCTATTAAGAACCTCGGAGTTATTCTCGATTATAAACTTACATTTAATGAACAAATAGATTATGTAGAAAATAAATCCTTAAAACTCTTACGCTTTCTCAACAGAATGTCTCTTGATTTCACCAATATTTAAACTATTAAAACTCTTTACTGATCACTTGTCCGTCCTATCTTAGAATATGCCTCTGTGATTTGGTCTGTGATAAGTCACATCAAATCCGTGTAATATAGTTTCTTAAGAAAAGTTGCATGGATGATGGGCTTGGATAGAGGAGACTACTCCTAAAGTGAAATTGAGTCAATGTTAAAAATTAGTAACCTCCAAAAACGTAGAAAAAACTATTTTTTAGTATATATAAATGATAAAATCAATCGACAATCAAAGCAAAAAAAATGCATCCATATTATTAATATTGAAAGCAATAACGTTTTTGGTCAGGCGTTTAAACAAAATGTTAGTTATGTTATTTATATAACCACTTACTGAGATTTTTAGTCTATTGGTTTCGAGACGTACCTGTCTCTTCGTCAGGACCACCACTACACTATATGTAAATACCACTATACACTGTGTGTAATATTTACATTAACTGAAAAATAAAACGGAATGTAGAAATGTTGTAATCTAAGTGATAACGATGAATGATAAATAATCTGCATATTTATGTACATCATTCGTGTTCAGGATTATATAATATTCAACTAGGTTTACAGTGAGGAATGAGAGAATTGAGAAAGTGATGGAGCATAGACAAAAAAATATTTCAATTCATTTAATTACTTATTAATTGTCAATGAATGTTTCAATGAATGTTAACAACAGATTTAGCGATCAATCGATGTACGCAGTAGTGCAGTAGAAGAGTAAAGGTGAATTGAAAGTACGTAAATAAAATAAAATTACGTATTGCTATGACATCATGTACTGCTCAGTAATAAATGTCTTCGGGGGTTGTCGATTCGATTCTCTTATTTTAGCTATAACAAATCAATAGTTACATTTCTACCACTTCAAAAACAAATATTAATAATTTAATATATAAATATCAATTATCACAATCACGAACAAAATATATAACTTCTACCGCGCTCTTTTATTTTTTAGTATTAGAAGGTGACTGAATTACCTTTTCCTTTGAGTTATAATATACCCGTGCCATTTTTTTTCATTCTAGTGTTGTCACTGCAATTCTGAGCATTTTACGTTCATCGTTTCTTATTTTATTATAATCATATGAATATCTGTGTACTCTTTATGGGATTAATTGTTCAAAGCGCCGTATCATTCTTGGTAACGTAGAAATAATAAGAGGATATGTTTATTTATCTACTAAAAAGCTGCTATGATCTTGCAGGTTCTAGAAATAAAGTTGTTCAAATTAATCATTATTTACATTTTTAGTGCACACAACCCTCGATATTTTATTGAGGTGTTCAACACCAGAGTATTCAAAGTATTTTCTGAAATACTTTGTAGCGGTGAATAATTCGTGTACTCTTCATTATCAATTTCTCGCGTTAACGCTCATGTTTAACAACGGGCGAGTATCGGGCGGGGGGCCTTAATATTTAGAAGAAAAGTTTGGCGTAACATTAAGGGTGCTACCCCCTCCACCCCCGGCCCATGAATACTTAATGCAGCGACTAAACGCCCATTCACGGCCAACTTGACGAGCGGCGGAACAGATGCCGGCTCCAGGGGATCTTTCATAGGTGAAAATATGATTTTGGATACATTGCAAGAAGTGCTTTAGTAACGAATATTTTTAAGTATTTTATTATTCAAAACGTTTAAAAACATTTTTATATAAATCATAAAAGCATGATTTAAAGACAATTTTTAGAGTTGTTAAAAGATTTTTAAAATAATATTAGGTCCTTACATATGAAATTGGCGTTTAGTATGGGAGGAACATAAAGCCGATTTTTTTATTTATTATAATATATTTATTTAATCAAAGTATGTAACCATTGCTATCTATGCACTTTTGCCATCTCATAGGTAGTTCATCGATCCCTTTACTAAAAAAACCATTCGGACGGGAATCAATAAAATCTTTGAAGGCGGTTTGGACTGCCCCATCGGAGTTGAATTTTTTCCTTTGCAAGAAGTTATCCAAATTTCGAAAAAAATGGTAATCTGTTGGGGCAAGGTCCGGAGAGTACGGTGGATGTCTTAGACATTCCAATTGAAGCTCCTCTAATTTGGTAGCCGTCTGTTGTGCAGTGTGTGGTCTAGCGTTATCATGAAGCAGCAGTGGCCTAGAGCGATTAACCAGCCTCGGTTGTTTAGCAGCTAGCTTTTCCATCATGGTTTGCAGTTGCTGACAATAGACATCTGCCGTAATCGTCTGGCCAGATTTAAGAAAGCTGTAGTGAACGACACCAGCACTAGTCCACCAAACGCTCACAAGTAACTTTTTTGGAGTCAATTTTCGCTTGGGGCATGGTTTGGCTGGTTCGGCAGGGTTCAGCCATTGCGATGAGCGCTTCCGATTATCGTACAGGATCCACTTTTCATCACAGGTAATGATTCGATTTAAAATCCCTTCATTATTGTGCCGGTTGAGTAATGCAACGCAGCAGTCAACGCGCGTTTGTTGATTTGCTTCACTCAATTCGTGAGGTACCCACCTTTCAAGCTTTTTCACCTTACCAATTTGCTTCAAGTGGATTAAAACAGTTTTATCACTAACACCGCAGCCTGCAGCTAACTCGGATGTGGTTTGCGATGGATCCGCTTCCACAATAGCCTTCAATTCTTCATTATCAACTTTGGTCTCCGGCCGTCCACGGGGCTTGTTCTGCAGGTCGAAATTTCCAGAACGAAAACGTTGGAACCAAAAAAGCACTGTGTTTTCTTTTGCGGCACCGTCGCCATACACATCATTAATCCTTCGAGCCGTTTCTGCAGCACTGGTGCCACGGTGGAACTCGTACTCGTAAATAACGCGATATTTCAAGTTTTTCATTTTGTAAACTAAGTGACGCAAAGAAAAAACAATTGAGGAAAAAACAAATGAATTATAATTTTCAAAACACAAATACATGAGTAAATAGCTGTATAAATTTGGATTTGGAATTCCTAACCAAAGAGAAGATATTTGAGATCAAATTTGCCAGTACGGCAAAACGCCAATTTCATATGTAAGGACCTAATAATAGCGAAATACCAGCTCCCCTGGCTGGATCTAGTCACCTGCCTACCCAAACACCTTGCCGTCAAATTATATATTACAAATTTTTATTTCTATACTTGGATTGAATTGCTTTAAATGTAATTGAAAGATATGCTTTTCCTTTTTTCCTTGATCATAGCAATCACTTAGCTTGGATTAGAAGAGAGACACAATTATCCAAATAAGTCGTAAATGCCTTTTAAAAATAACAGAGATGCACAACACTTTATCGCGTCTCGTTCATAATTACAAGAGTGCCAACATGGCAAATGTCGTCAATATATGTTTACGGAATACATTGTTTAATATTTTGCATTAACAATTTATTTTTATAATTTTTAAATGGCGATTTATGTGCTGTCCTGGAAAGGTCCTACTACGTGGTGCGGGCAGCTTTTGGAGATAATCATGTCGCCATTATCATGTAAGGGTTGAATTAAAATTAAAAAGTTTATTATTTTATTGATAAATGATATAATTTCTATACAGCAGCGGATCGAAAATAATTAGATTTTTTTTGTGCAAATAAGATCAGTTTGAAAATAACTTTATTTTTTTCTTAAAAAATCGAAGTAAAAAATTCAAAAGTAAACGATTTATTTTATAAAAAAATCATTGGCTACATCGTAAATAATGCTATTAGTAAGATGTATGAAAATTTAAACAAAATTTGTTCGGTAGTTTTTGAGATATCATCTCCAAAAGTGTGGATAAGGGAGTTTTGAGAAAAAACGCAAATAATAATTTAATTCGTTCAAAAAAATCACGTACCACGCAAGTTTGCAATTTTGGGAATTTTTCAAAATTAGTTTTTGAGTTATGACTCAAATTAATCTTAGAACTTCAAGATCTTATAAGATAAAGTTAAAAAAAAAAAAAGGTTTTTGAAAATGTCAAGGTGATGTACCCCTTATGACAAATTGCACGCCCTGTCCATTCCATACACCAGTATATAAAGTTAAAAAATACGCCATAAGATAAAGTATTTTTTATTTATTTATTTTAACTTGTCAACATGGTTTAACCTCTTATAACAAGTCGTATACCTTGTAAATACCCAACCTTCGCATATAAATAGCTTCGTCTCTGTGATACATCCATAATTTATATTGATTAAATTGTATTTAAGTAAAACCCCGTCAATTAGAGTCCCGGTAATGCGAAATTCGCCATAATTAGATATTTTTAAAATCCATAATTCTCAAAATATTAATTTCATCGTAGATTAATTAACCTCAATAAATCTAAAACCTCAGTAATTCATATTATCGAAATGTCTGATAAAATTTAAAAGAAAAAAATGACAATATCTAAATACAATAATACCTATAATAATATTATTGTATTGTACTTAGTTTCCATCAATAGGTGTAATTGGTATTTGGATTGTAGAGATTATTCACGATTATCATAAAATGGATGGAATATAACTATGTTTTCCGTACTCTAAAAGGCTTCTATGTATGTGCGATCATATTGTTGTGACCAAAATTGTAATCATCCACATTAAAGTCATAGAGAACTTAAGTGCCAGTTTTTTTCTGAGTTTTTTTTCAACTCAGTTTTTGTATAAAAAACTCAACAGTGTGAGTATATATAAATTATAGTGGATTTATTCTTTTTTAAATTTTTTTTTATTTAATTTTTTTATTTATTTATTTAAAATATTTATTTATTTAAAAAAGAGCGTTCCACAAATGCAACCTATTTAAGTTAGTCCTTTTTTCATAGCATAAATCCCCCGCTATATTAATATCAAAGACTATGATGTAAATATATGTGAATTGCATCTCGTGTACTGTTTAAATACCACCAGTAAGGACTTGCTAGTCTATTCAAATATCTCAGAATGAAGTTATCTAAAACTCAATATAAAATTAAACTTCCTCAGTTTTTGGTCTGTATTTAAAATATTTCCTTAATTTCAATATAGATTTTAATAAATAATGCTAGGTCCCGCGAGTGTTCCCGCCACAATATTCGTCGTTACGTGGCCACTGTCAAAATTTATGTAAAATCTCCGAGTGATCGATCAAGGTATTGATTAATCAATTATATGTAACAAGATATAATAAACAAGATAAATAAACAAGATAAAAAAATAATAATAATAAATAATGAAAATAAAGACTAAGCCAGACATATTCTTAAAAATTTACCATGGAGTGTCGCGTTCAAGATTATTAAATAAAATATTTAATAGGATTATTTAATCTAGATTGACCGATATTGTCTAGTTGCCTCCCCTGGATCCAACCATTGTGACCAACGTGGGGCTCGTTGTTGAGGTCGAAATTTTCAGAACGACAGTGATCAAACTTTCTTTCTTTTTCTTTTAAAAAATAGAGATGCGAACACGGAATACATGTCACATCAATATTCCTACTATTTTCAAACTAAGCTAAACGCTTGTGCTATTAAAATGACTTGCTGGTCTGGAGTGAGGTTCGAACCCGTGACTTTTGGATCATGAGGCGAGAGTCCTAACCACAGGACCATCAAGCTACTCTATACTATAAATGAATCATGTATTCATTTTCGGTACCTAGTTGTTGATATTGCGTGCAATTTTAATTTTTCCATGACAAAGATATCAAAGAAGAATAAACAGCGAGAAAACAAATAAAAACTTGAAAAAGGAATCCCATAGTTTTAGTATGACATTAATTTAAATTTGGAATTCCAAATCGAACGCAAGATTTCGACCTAATCAGTATTAGTAAACGGCGATTTCATAGGTAATAACCCAATATATTTCTCAGTGATTTCCATTATTTGTTGACATATGTTTTATTAACATTTCGCATCGACTAACAATCAATAAAATTTAAAAAAAATGATGTATTAAACATCTTGTCATCCGAGATTATTTTGGTGACATCCTACAACTCACCACAAATATTTTGAAATGAAATTCCATTAAACTTTTTATTGAAATATTTATTAATGAACACGTAAACGAAATGAATCTATTTTCTTATAACTTTATCAATTTGATGGCTGTAACATGAAAACATCTTAATTTTAAAAAAAAGTCGAGAACCTTTGGGTTATTCTTGCTTCTAAGTTAACATTTATTCTAAATATTGAATAAATTCTATCCTATGGATTACTATCCTATATTTACATTTAAATTTCTTTACTTCACGTTCGTGCCTAGTCGATTAGAATACGGATCGGTATTTGGAATACTCATTTAACAACATATAAAATAAAATTTAATAAATCACAAATACAGATGCCTATAACATAATTAATTCATGAAACCCATTAGATATTTTCTATAGTAGCCTAACTTTTTAAGTTGAACCATTACCATAACTATTGAACCACACAGTTGCCAAATCGTTAAATGACTAATTTCCTTTTTTACGTCCCTACTTCTTTTGCTCCTCTTCTACCCCCTCCCTCCTTCCCTCTTCAAAATTTGTTTATTAAATGTATATTTTTCTTGTCTTTTGAGCCATAAGTATTTTCCAAGACTTTTTGAATCATATCTGTTGTATCATGTCTGTTTCAAATAAATAAATAAAAAAAGTTTTTAACACCGTCAGGCAGATTTCTTCTCTTGTTTGACGTATGCATTACAAGATGTTAGTTTTGACCACCAGCAGACAGATTTGTTATCCTCTTTGACGCATGCATAGCGAGATGTTAGTTTTTAACACCACCAGACAGATTTGGTCTCTTCTTTGACGTATGCATGACAAGACGTTAGTTTTTATTTCGTAGTCACACGTGAAGATATTAAAAGGAAATTGGATAGAAAACACGTATTCGTGAAATTTCCTCTAATGACCCGGGAAAGCCACCGCGCCCTTCCCCGGCAGCCGGCGGGACAAAATAAAGCAGCCCGAAGCAGGTGCACGCAAACTAAGAAATTAAAAATGTAAGACAATGCTTGTTCCTAATGACGGGTATGTGCCTTTGTCCTCCGGGCCGGGGTTAATGCAGGCAGAGCGCTCCACATTACCGTTACATCTAGCCCGAGATCTGCTGGTATTAGGCAGGTTAATGTGCACTCCGAGGTGTGATACCGCTTTGGTAATGTTGTTGTTCGGTGACTCGCATTCTGCAATTGTTTTCAACAAGCACCTCTACTTTTGTTAGCGCGAACATTTTATTTTTTGTTCCGTACAGTTTTATGCGCCTGTTTTTCCTTTAAGAAATGCCTTTTTCCTTTCATTATTTAGAAAATGAAGTGTATATTTTATATTAAAATATTTTCTCCGTTGTCAGTTCGTGATTTTGGAACAAAAAGGCAGCATCTGACATTTTTGTCAAAATTATTGTTTTTATTATTATGATTACTTGGCAGATTATCAGGCAGGCTGCTATGGTGATATGTTTGATCTCACAAGAGCTCTATTGGACAATTGATTTTATTAGGTAAATCAAAATATGACGCTAATTGTTACAATCATGTCTTAATTCCTTGATGCTTAGGAGATAAGAAGAAAAAATGTTACATTTCGGTATCACTTCTTCTTCTCCTTCTTACGCCCTATCTGTTCAACGGACGTTCGCTATCATGGTGGCTATTATCACTTTATTTATTGCGGCCCGGAATAGCTCTACAGTGGACTGGCCAAACCACTGTCTCAGGTTTTTCAGTTATGATTAGTGATGGTATTTTAACCGGTGACACACTTACTTACTTACTCACCATCATGCCGTTTCCCCGTAGGGGTGGGCAGAGAGAATAGAGCGCCATACTCTTCTGTTCTGACATACAACTCTCGCCTCATCCACATTCATACATCTTCGCATGCAAGCTCGACGGTTGTTGAGGCTTCTAACGGGGCCATCTTCCAGTATCTGATTAATCTGGTCATGCCACGTCTTCCGCGGTCAACACTTCATTATATATCTTTCTTACCATACTTTCCTCATTCATTCACTCAACATGCCCAAACCACCTGAGCGATTCTGTTTTAATTCTATGAATGATGCTAAGATCAGCTTTACATTCATTCCTAATATTTGACAGTGATAACCGGTGACATTCTCTTAGAATATATATATTTATACTCTAAGGACACACTTATTTGAGATTTGTATCGATGATTGGTAACTGATTTTTCTCAATACATCATCCTAAATAACAGTCTTATCAATTACAACATTAATACAACTCTTAAATGACTGTACCTTGTGTAACCGGTTAAAATAACGGTTTGACTATCACCAGCCGTAGCCACGGTGTTCTTCTTTCAGGGCTCCGACTTCCAGCAATATTTGTCTGCATTATGAGGTGCAAGCAACGTCTTGTACTTCTTTGGATGTCGCATTACATGTCCAAGATTTACAGAATTTTATTATTTCAATTACTTCCTTTTATTTATTTATTTGAAACATACTTAATATCTTCATTCGTAACTCTGTCCATCCAGCTTATGAGTATTCTTCTGTAAATCCACATCTTGAATGCTTCAAGTAGCCTAATCGATTCTTCGATAAGCTTCCATGCTTCCAATCCACAAAATATGCCGAGTAGCACCTGAGCAACACTTATGGTGCGACACTCCATGGTAAATTTTTAAGAATATGTCTGGCTTAGTCTTTATTTTCATTATTTATTATTATTATTTTTTTATCTTGTTTATTTATCTTGTTTATTATATCTTGTTACATATAATTGAATAATCAATACCTTGATCGATCACTCGGAGATTTTACATAAATTTTGACAGTGGCCACGTAACGACGAATATTGTCGCGGGAACACTCGCGGGACCTAGCATTATTTATTAAAATCTATATTGAAATTAAGGAAATATTTTAAATACAGACCAAAAACTGAGGAAGTTTAACTTTATATTGAGTTTTAGATAACTTCATTCTGAGATATTTGAATAGACTAGCAAGTCCTTACTGGTGGTATTTAAACAGTACACGAGATGCAATTCACATATATTTACATCATAGTCTTTGATATTAATATAGCGGGGGATTTATGCTATGAAAAAAGGACTAACTTAAATAGGTTGCATTTGTGGAACGCTCTTTTTTAAATAAATAAATATTTTAAATAAATAAATAAATAAAAATTTAAAAAAGAATAAATCCACTATAATTTATATATACTCACACTGTTGAGTTTTTTATACAAAAACTGAGTTGAAAAAAAAACTCAGAAAAAAACTGGCACTTAAGTTCTCTATGACTTTAATGTGGATGATTACAATTTTGGTCACAACAATATAATCGCACATACATAGAAGCCTTTTAGAGTACGGAAAACATAGTTATATTCCATCCATTTTATGATAATCGTGAATAATCTCTACAATCCAAATACCAATTACACCTATTGATGGAAACTAAGTACAATACAATAATATTATTACAGGTATTATTGTATTTAGATATTGTCATTTTTTTCTTTTAAATTTTATCAGACATTTCGATAATATGAATTACTGAGGTTTTAGATTTATTGAGGTTAATTAATCTACGATGAAATTAATATTTTGAGAATTATGGATTTTAAAAATATCTAATTATGGCGAATTTCGCATTACCGGGACTCTAATTGACGGGGTTTTACTTAAATACAATTTAATCAATATAAATTATGGATGTATCACAGAGACGAAGCTATTTATATGCGAAGGTTGGGTATTTACAAGGTATACGACTTGTTATAAGAGGTTAAACCATGTTGACAAGATAAAATAAATTAAAAAAATTGCTTTATCTTATGGCGTATTTTTTAACTTTATATACTGGTGTATGGAATGGACAGGGCGTGCAATTTGTCATAAGGGGTACATCACCTTGACATTTTCAAAAACCTTTTTTTTTTTTTAACTTTATCTTATAAGATCTTGAAGTTCTAAGATTAATTTGAGTCATAACTCAAAAACTAATTTTGAAAAATTCCCAAAATTGGTTGACTTATATCAATTGCAAACTTGCGTGGTACGTGATTTTTTTAAACGAATTACATTATTATTTGCGTTTTTTCTCAAAACTCCCTTATCCACACTTTTGGAGATGATATCTCAAAAACTACCGAACAAATTTTGTTTAAATTTTCATACATCTTACTAATAGCATTATTTACGATGTAGCCAATGATTTTTTTATAAAATAAATCGTTTACTTTTGAATTTTTTACTTCGATTTTTTAAGAAAAAAATAAAGTCATTTTCAAACTGATCTTATTTGCACAAAAAAAATCTAATTATTTTCGATCCGCTGCTGTATAGAAATTATATCATTTTTCAATAAAATAATAAACTTTTATTTTATTGATAAATGAGTGTTTCTAGATGGCACATTATTCAATTGTAAATTGATAAAACAAAGTATTTATTGTAAACGTAGTAGAAATAAAATGTTAAAATTTGACTAATCACTACTTTACACTCTAGGTAGTAGAAATTTTTATTATAGCAATTAAATTTCTATTTACCTATGTTATGTTATGGGCTAAAATCTTATTTCATTATTTTAGTTAAAAAATTATGTTAACCAAATAAGAGTATCGTTTTCAAAATGCAGTTATTTAATTATGAATAATTATCGAAAATCTAAATTGTTGACGATGAATAAGTGAACGAAAATAATAGGTAAGTGAAATTTATTTAACGAACCTCCTGCGAAATGCAAACTTCTAATGATTGAACAACAGCGCTACGAAAAACTGTAAGCAAATTGAAATATCTCCAAAATGGCCGCTGCTCCCGCGCATTTGTATTGCATCACGTGATCCGCTAGTCTTTGGCATGCGGTCCGCGGCCCGCTCGGGGCTCAGCCCGACTATTCAGTTTTCCAACTTGCAAGCAGAATAGTTAAGGTGCACTTTAATGGCGCTGTTTAGATTCGCCGTGTTAGTAGGGGAAGATTAGTGCGATGCAAGTTTGGTGCATTGTGTTTTGTCTCTTTGTGAGGGACCCTTAAGTCGCCGCGCGCCGCCCGCGCCGCGGCGGAGACTGCCGTAATTACTTTTTGCACGGGGATTTCAAGATTTCGGCGGTAAAGCTCGCCCTGGCGTTTGCGTCTTTCCGCAAGACATCATTTTACATAACACAAATCCCTCGGAGGCGCTTCCTGAAGAATTTTAAAGATCCTTTGAAATAAATTAATTTATAAACGGTGTCACCAAAACCAAAATTTTTGTCACTCAAAAATATATAAAATTTTCTTTGGGCGAAATGCAACCCATACGTTGTAGGTACACTAGTACGAAGCGCTAAAAACTCTCGAGCGATGCTCTTTGGCATCGTGATATTTATATAGCTTATTTCTTTTGGAATTCAATATATCAATGCCACGTTTTTCACGGCTCAACATCATTGAACATCAGGAGATATGAAGCTTTGAAACGTAGAATTAACTGACGAAAAATAAATCGCCATATTGTATGTTCCGTATTTAAGAAAAATGACTACGTTGAAATCCACCAAAAGATAAAATAAATTTTTAAGACAATCTTTAAATAAATAATTTATTTCGACTT
Source organism: Agrypnia vestita (assembly GCA_016648135.1). Taxonomy (NCBI): domain Eukaryota; kingdom Metazoa; phylum Arthropoda; class Insecta; order Trichoptera; family Phryganeidae; genus Agrypnia; species Agrypnia vestita. Next base: position 52,083 of record JADDOH010024125.1, on the reverse strand, counting down.
GATTCGTTTTTTACTTTTTCTTTCTTGAAAGTATTTTATTTTTTAGACAAATGTAAGAATACATGAATTTGATATTTACGAGAATCACAAATTTAAGACGATGCCGGGTAGTACAACCAGTATGCAAAGAAAAAATGACGTTTTAATTGTACAAAGCTGTTTAAAATAAACGATAGTTCTACTCAATATTTTAGTTAACTTAAACAGACACTGCTACTTGTAATCCAAAACCGAAAATCCTTTAAATAAAGATTTTGGCAGCTGGTCAGGGAGGGAGGCTGGTTGGGAGGGAGGTGGCGTTCGGTGGTCAGGGACTTGGATTTAAAATGCATTAATCCAAAATGCGGAGTACTTTGTTTCCCGAACCGCGCAAACTGCAACAATTAATATCCCTTTCATAGTTAATAAGAGCACCGGGAAAAAGAAATAAGAACGATATCAGAAAAAACAGGTAGATAAATAAAATTCTCGTTTGTACCAATTTCAAGTCCACGCGGCAATGGTGCTTCCATGATGTTGTATTACAATGAACGGCGGTAGGATTTCCACGAAATAGATTCCTCCATTTCTTACAGAGAGGGCAAAACTTAATACAGGGCGATGAAAAAAATAATAAGAACATTGTCTCGGTATACGGAGAGCGCATGCAAATTAATTTACGGGTTACATAGTCCAAACTGGCAAGTGTCGTTATTTGTCCTCGGGGTAAAGCTGTTTCGCAGATTCACGGAGTTGCCAGCCACTCGGAATCGCCCTCCGGAGCCTTATAAACAAAAAGTCCTGTTAGCTCGCGAGCTTTATATAATTTCTATGCCTGTAAGTGTTTCGTACTTGGAGGAACAAAGGCGCTACATTTTAATTAAATCAACGAATATCTACCTACACACTTTGTTTTTTCTGCGCTCGTAGCACGTTCGTGAGAAATAATTCAGAGACGTTTCGGTGAATGTGTTCCGGGATTCTGATAACGTAATCTCAAACGCAGAATAACATTTTATAGCGAGGGAATGAAAAAGTCCCATCATATCACGATGAAAAAAATTATGTCTTCATTACGGCGCCACGCGTTTGGGGAGGGAATACAGCATCTTTTAATTAAAAATCTGGCAACATTTTTTTGAGTAAGAGAACAATAATTTGTTATGAATAGAATAGAATGCTTGGCTACTTTGATACAAAAAAAAAACATTCTTACGCGTCGGTGTAATCTGCAAGAGTACTGATGAGCTAACCAATTATTATGAATGTGCTTGTGTGATTGGTATTCGATTTTAATAATGATTGGTAATTCTTCTTCTTCTTTTGGTGTCATGTCAGGTCCCCCCAACGTTGACTATCACCCGAGAGAAAGCATCCCTGTCCTGGGCAGCACGAAACAGCTCTCCAACACTTCTTATGCCCGTCCAGTCGCGTATATTGCGGAGCCAGGAAATTTGTCTCCTTCCAACACCTCTACGACCCTCTATCTTGCCCATAAGAATCAGGTGGAGCAATTCATATTTTTCTCCTCTGAGCACATGACCCAAATACGATACCTTTCGGATTTTGATATTTGTCAGCAACTCTCTATTCACTCTAGCTCTTTGAAGAACTCTTGTATTGCTGACCATATCCGTCCAGGGTATCCGGAGCATTCTCCGATGTATCCACATTTCGAACGCCTCCAGCCGGTTCATGCTACTCACTTTGAGGGTCCACGATTCCACTCCGTACAGCAGGACTGACCATATATAACATTTGACCAGTCGCTGTCGAAGTTTCAGGTTAAGATTGTCATCGCAGAATATCTGTCTCATTTTGTTAAAAGCAGCTCGCGATGCTTCAATTCTGCATTTGACTTCGGTTTCTGGGTCGAGGTCTTCCGCTAGGATACTTCCAAGGTATTTAAACTTTGTCACTCTCTCTATACCAGCCCCATTCAATGTGAGGCGTGCTCCCGTGTGATCTTGCCTACTAAACACCATGAACTTTGTTTTACTCACGTTCATGTTAAGACCCAGTCTCACACCAGCCTCATTAATTCTGTTTACGAGTGTTTGTAAGTCTTCCATACTATCTGCCAGAATGACTGTATCATCCGCATACCTGATATTATTGACGTGTACACCGTTAACCTTGACCCCCAGTTCTATGTCATGCAAAGCCTCCTTGAATACTAGATCGGAGTATAAATTGAATAACATAGGTGACAATATACACCCTTGTCGAACTCCACGTTTGAATGGTATAGACTTTGTTGAGCTAGTTTCCAACTTGATGACAGCTTCCTGGTTCCAATATAGGTTTTTAATAATGTTAATGTCTTTGTCATCAATACCACGCTCTTGGAGCATCTTGATAAGGTCCGCGTGTTTCACTCTATCAAACGCCTTTTCATAATCAATGAAACACGCAAAAACGTCTTTTCGTTGGTCGCGGCATTTCTGCAGTAGCACATCTATTGCCAGTAACGCTTCTCGTGTTCCAAAACCACTCCTGAAGCCAAACTGGGAGTTATCCAAATCACATTCACATTTTAATCTTATTCGTGAATGTATAATCTTTAAAAATACTTTTAACACATGACTCATAAGGCTGATCAGACGATAATCCCCGCATTTTTTGGGGTGCGGTTTCTTAGGGAGAGTGATGAATGTTTGGTAACTGAGATTTGATAATGTGGATAGTGTGGAAGGGCTTACCACTAAGGGTTGCGTGTGATATAAGTAGATATGTCACTCTGTAGGTATCTGAGTGTTAAAATAATGTTTCGATAGTAAAGCTCACAGATATACATAGAAATCTAAGTAATGTAATGAGTTGGCGTTTACGTTATGGAAATACATTTTTAATAATCACGAACAAAAAAGAAAACAGTGCAATCAAATCAAGCGCCAATACATGGATCGTAATTACCGTTAACATTTTGAATTATTGTCATACCATTCTTAATTCCGTCCCAATTACATCTCCTGCTGTACATTCTGGAATTTATTTAGTTGATATTTTTAGTTAATTGAATTTAAAAAGTTATTGTTTTACTTTCTGTTATTTGTATTGCATAATATAATTAATTTACTGCGATTCTCATTACAATCTGCTCATCTATTGGATTCATATAATTGGCCAAGACTTTTTGTACATCATATATATTCTGTTCTTATCATACAATACAAATTGGTTGAATCCCAAAAAAAAAAAAAAAAATTAAAACATAAAATGCGTTTTGCGTCGTATGCTGACATTTACGCAAGCATCTGTTCTGGAGCGATTTGGAGGACTTTCAGCGAGTTAACTAAATGAATCCGAATAAAACAGCATCAGGTCAAATCGGAAAAAATAAATTGTATTTTTATTGATGTCAAGGAGGAAATTGACTTTTTTTATCATTTACACTATTCCATTATATACTTTCGACAGTGTATACCTAAAAACCACTAATTTAACTATCAGAACCAGTGATCAGTGATGACGTACTAAATGAGAATTGATGTGATTTAATTAGAAACATACGACATGTGAAATTAATCAATGATTTTTGTACTTTCGTCAGGAATATATCTCTCTATAAAGTTTCAGAGTTAAATATTACTTGAATCTCAAGATAGACAAATTAAACTTAAAAGACGCTTGAAAAATTTAAATTTAACCATTAAAGAATATGATTTCTATAAAATGACAATTAATCTTGACCACATTATTATTACACGGCATAAAAAAGACAAATTCGCATACTCGTTCTTGTCTCGGAAGTAATAATAGTAATAAATGTTGATCGTATTTCAGGGCACAGAAGACCATCGCGAGTCGGCACGAGTTGCGCCGGCCAACTTTACGTTTGTGGAGATGCCCCGACTTGGCAGATTGCACAACAAAGCCTTGTCTGATGTCATTTACATTGTGACGTCTACATCAAATGGACGTGTACCCAGACCCAAAGGTTCTTACTAAATACTAATTATAATTGAATAAGCAGCGGCTCCCCTCATTTTCTGATTTGCATGGAGGAGGGTCGAGCGCTCGAGACGGGGGACGGATCTGCGTGAAATCTCGGATATAAAGACATATCTTGGCTCTCACATCCCACTGCTTTTAAGCGAATTTGGGAATTTGATTTTGAAAAATCATTTCATAAAACATTATTTCAATTCTTAGGTAATACAATCTTAATGCCACACGCAGTCATTAAAACATGTCATTGGTGACGGTAGTGATCGGAACACCGAGGTAAGCGACAAAGGTTAAATGTTCATTTTTACGTCGCCGCTAAGGTTAAATTATTATATTATAAATATGGCTTTATAAAAATCTGAATAGTAAAATTGGAAAAAGATAATAATTGCAAGGTCCGATGCTTCGCGAGAAATCCGTTTGCACAGCACGCATTCATATGTTTTTCATATTTATCAAATCAAATACACTTCACATATTTGATTTGCATTCAAATCAACAGTTGCAATTAAATATATTAAGTGCTACTAAACTAAATATAACTTTGTATTCGTATCTCCTAAACTAGTTTGAATTTTGATTGTACATAATATAGTTTTAAAGAAATTTATTTTCAAAATTTTAGAATCAAAATGTCAAATTAACGCTATTGTTACATGATGTAATTTTTTTAAATATGGATGTGTGATATTTTTTTTCTAAATGGTAAACAAAAAAGTTTACCATCAGAAATTTGATGATTGTAACATTGCAATACTGTTGTATTATTGATAATAATTATGTAATTGTTTTCTACGTAAATGCATTTCGAACACTAGTATATTAAGAACAAGAGAAAACAATAATATACAGTGAAATTCCACATTTATTACAACACATTTCCTAATTTGTTAATTTATTAACTGCTACAGATAGGCTTTTAAAAAAATTATATAACAATAATACAGTTTATTATAAATTTTCTAAAAAATGTTAGGTGCAACAATATCCCAGCAGTTGTAATACTGTTATGGAAAATGTATGAAATTAGTTGGTAAACAGAGACGCATTTTTTAGGTATCCAGGACAAGTTATCTTTAGACGTACAATTAATTATAACAACCTTACATCAAGTCACAATGGGTCGAAAGCGGGCAGTGCAAAAACAGCCTGCTGTCAAGAAATGTCATGAAAATTCTATACAAGGAAGTGTAAATAGAGGATGGAAATAATTAATCAAGTCCATCGCGAGGACAATGATATCAAAAGACAACTTCCAACGGAGTAGTCCTTTGTTCACACATCAACAACAGAAGATATGGCTTAGGATGGACACGTCCTCCTTAGACAAACCGTCCATTATTGTTATTTAACGTCCTCCTTGTGACGCGGCGGATCCTGATGTTGCTTTGTGCTCGTCAGGGCGAGGCTTTGCGGGAAACGGTGTTTGTTACAGTTCAATCGAGGAAAATAGGAAAATGTGCGAAAATATCCTTTAAAATAAATATCACACAAAAATAACGGTTATTAAAATAACGCTTTTATAACAAATTAAAATTGAAAAAATATACAGTTTAACACTTAATTATTATTTTAAAAAATCAACAACAAAAACAAACAATTAGTAACGCAAATATATTTTGTTCTAAGAAAATAAAAAGTAATAACATAGAATGAAAAGAAATAGCACAAGCTTAGAAAGTTATAATATAATAAAAATGTTACATAAAAGTTAGTTATCTCACTCAACCAACAATTTATATTCGTTCTCAAAACAGTTTGTATTCGAAAAACCATTTTGTCTAACTATACCATAAATACATAGATACTTTATTTTATATAGATTTTTTTTTATAATTCGATAATAAATTGTGAAAAGAAATACATATAAATAAAAATATTTAATTAATTGGTTTCACTAAAGCATGATCTGATGTTGATGTCACTCGGCTGTTAGGTTAATTATGTTAACAGGCCGTGGTGTAACAGTGTGGTAGTTCCTGCCGCCCGACAGTTATCTGTATTGTAAATTAATTTACCGACCGCGTATGAATAGCCGGACTCCCACAATGAAGGGTTGACGTCGGGAGCGGAAGTGACGTCACAGAACGTCATTTGTCTTCCTTGGTCCCTTCAGCGAGTATTGTCAGTTGAAGGGACCAATCTCGGCACGAATTTTCCGGTGTTTTGTTGTCGCGCTGCGTAAATTATTTTATCGAGTGCGGCTTTAATAAGCTCATTTAAAAGCTGTTCATGAAATTAACTTATACTTATTTTTTGTCATCACAAAATAAAGAGAATAAAATTGCTAAATAAGTATGTTTAATTGAAAAAAAAGGTGTATACTAGTAGAATACTTCCTATAACAATATGCAGTAGTGGCAAAAACTACTGTTTATGAAGTCAAATATCCTCAATTGATCATAGTCATGTAACCTGAAGAGAATCAAGTGGTCGCCGGGCCACCCTGACTTCCTTTGGATTTTTCCTCTCATTTTATGTGAATCAAATTTTGCGAAAGAAATATTATTAATCACTTCTTAACAGTAAGAATTAATGACTCTGTCGATTCCATTCATCATCTGAGACTACTAGGTTAAGAAAATAAATTTTGGTTAAAATTGAACATTGTATAGGTATATACATTTTATTACATTAATATAATAGACTACTTGTAAGGTTGCAAGTTTTAAAAACGGTTTAATAATATTTTTTAATAATGTGTTATATTTACATCAAATTTCATCACAACACACTGCGCGTGGTGTACATTACCGATAGCATGCGTCAAGTGCGTTGTTTTATTACTGTTCAGCGTAAAGTGATAATACAACCTTTTCTCTTTCCCGCATACATATCGATTAAGCATACTTTTGACATGTATCGGTACACAACATATCTTTGAAGTGCCATGACTCGAAAATCGATCTACATATAATATATCTCAAATCATTTATACTTTTAGGAAAGAAAATTATGACAGAGAAGTAACGGTAAGAACGAATGGCTCTTCCACGTCGATTTTTTTTAGATTTCTTAGAGTCTACGATACTCTACATGCAGCTAGAACGCCTAATTCTACTACTACAAGTGCATCAGCTCTATAGCTTTGACACTTTTACAAAATACTTATGCGGGGTCAACGTTCCATTGACCCAATAACAAAACTAAACTAGCGCCGAAAAAGTTTCCCACGAGACACGAGTCACTCGGCCCCTACAAAAATGCTGATGCGATGGAATACACACAGCAATGCCAGATCTGAGAAATTCGAATAACGCTGTCCGATGAGAATACACGCTGATGATAGTCGATACAGAATTCGCTGACAGGGCAGTTTACACGCCTGACGCAGATACCGACGCTGTATTTCCTACGTCGGTGTGCACGTACGCCATGCAAGACACAGACTATATAAGCGGTAAGATGGGCATACAAAGTTCAGTTCATCCCAGTTTGTTCCGGCCTTCACAGAGACACGCGGCAGCGCTCACCACGCGACGCGTCTCTCCAACATGACCCCTGCATGCCGCACGAGCATCGTCATCGACAGCGCCACGCTGTTAACTCTGCACCAGCCATCAAGTAGCATCGTCATTAATGCTATCCACTCCAAACCTGCCATCAAGTAGTATTCTCATCAACGCTGTCCACTCTGCACCAGCCATCAAGTAACATTCTCATCAACACTATGCGGATCACTTTACAGCGGTATAAAGTCGGCTGTCCACCGTGATGTCATACACCGTGCCCATCTGTCTACGGCATCCATCCCGTGTGCCGCGTCGCCGCTCCAGACGTCAGACCTTCTCAACTGAGGCACCGAGAAGACGTCATCTCCAATAACACCATTGTAATCTCATCCAAATAAAAACTACATTAAAACCGACTGCATTTTCCCAAAGAGATATATTTCGCAAGGTAAAATTCGGAAATGCTGACCCCTTCATTATAACATCTTTCTGTACAACTTAAATAAACAGTGGGAGCCGGATAACGGCCACCCAGCACTTCTAATAATAAACATGTGGCGAGTGTCTACACAAAAGCACGATCCCCAACGGTAAAAATGTATTAATTTTGCCATTTGTGGGCGACAGTTACAGATTCAAGTCCTTACCGCTATACTCTTATCCCGCCTTATGTATTATTATACATCTATTAAATCCATATTATATATCGTTGCAAGTAATGTAATTGGTAGTCTTCAAGGTTGAATAATATTTCAGGCCTGGCCGTCCGTGTGATCTCTCCGCGTTACGGGCTGGCATCGCTAGACAATAGTTTTAAAATCTGTCTTATGCGCCTCGGCAATTCGTGTTCCTTTGATTTCAACTATAATTCAATTTAATTCCGTTTGAAGTCAGAGATATCCAGGCTGTCAGCGACAGCGGCGCCATTCTTGTGCGGCTCAGATAAAAGAGGGTATTTGAGTGATTCTGATTCGGAGAGGCTCGCCCATTGTGGCCTAATCACTCATTATTTTCCGCGATGATTTCATTGTTCCGCCTAACCACAGGTATAAGAATAAGCACAATGGACGCTTCCATTAAGCGGGCCAATCGAACGCCTTAAAAGCTCGGCGGATCTCGAGGGGCCCGCGCCCAATCTTTTCTTCGAGGGCGCGATCTGTTTAAGAGAAGTCTGACGACAATAATCCAGGCACTACTGGTAAAAATGACATGATTATAATTTATACATTATAATTTATTTATTTATTCAATGGTTTTACACTTTATATATAAATAATGAAAAAATATAATTAAAACTCTAAAAAATATAGATAAAAAACTTATTACATATATATAAATGTATATAAAATATATAGATATTTATATATGCACATATAATTATTCATATAATAAAATTTTTGTATTACATATATTTATTACTGGCTGTTCGTACCCGGCGTTGCTTGGGTTAAGGATTTAGTCAAAAATAAGTTTATGGGGGACACACAAAGGTTCATTGTTTTGCCAAATCTCTAATGAGAAAGATGTTTCCATTTAATCAAGGCTGGGATGGGTGGGACATTGAGAAGGAAATTGTGGCCTGTGTATTCCGGAAAAACCAGATATGAGATAGACTACATTCTGACAGACAAAAAGAAATATTGTAAGGACGTCTCGGTATTAAATAAATTTGACACAAGCAGTGACCATAGATTAGTTAGGGTATTTTTTAGTGTAAATACAAGAATGGAAAGGAAATCTTTGACAAACAGAAAAAGTCACACAATACCAACCTTACATTTATTAACTAGAAACAAAGATACTTTTCAAGAAGCACTTGTAGATAAACTACAAGGAGAAAGAGATCTCGAACAAATGGAAATAGACACTCTTAACAATAAACTAACATCAATTATCAAACATCTGTAAAAAATATTTCATATAGACAACAAAAAAATAACAGCAAATTATCAAATAGCACACTCACTCTAATTGAAAAACGAAAAACCCTTTCTAGGGACTCAGATAAATATAAAATCATTAACAAAACTATCAAAAAGGAAATTAGAAAAGATATTAGATGCTATAACACAAAAATAATTTCGCAAACAATAGAAACTAATAAAAATATGAAAGTCTTAAAACAGATAAAATCTCATGGATACCATAACATAATTAAAATAAAAGATGAAAATGGAATTATTGTAAGAGATAAGGAATCTATATCAAAAACCATTGAAAAATTTTACTCAGAACTCTACACATCACGAAGTAACCAAAATGAGGTAAAAGAAAGATGCATTTTGAATGTAGGATCCGAAGAATCACCAGAAATAGAAATCGAAGAGATAGAAAATGCCTTAAAGCAAATGAAAAATAATAAGGCTCCGGGTACAGATCAAGCGATATGCTAAAACTAGGGGGAAGAAAATTGATAGAAGCCATAAAAATACTATTAGACAAATGTCTAGAAGAAGGAAAAATACCTTGTGATTGACAAAACGCAGAAGTAAAAATAGTATTTAAAAAAGGAGACAGCGATAATCTAGAAAACTATCGACCCATAAGTTTGCTTTCGCATTTATATAAATTGCTAACAAAGATCATGACGAATCGCCTAAAGCTAAAATTTGATCATTACCAACCCGTAGAGCAAGCCGGCCTCCGCAAAAGTTTTGGAACCAGAGACCACATTCAAACTCTGAGATTGCTCATAGAAAAAACGACTGAGTATAATATACCTGTACACTTAGCTTTTATCGACTACCAAAAAGCATTTGACTCAGTTGAAAGGTGGGCAATCATCGAAGCACTTTAAAACGCGCGAGTAAACTCTAGATATATACGATTAGTAAACTTTATATATGAAAATGCAACTATGAGTGTTATAATTGACGACGACACTGGAATTGAAAAAATAAAAATAGAAAAAGGTGTCCGACAAGGTGACACAATCTCGCCTAAACTCTTCACGTTAGCCTTAGAAGATGTATTTAAGACCCTGAATTGGGATAAAAAAGGTGTGAAGACATAGTAGTTGTAAGTAATAATATCAAAGAACTAAGTATAATGCTAAAAGAACTACACGAAGCTTCGAGCAAAGTTGGTCTTAAGATGAATATAAAGAAAACAAAAATTTTGAGTCCAGAGAACAAAATCATCACAATCAATGGTAATAATATATTAGATAATATAGTAGATGAATATACCTAGGACACAAGATAAAATATAGTAGATTTAAATATAGAAAATTCATACAATAGATAAAATATATTAGATAATATAGTAGATGAATATACCTAGGACACAAGATAAAAATGAACAAAGATAACCAAACAGCAGAATTGCCAAGTCGAATAGGAATGAGCTGGGCTGCTGTTGGCAAACTCAAACATGTCTTTGAGAACAAAGAGATCCCAATTACCCTAAAAAGAAAAGCCTTTGAATCGTGCATACTGCCAGTGATGACGTATGGATTGGAGACTATGGCCCTTACAAAAAAAAGTGTAGAAAAGCTCAAATGCACGCAACGATCTATGGAGAGATCCATGCTTGGAGCAAGCCTAAGAGATAGAATTAGAAACGACGAAATTAGGCGCAGAACTAGAGTAGTGGATATCATGGATCGTGTAGTGAAGCTACAATGGCAATGGGCAGGACACGTTGCAAGACAGGATACTACAAGATGGCCTCCCAGAGTTCTGAAATGGAGACCTTGGGAAAATAAAAGAGGCATCGGAAGGCCTCAAAAGAGATGGGCCGATGATATTGTCGATATGGCCGATGATGGGAAAGAAATGGCTACAATTAGCCAACAACAGGGAAGAATGGAAAAATAAGGAAGAGGCCTATATCCAGCAGTGGAAAGACGAAGGCTGATGAAGAAGAAAAAGAAGAAGAAGTATTCCGCCGGGACCTAAATAATAAGAATGCAAAATTTGGGTCAGATCGGCAAACGGTGTAGATTTGTACAAAAAATATATCAGGTGATGAAGTGGAGTCGAACGCTACAGATATGCATTGAAAATATATTAGAGAGAAGGGGAAATATCGTCTATATTACCTAAAAAATAAATTTGCAATTTTTTTATACCGATCGGTCGAACGGTACAAATTTTTACTGAAAATATATCAGGAGGACGGGTAGGGATAAAGGGGGAAGGGAGAATGTCACCTATGTTACTTGCCGGGCCCTGAATAATATGTTTGCAAATTTTGAGTCTGATCGATCGAACGGTACAGATTTGCTTTAAAATATATTAGGGTGAGTGGAAAGGGTAAAGGGGGAGGGAAATCAACTCGAAATAACCTGGAAATCAATTCTCCAGATTATAATATCACCGAATATCATTAAAATATATTTAACAATAATTAATTTCCTTGTGTTTGATTCATAAATTAATTTAATTTGTAATTAAGTTTAATAGATTTTATTCAATATTTAACATGCCTCATATATGTGTGTGTGTGTATATTGAAACGCAGATATATTTGTAGCTCATTCATTGATTGAACATCGCTTTTAAGGTTGTCTAAAAAACCGAAATGCACTTAATAATAAATTTTTAAAATATGCCACATTCACTTTGCTCGGCTTGATAAACTCATCGTCTAGTGGAACTTGAGGCGAGAAGTTGGTCGTTTTGGGAGACATAATATTATTTTGTAGTATGGATGAATAACAAATTCCTGGCAAAGCCATGACGTTAGCAGGGAGTCCTCCCTGGCCGGAAGTGCTCCCACAGGACCCGAGACATTTGTACATAATTTAGCGACACTGGTAGCAGTTGCTACACACCACAAGATGACAAAACCTTCCGCGCAGGTTCTACAGAGGTGTTGTGATATCTTAGGACGAGTTTGCCGCTGTGCCAAAGTTAAGATTAATGCTGATTAGATGGATTCGTTAATAGACAATCAGGCTACTAAAAGACCAAGATATTATTTAATTGTTATATTATTGAATTGTCTCTGCTTCCAAATCAAAAAGTAGTCCACTTTCTGTATTAGCCGCAACGATATTTTTTACCCTTTATTCATCTTTTTTTACATTTATTCATACAATAAATGTAATATTAAACTTTTATTATCTGGTTGAAAAATCTCGTAATTCATGGATATTGAATTCTTGACTTTTAAACGCTATCTATCAAGCGCATGCCATCAGTACTTTGAAATGAGCTGTAAGTAAAAAGATATGTATTTTGCAGGAGAAAATTCAGAATTGCGTACTTATATTAGAATATGAATAATATGACAAAAATGTGGTAGGAATATTACATAAAACATATTTATTTCGCAAAAATTCTAGTTAATAAAGCTTATTTCAAAGTATTGACTTCGTGCTGCTTATTATTATATAATTATAAATAAATTAAGTTTACAGATAAGAAATAAATTTAAATTATTTAAATTCAAAAACATACTTATTTAGTGGGTTTATTGTATATAAGCATTTTCTGTAAGTTAAAGTAAAAATTATTAAGGACACAGATACGTTGCTTGTTGGTATGGAGGTTAATACATTTGCTTAGCGATCCACGAGTCATGGGTTTGAGCTTAATTTTGGAGCGGCAAGCTAGTACCTTTTTTCATAACATCTTTAAGCTTGGTTTAAAAATAGTAAGAATATTGACGTGACACGTTATCCGTGTACGCATCTCAATTAAAAAGAAAATGTATTTACTCTTGTACACGTCCAATAAAACGGTTTGCTTCTCGGTAGAAGTACCCGGTGGTACTTATTATATGTGATTTTCATTGTATGCAATTTTGTAAATCGTTGATTGTATTTTCGTTTTTTTTTGCGCCATGAAAAACTTTCGGCTCGAGCAGGCAACTTTAATATAATGCTTATTTTGTTTAGTAAAAATATAAATTTTTAATTTTTACGGGTGGTTAGTTCTCTAATTATTTACACACAGAATTTATTAAAAACTCTAAGAGTAGCTTCTACTCAATTTAAAAAAAAAAGAGTAGTAGATATTCTTTCAATCGTATCTGTAAGTATACTTTTGACATCACGCGTACGGATGCCACACGGACGAGACACTCCAAGTACCACATACATAATTTCAATTATCCTAAAAGTCAACCGTTAAAAATAATATTCTCTCGTAGGCTTCTCCAAAATACTGAAATAAACACGTTTCGCGAATTCCCCGTTTGATTTCCCTCTCCACGAAAAGTTTCGGTACCACTCTTGTAGCATCAACCGTTTGACTTTGCGGAGCGCGTAAAAATATTAAGTTCTTAATGGCGCGGACGAAATGAGATTAAAAAAACACAATTAAAAAAATGAAAACTGACGGCCGTAATTAAATCCTGTTTACATCGCGCTACAAATTGTGTATTTAATTCTTCGTAGAATATTCCCATTTAGGAAATATTCGGAAGAGGGTTCATTTTTGTGGAATAAATGATTATCGACAGCCGCTGAAGTGATTTATCATCAGTCTGTGGAAATATTTTTTGCCATGATTTAAAAAATGTAATGTTGCGCCTTTTATAATGGCTGTTGATATCCACATAAAGCGAGGTTTCACCGAATAAATTCCAGTACATTAAATTTTTAATGATTAAAAAATTAAGGATTCAGACGAAGAATACAGTTTGCCGAAATGAGTTAAAGAAACATTATTGGAGTGTAATATCGATATAAAGGAGATTCTCAAAATCGAGCCGTTTTTTCTACGTATGGAAAAGTCACCGTTAAAGTGGCTTGAACACGTCTGGCAAATACCACAGAAGCGACAGTCAAAATGTATTTTTTTGGCAACTTCGGAAGAAGCGTGGCCAGTGGGTCGCTCCAGCAAACTACGACAAACAGCAAAAAAATCATATGAAGACAGATTGGTCATGATTAGCCACCCGGTTCCGAAGCGGTGCAAGATAGGGAAAGATGGAAGTGCCTCGTCGTGTCTTTGAGTCCCGGACTCTTTTGAGACAAGAAAACAAAGTTGACAATGGAGATGAATTTAAAAAAAATCTACGTTCATGTAATAGCATGTAATTAAGATCATTTTTACGCACCGTTTCGGGATATTGATAAAATAACTAAAGATGAATTAGTTATAGTCGGATAAGTGACGACATTCCTCCGGAGGTGTGCCTGAATCACTTCTGACTGGCCAGTCTCAACGAAGATTTATATTTCACAAAGCTGGATAATCGATTAAACTTCAAAATCTACTTTTTTAGACTAGTTTTTGAAAATTTGAAACTCTCTTTGATTAAGGTATTTAAGTATCTTGATTATTATGTATTTAAGATTATCCTACGAAATCAGTCGTTGTACTTCCAATATTAAAAGATAAGTACCTACTTTATATTCTCCATAAAAAAATGTTTCATTGATACCCAGTATACAAAAAACAGAGGGATGGATTAATTACAGATGATATTGCTCCTTGCAAAAAAATGTTTCATTGATACCCAGTATACAAAAAACAGAGGGATGGATTAATTACAGATGATATTGCTCCTTGCAAAAAAATGTTTCATTGATACCCAGTATACAAAAAACAGAGGGATGGATTAATTACAGATGATATTGCTCCTCTCAAAACTATCATAGTGACAAAATAACTTAAAATATGCAAAGTATACATTAAATAAAACAAGCGCAGTCCAGAATCACTATTCCTTTGTAGAAATTAAAGCAATCAATTCATTACACGAAAAATTAAACATTTCAAGACGTCATTTAAAAATTAACTAAAAAAAGTTATTTAAAACCTCTTCCCATAAGCTTCACATTATATTTATTTACTTTGTTCTCAATATTATTAACAATTTATTACAATTTAATATACATGAAAATTAACTGATGTGATTATTCTTCCCACAAGCACGAGCGTTAGATATTTTATGGCAAGTAAAACGTTTATTTGTATGAACGTATTTACTAAGATGTATCTTTAATAAATAAATAATTAAAAAAAAACTGCCAATCACTTAATAAAATTTAAAATTAATTTTTTTTCTCATTTAGGTACTTTAAATTTGTTCAATTAAGGTAATTTATTAATGTAAAATTCATCAAACCAATTATTATTTTACCACGCTTATATTAGCTTCACCTGTTGGTCTGTTTGTCTGGACGGAATCTTATAAACGATATTTCACCCGCTTCCTGATGTCCAATCGAGCTGAAATTTTACACACCTCGTATTCTCGATACAATACATGAATCAATTCAGATTCACTAATTAATCAATTAATCCACCATAATTAATTTATCAAAGTTTTATGTTGGGAAATTAGTTAGCAAGCTCGCCAAAAGATGTCACTAGTTTCCTACCGAAGCTATTTTGTACGCTGGGTAATATTAAAACTGAAATGTAGATAATAATAATAATATTATTTTTAACCCATGTTTATATTATGAATCACAGAATTCTATAATCTATGTCAAAAACGTAATTCTATAATAATTCAATAATTTATGTCAATAATTATTAGGAGAGTGACTTAAATTTTTATGCCGAAATTTTATTTTTTACTAACTTTCTTTTAACTCGTGGCGTCTGCTTGCTTGTTTTCTTGACGAAAAAACTTTGGATCGATTTTTAACCCTTTTCCCGTGATCCAATCGAGCTAAAACTTTGCAAGCAGACTTGTGGCGACAACCAAAAAGATCGATTAAATTTTTGTTAAAAAATAATAATATTTGGATTTTTAGAAATTTTAATGTTTTTTTCAAATTGGAATCATTACAAAAGTTTGATTACTACCAACGGCAACGGAGGCCCGATAACGTCACGGAATATTTAAAATTTGAATTACTCTGTCAGTAGGTATAATAGGTACTTCACTACGAATTTCGAAAATTTAAGACAATTGGTTCACAGATGACAGCACGCACAGATGAGATTTTTGACATAGATATTTGTCTAGATATGTTTCATTCTCAGTCAATCAATTATTTAATTACATGATGGTAAACATAATTTACAAAGAAAGGGAGTAAAATAAAAACTTTTTAGTACATTTAAATATAAGTGTGATAAATATATATATTTTTCATGATATATAAATCATATATGCAATAACTTACGTTTATTGTTATATTCCGCTCCTGTGAGATATAAAAAAATGTTATAAATTATGAATTATTAATACATTGGGATAATAATATATACCTGTTACTGTATATCACCTGAAACAATGTTTCACACGGCATTATTTTTTATCAATTCAATTCAATTCAATTCAATTCAATTCAATTCAATTCAATTTATTTCACGATAATATGTACATGACAAACAAAATGTTTAAGGCATAAACAATCTATGCTGACGATGTCTAGTGTAATTATCAGGAACATACAAACCAATGCTCTGCATAATTTCAGGATTATCGATCATACCGCGCAACAATCGATAAAAATGTGTAATCAAATACACATTCCTTCTAGTCTCTAAACTATTGTAGCCAAGCATACCCTGGAGAAACTCGGTTGGGTAAAGCCAAGGATAATGCCCGTACTCTCTCATGTAGAGATATCTCAGAAACTTCTTTTGGACTTTCTCCACCATAAGAGAGTACTTGCCCTCATGTGGCCCCCAGATCATCGAGCCACTCTCGAGTCTACTCCGCACCAAGGAGTTGTAAAGAGTTCTGAGTACGCGGGTATTCTCGAAAACCCTGGCAGTACGCAGAACAAATCCTAACATTCTCAAAGCATTACCACTGATCGTCTCTATGTGATCGTGAAATGTTAGGTTGCTTACAAATCTAACACCTAGAACTCCTCTGTCATGTATCTAGTTCCATCGGTAGGCGTTCCACCAAAGCAATGAATACCAGTGTCTTGATCACATCAATGTTTCCAGTTCCATTTTTGTGTCAATTATTAGTAAACATTAAGAGTTAAATTATGTCATTATTCATCCATTGATGGCATATTTTAATTTAAATTTGGTCTGATATTAATTATAATT
Organism: Agrypnia vestita; assembly: GCA_016648135.1. Classification (NCBI taxonomy): domain Eukaryota; kingdom Metazoa; phylum Arthropoda; class Insecta; order Trichoptera; family Phryganeidae; genus Agrypnia; species Agrypnia vestita. The sequence continues at coordinate 34,778 of JADDOH010024125.1, read as the reverse complement.
TTTGGTTCAAAAATAGATATTAAGCAAAATATGAATGTCGTATGCAAGGATTGAGAATTATAATTCGTTCTAAGAATTGTACAGTTGTTGTAAAATACTCGTACTGTAACATTAAATTGATAATCTTAAATGATGTGATAATTTTTGCTATGGTTCTTTTTCATTTAAACCGTAAGCGATTTAATAAAATTATTTAAAAATTTTACAATTGATTTAAAAAGACAAATAAAAACATCTATAAACATTTTTTACAAAGTTTTAAATTGTTTTCAATAATTTATTTGTCATACATAGTAATTTTTGCTATGGTTCTTTTTCATTTAAACCGTAAGCGATTTAATAAAATTATTTAAAAATTTTACAATTGATTTAAAAAGACAAATAAAAACATCTATAAACATTTTTTACAAAGTTTTAAATTGTTTTCAATAATTTATTTGTCATACATAGTAATGACTAAAAAAAAATACTGATAATTTAATAACAACGCATCCTGTTAGTCCGACTGTACTTTTTCGGCCACACTGCACAGCCCAGAAACATTTCCGTGAATTATTGCAAGAAATATTTTACACAAACGAATAGTTTAAAAAAATCCAGTGGCGTACTGCTAATGGGCTATCGCAGGGGGTGTTAGGATCTTGGTCCATGCAGTGGCTCCCTATGATGGACGGTCCACGGGCGGCAGGTGCGGCTAAATACCGTGTGGCCCGCATAAATTACGGTAATGCCGCCCCCCAACGCCACGACACTGGACGCTTAGTACTTCCCGTGGGAGGGGCGGACAATTATTGTTATGCACGGGTCAAGAATTATGCAAGGGGTATAAGAAAAAAATTGACGGGGGAAATCTTGTAAAAGGTAGTACTCATTCGACTCATGCACATTCACATTCACATTCGAAAAGCACATTTTATAAATATTAAATTTTATTTTATTTTATTAAATTTTATTGTAACATTGCCGATGCTAAGTAAAAACTAACTCAACGTTTTTGAAATTTTTCGATAAACCTATAACGGCGCGTGCAGTGGGAACATTCAAGCATGACTTTTTTGTAAACGTATATTTTGGAAAAAAATAGAAATCAAATATTTATGCCACAGATTTTTATGATATATAGAAATATGAAAGCTTTGATAACAATTGTGATAGAAATATTACGAAATTAATGTTGTATTCCGATTTTTTTTTCCAAATAATTGGTTACGTAAAAGTCATGCTGCAATGTTCCCACTATACGCCCCTGCTATATATAAGTAGTCAAAATCAAAACTTTACTCCATTAACTATTTTTTTTGGCAAAACAAAGAAAACAGTTTCATAATATGTTGTTAATAACTTGAATAAGCTGATTTTTAACAAATAATGACTTCAGATTGATGCTCATATCATAGTTAACTAATATTTAAAATATATATCTACGTTCAAATCTAAAAAACAACATAAATATTTTAATTCTCTACGACTCATATATTTGTATATTTTATTTTTTCTGTTTATTTATTCATGGGAAACTAACAGTACATATAAAAATCAGATTACACATGATTATTGAGTAATATGGAGACCATCTTACAAGTTTCCACAGAATTAACATGTTATGTATTAACATATAGCAACAATAACTGTACAAAAAAAAACAAAAAAAGTGAACGTTTTAAGTTGCGAACAAATTATGAAAGTCAAAGAATTAAAGGTAAAAGGGGAATAATAAATGGATAGGAAAGGACAGATCTACTCAGTAAAAAGGAGAAGAGATAAGAATAAGTGCAAAATTTGTATGCATAGCATAATGATATCTGACCAATACGTCTGCAATACATATATAACATCCGAGTGTTGTAATGTTAAATTCTACAATATACATAAAACAAAATTGACAACAAATGCAAGGAATCATTATTTTCTTCAAAAAATATTAAAAAATAAGCCTTCGTATGATTATCTTAATTATGATTATCTAACCAAACCTAACCTAACAAAACTGCGCAACAAAGTCCTATGCAGGGATATTAAGAACCTGTGTATATTAATAATAAATGGTAACATATAAATGAAAGAATTGAAAACATGTGAAAAATGATGTTTATTAATTAATTTATAAAATAATTTTTCTTTACGAGATATCAGACTCGCGAAGCGGTGCACAGCTACCTTAAACGCTACCTTAAACTAAATGAAAAAGTCTGGAAATACCACAGACCGCAAAAAAATACTACGATCTTATAAATTTTGAAAAAATTATGAAAATATCAAAATAAATACTATTAAAATGTATAATGTCTTAGTAAATAAGTAGCGCTTAATAAGAAAAAATACGTTTTTAGTTTAAGAGACTCGATTTGGAAATTAAAAAATTTTTTTTTTCCTGCATTATAAATTTAAGTGAGGGGGAACTACTTTGGTTGTATTCCAATACCTTCGTCTAAGAAAGGGGTTTAGTAATATCCTTTTGTAATTATTTTATATTTATACATCTTAGATGTTTCTCAATTAAAAGAGAACGTTATTTATAACTTTCACGTATTATTTTTCAAATTGTATTGGAAAGGTACCAATTAATCATAAATATTTTTTTCTTCTTTTTTTTCCCTTTTTATTATATTATTATAAATATATTATTAATTATCAATAAATACTTTTTATTTAGCGGTGAGCAGAACTTTTAGAACTGTTAATATTATTTAAAAATATATTTCATGAACCTCCCATAGATTTATTTAACCCCTAAAAGATTTTATAGAATTTAAGGTTGAAACAATTATTTTATTGAATGATATAATTAATTATCCCAGTAAAAATTATCTGGGCGAACCTAAATGTTTTCATATTACACAGGAAAGCGTTTATCAAATTGTTTTCATTGTGAATATATGCATGATAAAAGAAATAATTTACGATTAGCTTTGAATAATACAAAATGCAATATTATCGGTTCATGTACAATAAATTCTCCAACAAATGAGCCATTATTTTATTTCATAAATCATAAGGCAAAATTTAAACGAATGTGCGCCCATTATATCGGTAATTTTATAATTGATATAAAACAAATTAGTAGGTAATTAGCTCGCATTAATACTGAAATAGTGCAAGCCCTCATTAAAAATACGCAATTGTGGCTACATATTTCAGTTATTTGAACAGCCATGAAGATTTGTGTTAGCCTATTTTAAGATTCATGATTATGATAGTAATCACTTGAAAGCTCAAAAAATAGTTCATTGTGGTATAGCTGATATTGTTTTGGTACCATTTGTTATATACTCGTATTTTACAGCACATTTTATAAGTTGAAAATGTGGCAATAATGTACATATATGTAGAAGAATTTATTTTATTTTATTTATTTAATCGGAAATACAACAGACACAAGTTAATGGTACACATGTTGACTTGGGTCTTAACATATTTCAGACATAATCAAGTTTGAAATGTATAAACAATAAGAAGAACAAGTAAAAAATTAAAAACAAGAACAGTAACAATAGAATGAAGAAAGTAAATATAATGAAGTAATGAAATAATTATGTGTGATAACATGTGAGTTATAATCTATTAAGGTTTTGTCAAAAAAAAAGTGTTTGTGGAATAGATATTCTATTGGTACTCAGTGTTTGTAAACAGTATTCCGAAAAGTTTATTGATTAATTTTGATGTGGAATTAAATGAAGTGGTTTCCCGACCAACTAACTAACTAACCATCACGCCGTTTCCCCGCAGGGGTAGGCAGAGAGTATAGAACTCCATATTCTTCTATTTTGGCACACCAATATCGCTTCGGCTATATTCGTATATCTTCTCATGCAAGCTCTACGCTTTTAACAGGGCCATCCTCCAATATTTGCAGTATTTGATCATGCCAGGTCTTTCGCATTCGCTCTTTATTACTGTTGCCTTCAACACTCGCCCCACATATTTTCTTAACCATCCTTTCCTCGGTCATACGTTCTACATGACCAAACCATCTCAGCACTCCTTTCTTTATTCTGTCTATCACACTACAGCCAGCATTACATTCACTTTTAATTTGTTCATTCCTCACTCTATCGACCAAAGATTTTCCAAACAAACGCCAGTAGTGATCGCATTTACATGCATTCAGTCTACTTTCATATCTTTTTTGCCAATTTCATGATTCACTTCCATACATCAGAGTGGTTTTCAAAGCTAGATATATAAAGAAATTGAGTGATCATTGTTCATTATCACAAATTGTGTAAAAAAATCTTACTCTGCTGTTCATATATTCACAGTTATGCCGATGTACTAATATTTCTAACTTTGTTTCAAGAGATACTGGACAATTTATGTATTTAAAGGAAAACTCTAAACGAGCATTCATACCCAGTTAAAACGTTTGTCTCGAAACTCGCTTAGGAGACAGTACAGAGTTGAACGCTACGCTCTGTGAACTATCATTGGTTATCAATTGTAGTTTGCACGTTAACATTTTACATAATAAATAACCTTCGAGAGATGGATATAGTATCATCGTTAAAGTTTTAAAAAAAGATTTAAATAACACACAGCATAAGATACTCATAAATATAAATGTTTTCGAAATGCATTTACAAATTAATACAAACATATTATTAAATTATGCACACTGAAATAAAAAGAATCTTGAATTATAGAGATAGGCGGTTTTAATATGAATATAAAAATTGTGAAATTGAGATCTATAAATATTATACGAAAAACAATAAATAAAATATATTTAATATGAGCGTATTTTAAAATAAAAATTGAAAAGTTTCACGAAAAATAATTAAGAATACACCAATATTTTTTATTTATTGAAGACCCTTAAACCGTTAAGAATTTTCTAAATTTGAGGTATACTTTATCACTCATACACATGAAAAAAATTTAGATTATATATTTTTTGATATTGTTATGCGATACGTATTAACTATAACAGATTTTATTAGTATCAAAATTGTATTGAAAAAAATTTAGATTATATTTTTTTTGATATTGTTATGCGATACGTATTAACTATAACAGATTTTTTTAGTATCAGAGGACGGTACCAAGAAAATCTGTTTGATATTCATTTTGGAAAGTAACCTACAGTACCGTCTGTCTGTCCGTCCGTCCATCCGTCCGTTCAACCGTCTGTCCGTCCGTCTATCTGTCCGCACGTCTGTCCGTCCTTCCATCTATTTGTCTGTCTGTCACCGTAATTTCGTGAAACGTCCGTAATTTCGTTCGAATTCACGGCTAAAAAAATCAAATTAAATGGCCGGAGATGGGGCTTGAACCCCGGGCCAGCAAACCCGAACCGGCCCAGCTTCACGTATGTTCCTACGGATGCCTCTCCGTGGACCGCCAAAAAGATATTATAAATATAAACTACGGCTTAGCAAAGACGCGAAACAATATTCCATCATTTTTGACGGGTCATTTTTAAAAATTGATTTTTCTGCACAAATATAATTAATCATATTTTAAAGATCTATATTAGAGAAATCAAGTTATTGGAAAACAGTTAAACAACAATTGAAGCAATTTACATGATTCCTTTAAATTATTATATTATCAAAGACCAGATGGATAGCTAAGTGAAATAAAAAAGTTTAATAATTCCAAGGTAGGGAGAAGAGGAGGAAAGATAGATAGTAACGGTGATGGATTAAAATATGCATGTTAATAAAAAAATTTAAAGGTATTATGGTTTAAATGATAAAGCTTAATTTACATACAGCATATGTTAGCTTTTTCTCAATTTTATACCTAATAGAAAGATAAATGGATGGAATGTGATTTGTCCCTCCGGTCCGGCGCACTTTATTAGGGTTGCCCATCGGCCGTCGCCCTTCGCCCTGCCACCGCGTGCCGGACCTGATAACACAACGTGTTTATTGCGCCCCGCATGACTTATCCGGAGATCATACCTCGGTGCATAACGAATGATAATGACTCCCGTAAATATGATTTAGAGACGCAATAACCTAACTGTTGTGCGCCACCCGATTCTGAAATATTGTTAGCGAGTGCGAAACATGCGACACTATATTTATCGCCGGCAGTAGTGGCCAGGGCTAAATTCAGAGGTCCGGAAACTCTCGGCCTAAGACCATTAGGATAATTTTGTATGTTTCATTATTTGATCCATAAAAAACACGACATCTTTATTTAAAAAATGGTCTATTTTATCGGTAGATTAGATGCGAATGTTGGATTGCAGTATTTTCCGTACTGGCGGTGGACTGTTGTTTTTTTTTTAATAGAGATGCGAACACGAAATACATATCACATCATTATTTTTACTATTCTCAAAATAAGCTTGTATAATTAAATAAATGCTTACGCTTTGTAAACAGGACTAACTTGCTGGTGTCCTGGAATAGGGCTCGAACCACTGATCGTGCAGATGCAGAAGCAGACCACTAGGCGAGCGTTATGACCACTATACCAACAAGCTACTGTTAGTTACATAGGTATCTAAATGACAACTTCGCCGTGCACAGTGTTATTTACTACTCAATAAACATGACAGTTTTAATAATCAACGGAATCAAATCCGCTGTCGAATCTGTGGTTTCTTATAGTATATTTTTACTGAATAATTTTACCCAATTTTTAACCCATAAAATTCGATTAGAAACGTAATATCAATTCTTTATTTATGATAATCCTCTGAGGCATAACAACCGCAACACTTTTGTATAACGCAACAACAAATTTGCGATGTTCATGTTACTCTGTGTATCAATAATTCTTATCAATTCAGAATATTTTAAGCTTGTCCAAATTTTTCAACGAACACGGTACTGGATTTTACCCCAGGGGGACATCATTAATCAGGATATATTATAGATGTCTCATAGAGACGAAATTATATTTTTTTATGGGAAAGTACATAGGTATGGAAGTCTTTGGGTGTTCATAAGGCTTAGGTTACAACACAATAAGCATATATATATATATATATATCTTAACTAACTAACTAACCATCGTGCCGTTTCCCCGCAGAAATAGGCAGAGAATACATATAGTGCGAGAATATTGCAGTTACTATTTAAAATGATTTCAATATCTAATTGTGTTAAGAAATTACAGTGCTGGGTATTAAATTGGGCCGATCATCATAGCAGGTCCTCGGCAGTCACGGGGCGAACATAATATTTTTTATTTTATTTTTTTATTTATTTCAAAAAATCCTTGTTTACAAATAAAGGTACTTATTACTAATTTAACAATAAAATATAAGATAAATTACACTTTTTTTTTTGTTAAATTTGTGGATTATGCCACTCTACTAGAAACATAACACTAATTGTATTACTTTTTTTCAAAAGGATTATTATAGAAGTAAAATATTCTAGAGTTTTAGTGTGCAAAACACAAATACTATAATTAAACATAGGAAAGGATAGTGAAGAAAATTAATTTTTTACCAAAAAAAAATTGGTTGCCCCGAAGACTTTTCAAAGTTAAAATATGAGAACCATTGCATATATAAAAAATTAAAGATTTTAATTGAGAAAATATATGTGTCGGTTCACGTAGAATAAATTTGATAACAATTATATATAAGTTAACTACTAAGTCGGGACCTTGCTATCGCTGGTAGAGTGCTCTGACCAACTGAGCTTATTAAGCAAAGCTAAGGCGTTTCAAAGGAAATGTTTATTTTTTGTCTTTTTGTCAAAAAATTATGAGTACTACCTTTTTGTTTATTTTTTGATCAGTTTTAGCGAGTTTTAATACAGTGGAACTTGTACATTAGAATATGGAATATTCCTCTCCATGACTACTTCACACATAGCATATTGAGTGACATGCATAGTGCGAACAAAATAAGAAGTGTTAATTTTTTTATTTCTCGTTAATCCTAAAATTAGCTATATAGTTATCTTTTATAATATAAATAATGTGCGCCCCCGACAGGGACTAGCGCCCCGGCCTCGGTACGGCCCTGCCGTGGCCCCGAAAGGAGGAGTGCCACGGAATTAATAATTGACCCATCGTTCATCACGTGACTTTAATGGTCGCTATGCGCCGCTTTTAAATTGCATCATATGTTGATGCAATTTTCTCACACTGCACGGAGTATAAGATTTAACTGTCTCGGCCAAATCATCGTAACGCGCGCATAGGAAGCGTAATGACACGTTATTACGTAGCTCACTGGGCACGCCTGAAGATGTGTAGTAATAATTTACTACCTAAAACCCCTCAAAAATGTCACGCTTTTACTAGATATAAATTTCGGCTGAGAGATAAGGCTGGGTGAAGAGGGACCCACCACATATCCAGGGCCGTTTTATGAGCAACATCTCCCATATCGGCCCTACACTCAATTCGGCATAGGCTGTAAGATGACCATCTTGCGTAGTGTTCATTGTGTATTTTTTTAAAACTTTTTATACCTCATTACTAATTTATACCTCGTCATCATTTGCAGCACCTAGTAGCATTATATCGGTAATGGACATATTGGACATTGTTACACAGAAAATCATTTTTTTATTTTACTATTTATTTATATACATCAAGCGCCTCTTTATTGACAGTTATCGATGATTGAACATAATCAATTATAGACAGTTGAATCACAATCTACTCTGGCTATTTATTAGTACACATAAGACTTTATAAAAAAATATGAAACGCATTATATATAACTATGTCTTTCACCGAGACATAATAGGGGATTACTCGTAGTACGGATTCCCGGTGTCACGAAAAAACGTAAAATTTAAAACGCTCACTGCACAAAGCCTATAGCATATCAATAATTTATTATAAATTAATAAATTAAAAAAAAAGTAAAACGCTCACTGTATAAAACACACTAAGATATACATCGTTGGATAGAGGAAACATGTAATCCATACTTCAAATATAGCAAATTTATTTTGTGGTGACATAATTATAATTTATATAAATTAACTTTGTAAAAAATAAATTTGATAAATAAGTGGTGTTTAAAAAGTTAATTTATATAATTTTTTTAAATAATTTTTTAATAATTCTTTTTTAATATATTTTTTTTAATAATTTTTTTTTTTTAATAATTCTTATTATCTACATGCGCAAGGATATGAAAATACGTGCAACAACGGTCTTATATATTACGCCATCCCGAACCTTCTAAAAATTGTTATAAATTTTTCTAACGTACTATTCATAACATTCCTTTCTTAATATAGTTGCGTTCTAGTTTTTACATGGGAATTATTCTATTTTAACAAATAAGTATATTTTATTTTTAACTCTATTGTTATTGAAATGTTGTTGCTGTAATTAAATGTAATATAATGGCAGTGTCAATAACGTGTCCACGAATGAGATTTTTGTCTTGAGACAATTTTTGGGAGAGGAATGATATGGTTTTATAGTTCTCTGTGTACACACACACACACACACACACACACACACACACACACACACACACACACACACACACACACACACCTATGGAATGAACGATTATTTTACGACAAATACCAGTCCGCTCGTCCTTTGGTTGAATTTAATTCGATCCACTGCGTTTAAAGTGGTTAAATTAAGTGATAGAAGAATAGTTGCAGATCTGTCTGTGCTACATAGGAAATTCATGCATCGGAACTTTGAATATACCAGTAAACAGTAACATCAAAAACTTAGCGTCAAATCCTCGTTTCCGGAACCGGACACATTTCAGCCAGATCGCCGTAGTAATAACACCGCTCAAAACAACTCCATCACTAGGATTTGCTGGTAACATAACCAGCTATGTCGTCCGGACGGATGGGGTGAATGAATTTAGCACAACTTAGAGAAAAATGTCCGCACCAATACACACACCTTCCATTAGTTGTCCTAGTGTGTCCAGAAATTTCCGACTTTTGCATATTAACCACAACTGGTTTTTGTTTGTACCTGCCGACGATATTATTTTATAACTATTTACTATAATAATATTTTTTTTATTTATTTATTTAAAAATCCTTGTTTACAAATAAGATACTTAATACTAATTTAACAATAAAACATAAGATAATTTACACATTTTTTTGTTTTGTTTAATTTGTGGATTATGCCACTCTACTAGGCTACGCCTGTCCCAGAGTGGCGTTATAGCACACAATTATAATATTTTTTCGAGTTCGTCAGCAGTATTTATTTTCATAAGGTAGTTATTATGTATCTATAGAGTATCAAGTGGAATGTTAGTGAAAGTTGAGTTAGTCATAAGTCCAAGTGTAAATATGTGTAGAATAATTGTTTAATGTAAAAAGGGTTAAAGTTTTGTTTAAGATTATTTTTTTATTTTCCTTAATTAATTAATTAATTTATATAGGTATATATTTTTATTTAAAGACATTATTACGCAATTACAGTAAGTAAATTTTCAGTTGCTGTTCTACCTTTGGAGGTAAGCCAGTTGTTTGCTAAAGCTTTTATTTTATTAATTGAGTATATTCTGATTTCCGGGAAGTCTGTTTTAAATATGTTAAATATTTTAGGCCCTATGTATGAGTAATTTTTCTGTCCATGTGTTGTCTTAGTTTTTGGTATTTCGTCAAGGTTTCGTAATGCTTGTCTAGTATTATGTGAATGCGAGTTACTGGTTGCTGTTAGGTGGTTTGTGTTTTTAATGTAGAAGATGAGGGTAGACTTAACGAACAGCTGTCTAACGTCCAGTACATTAAATTCTCTGAATAGTCTGTCTGATTGGTATGTGAATGGTTTCTTATTAATGACTCGGAGCAAGGTTTTTTGTGCCGTTATAGCTGGTTTTAATGTGGTTTTGTAAGTACCTCCCCAACTTGGAATCGCATAGTTCAAAAATGACTGGGCAAGAGCATAATAGATAGTTTTGAGTTGCTGTTTATTAAAAATATTACGTATGGATTTAAAAAGGTAAATGAGTTTTAAAAGTTTTCCCGATAATAGTTCAATGTGAAGTTTCCAGTTTAGGTGCCTGTCTATTATGATTCCCAAGTATTTCACACTATCTGCATTTTCCAAGGGGGTGCAATCACAGTTTTGGTGTTGGCAATCATGCATAGTCAATTTTAAATCGCTAGATGGCTGCCCTCTTTTATCTATGCTGAATGTCAAATACTTAGTTTTTTTGAGATTGACTGTTAGCAAATTATTTTCCAGCCAGTGTTTTACTATGTTGCAACCCAGTTCAGCTGCTTTGAAAACAAGATCCCATGATGAAGCGTGGAACAGGAGTATTGTATCGTCTGCAAAAGTAACTACTTTCCCCCCCGTTGTTAGCTTGCATAAATCGTTTATGTATAGGAGGAATAAAACAGGTCCTAGTGTACTTCCTTGAGGGACTCCGTATTTGATGTAATGTTCGTCACTTTTAGTTTTGTCAAGTTGTGTAAATTGTGTTCTGTCTGTAAGGTAAGTTTTGAACCAGTTGTAACTTGCTTCCGAAAGTCCAGTCTGTTTTAGTTTGTGAAGCATTTTTTCATGTGAAACTGTGTCAAAAGCTTTCGTCAAGTCTAGTGCTATTGCTATACATTTTTTATTATTGTCAAGTTTGTGTGAAATATAACCAATAACTTCCTGTATTGCTTCTTGTGTACCCCGATTTTTTCTAAATCCAAACTGGTTGTTCTCTAAAATTTTATGTTTTTCTAAAAAGTTGGTGAATTGATTACAAACACACAATATCTTAAATTCATTAATGCTTTTATGTTCTTAAATTATAAAAAAAATTTCGAACTATTTTTTTCTACTTTACTCAATTTGTTTTGTATTTTTAATATTGTTTATTTTATTTACATCATTTGTTTATTTTACTATTTATTTTATATACATCTAGCTTCTAATTTAGTTAAATTGTTTTAAATTATTAATTCTGTTTTTTGTACTGCTTACATTACTTAAGTTTTTTTATACTGTTTCCTTTGATTTGTTTATTTTGTACTGTTTTTTAATACTATTGATATTTTTTATATGAATTTATTTTATTATGTTTATTGCTTTTACTCTAGCTTTTATACTGTTTATTGTATTTTACCTTAAAACATAGAAAACACATTAAAATATGAAGCGGTTTCTCCAGAACATTCCTATCCCAAGTGAGAAATCATCAGGATTTCTTCCTGTAAATATATTTTTGAGAACAAAAAAAAAAAAATTTATCAATGGCAACGCTTTTTTTATTGTCTGTTTTATGTGATTTTTTATTATCTTTATTTTTATTTTTATTAAAAGTGCATATTATAGATACTCTTAATTGGAGAGTTGACAACCATTATTGCTTGCATTTAATGTGTATTATCAACGTATCTTGTAGGTAAGTCTGTAGGACATATAATTAAAAAAACAAAAATAAAACTACTCCATCTGTAGATAAATAAAACAAATTTCCAGAAGTGGAACAATTTAGGCTCAGAACTCTTTCATCCACCGCGCATGTTAATTATATAATGATAATGTGACCGATATTTATATCTTTAACATTAACGTCACCGCATTAAAAAAAAACTGTGAACCAGGGGCGTGCAGTCAGTTTTTGAAATGAATTTTGTGTGTGTTGTAATATTCCTTTCATAAATAATATGTAATAAAATATTAAATATTTTTTTATATCATAATATTCTGTGAGATAAATATTTAATTACGCTTTTTTCCATCCCCCTTCTTAAGGTATACTTATACATATTATACATAAGCAAATCTTTTCAATACGACTTTTTAAAATAAGACAAAGCAAATCAACAAAAAATGAAAAATCATAGTGACTATTAAGCATACCTCTCTGGTGGTTTTACAATTCTACCATATCTCGTCATATAATTTTTTGATTCCTCCACGAAGTCTCGGTGCTGGGTCGAATCGCATGAGCCGATGGTCATATTGAAGTGTTTATGAAAATCATTTTTATGTCTATATCTTAAGTGTACCCTCTTTCTCATTCCATCTCTACATTAAATGAGTTGAATACCTCAATAGCTTTGCTTCCCATAGAGTGAAGTAAGATGACAATTTTCCTTTTCTCATTTGCATCATCCAATCCTGACGCCAACATATATAATTCATATTGTTGCCACCATTTCTTCCATTCTGCTGCATTATTGTTTAGGTTTCCCGTAGAAATTTGCATGTTTAGTAATGCGTTTGCACTATATGCCACATGTTTTGTGGACGATCCGGACATCTCCGACTCACAAATGTTATTTTTCGGCATCTTGTCTCCGTGTAACCTTAATAACTCCAGTATTTAATGATTCCTCACTTCTGACACCATGTAAGGTGCCCAACCAATCAGTTAGTGATGTGACATATACCACGTATGACCAAAGGAGCTATAACTATTTTGGACCCAAATTAATTAATTGCATGCTTGATGAATTAAAGCAATCCGGGCTAACCAAAATTTACAACTGTGATGGTCGACATAGAGATAGATTTAATAAATTTAGAAAATCTTAAAATAATAATATTCAAAAAAGTCAAGTATGGACATCAAAAATATATTTCTTCTGTTTGGAATCGTTTAAAAGTAAAAGCCTGATATATTTCTTCTTAAGATTCTATGTATTACAAGAGGCTAACAAAATATTGAATATTCAGCTATACAAGTAATATTTCTTAGATCTTTATAATACCATAGATATAATTCTGTGTTAAATTAATATCGTTTGCCAATCCTAATAGACTCGACCTTGTGAGTAGGTGCGAACGAGCCTTTATTATTTATGAATCAGAACAGTAAGTCTCGCGTGTAGCGGGTACTTAACTATTATTTTAACGAAACGGACCAATCACAGGCGCGCTTTGCCTTCGACGGGTTGAGCCGGGGGCGACCGTCCTGATGGCTGAATCCGGCCAATGGCGAGCGCCGGCGGTGAGGTCATCGCTCATAGGATGAGTCACTGCACTAGCGTGGATTTCGAAGATATGGTGCAATCGAGAGTATAAAGGGAGCGAACGCGATGTACTCTGCCCCTTCAGTTCGAGACCAGACTTGCGAGCGGGAGCGCTGCCCAACAGACTACCGACGGAGCCCTGAGTTCCAGAACAGCATTTGCGGACGGAGTTGCTGCCCGGACTTATGGAGGAATCTGCCATTCATCAGTGCCAGAGAGGATCATACCGCCACTGTGTAACAGCTAAGGAACACATTTATATTATCTATCGATTAATTATTTTCACTATTGAAATGTATTTATTTTGGGAAGATTTAAAATCGGAGCAATAATGTATAATTAATATCACGATTTCTTGTGTGATCTTGGCTCAATTCGTACGGGAATATCTCCCAAACGAATATATTTTGATGCATGGGGATTTTCATACCATTTGTATTAACAATTGATTTTACGGAGCTCTATAAGCAGTGCTTAATAGATTCATAATAATTGTCGACGCGTTATGTATTGCATAACCAGATATCAATCCAAATCGTACGAGAAATTCTTCCGAACGAATATATTTTAAAGTATGGGGATTTTCAAACTATTTTTACTAATAATTGAATACACGTAATTCTATAAGAAATGCTTAGTAGCCTTATAATAACTGTGTTGCATAAGTATTGCGCAATCCGGTCTTCAGCCAAGTCTTTATGATTTGAGTACCTCGGTACATCTGGCTTAACAAGTAGCTTCAGAACGACGAGTAAAGGACAGAATGGGGAGATCTAACTGAAATTGGAGTTTTCTGGTTTACGAACGTTGAGCTAGGTGAGGTTGTGGATGACGCTCGTGTCATAAGCCTGGATTCCGCGCAAGCCCCTGTGAGGTACTCTTAAAAGCGGGACCTCCCTTGTTGATCGGAGTGGCCACTAGACTCGACCTTCGCGCCTCATCCTGCTCAAAAACAGCGTGAACCAACGTCGTGAATTCTCTGACTTTGGAAGGATTTTCATGCCTGAATGCTATGAAATCTCAATAGAAAACGTTAACTTCTATTTCATCCTCTGTAAAAAGACAGAGCTAGAATAAATATAAAAATCATTCACTCATATAGAGTAGCTGGGATATTATAAATATGTTACTAACACCCTAACATTTGACCAAAGTAAATGTTGCAAGATGCAGAATCGTGGGACGCCATTCTGAAAAGGCATAATGAGATTGCATAATAATTTGTAACATCGCTGACTATGCCCGCAAAGGAGGCTAATGTCGTCATCAATTCGTACCAAAAGAGTACATGATTCTTCAAACACCGGCCTAAAAGAAAGGCGCCTCAAGACAACACACATCATCAGAAACTCGTACCAAAAGAGTACGGCCTTCTCAATTATAAGCCTAAAAGAGAGGCGTCACGGGATCACATCTCGTAAAGAAGAGATGGAGTCTCGGGATGCAGTAAGTTCCGGAGGAACAAGGGGGGCCGTTTAGTCACTTAGGAAGTCGGCCACCGGGTTTAGGCGGGCGCGGGGCCTCTACCCCTCTCAGCAGAGATGCTGAGGGTTTAAAAAAAAACCAAAATTAGCATTCAAAGAAACTATTATTTCATATAAACTCACGGGCTGTTGTAGAATCCTTTCGAACAAACCATCCCCGAGACCTTATCTACTTATTTATAAAGAAGTTTCACTTCAAAAAATGTGGTATTTCGTAGATAGCAAGTATATGTATTATTTTCCCACGGAATTAATATGAACAGGTTCATGCACGTCTAAGACGGAACCATTCAAGGTAAGAATATGCTAATACAAAGTGTTTATAATTATTAATTTCAGTGTTATTTAATATGTGTGAATTTTTCCCTTTGCGCCGTTTGAACGATTTTACTGGTTTGTCTCAAATCGAAAATGTTTTATTTCTAATACATGAATTCTTTCTAGTGTACGTATTTTATTGTAACATAAATGTATAGATTATTAGGTTCGTTAGATGTTTATATTACGTAATATTATGCAATTGTTTCCACACTGCTCCTATAAAAGAATTTGAAGTTATTACGATACACAACGGGGTCCTTCATCCATTAGACGAATCATGTGCCAATTCAACGACGTATTACAAATAGTATATATTGTATTTATCGAGATTTAGTCGCATTTATTATTTCTAGTGAGGTTTTTAGTATTGGTTCCATGCGCCATTATGAGGCGGAAATAGTTCATATTCATAGCCCGACTGCAATAGGTATTTATGTCGCGTAAGAGGTAGCACTTTTAGGAATATAACTGTGTTTTATGTTTCGTCCCTGATGGACAGGATGGTATAGCTGTGGTTATTTAGGTAATATACTTAGTAAATGCAAAGTACTATCAATATAGTATGCGAACCTAAGATGTTAGAAATATTTTTAGTTAATATTTTTTGTTAATATTGCATTCAAAAGCGCAATTTTCACAGAATAATTATTTCCAGTTAATAATATATATTTTAGTTAAATGTATAGTTAGCACAGGCAGAGTATTAATATTGTATAGAATACTTTATTTATAATATTTCAAGAAGGTATAATATTTTATTCCGCGATCATTATGTAGTTACAACGCAATTTGCAGTCGTTATGCAGAGCGTCGCGCGCTCACATATAAGAATAATGATATATTTGATAATCCAATATATTGTATTTTGAACGCGACGGTTTGCTACTTACTAACCTTCATTATTTAGTAGGACCCACATTAGGGTCATCTTACATCGTTAGCCGTGAAAAGAATATGATTTACATTGATTTGCAATGGAATGATTTGTATTATAGATTTGCTTCGCCTTATATATTCAACACACACCCCATAGGATTCATCACATTGTTAGCCGCGGCCAGGAGTTGGCAAATTAATTGAATATAATAGCTAAAATTAAATATCAACTCGCGACGAGTAAGCATCGACATTTTAAATAAATTATTAATACAAAATTCATCGTTAATACGTTAGGAAGACCCCCCCCTCATACAGCTGGATCATCACAGTGCTTACCGTGACCAGGAGAACGATTTATATTGAAATACAATAAAATGCTTTATAATATTAATTGAACATCATTTCGACATTAAATACAGTCTGCTCGATTTGATTAGGGCCCTCTATCTACCTGGGTCATCTCACAACCCCAACATAAAATACAAAATAAAACAGTGGATCCGAAAAAAGGGGAGAGATAAAATAGGCACACTTACTCAAACTCCCTAACATATATATGATATATATTTTTTTGTGTTTCTTTAATAACTTTATTATGTTACTTTAATGTACAATACTTCATCAAATACAAATAATTATTTTACTATATATCTACATACTATGTTTTGTATCTACATACCATTGTAAACTATGCCTGTCTCAACTCATATATTTCTAGTGAGACAATCAAAATTTTGTATTTAAATCAAATAGAAAATAAACAAATAAAATAAAATAAATAAAATTCAGTATTACACTAAATCCATTCAAGCCGATCCATTTCCACCACCTCCCCGTTTGCTTTATTTTTTATTTTGCTTCATTATGTTTTATTTTATTTTGTGTTGTGAAGTGCAGTGAGAATATTGAAGCATGACATTTACGTCAGCATATATTTTGAAAAAAAAATCGATACAAAAGATGTATCTCGTAATATTCCCATCACAATTATTATTACATTATTCACATTTTAATATCCCAGAATATCTTTCACAAAATATACGCTTACGCAAAAGTTATACTTCAATGTACTCACTGCACGCCCCTGATAATTTGTTCCATTGTAAGCATTGTTCATCATTTCTTAACATTATACAAGATTTTGCTATTGAGATTTCTTAACAAATAAATAAATAAAGTTTTTTTACACAAATTGTCACATTTTATTAACGATCAATAGATAATGTTTACCTTACTTACTTACTTACTTACCATCACGCCGTTTCCCCGAGGGGGTAGGCAGAGAGGATAGAGCGCCATACTCTTCTGTCCTGACATACAACTTTCGCTTCGTCTACATTCATACATCTTCGCATGCAAGCTCGACGGTTGTTCAGACTTCTAACAGGACCATCTTCCAGTATCTGGTTAATCTGGTCATGCCACGTCTTCCGTGGTCGCCCTCTTTTTCTGGCGCCGTCAACACTTGCATCATATATCTTTCTCACCATTCTTTCCTCATTCATTCGCTCAACATGCCCAAACCACCTGAGCGACCCTATTTTTATTCTCTGTATTATGCTACGATCAGCTTTGCATTCATTCCTAATATCTTCATTCTTTACTCTATCATACATGGATTTACCACACATACGTCTAAGGGACCTCATCTCCACTGCATTCAATCTACTTTCGTTCCTCTTCTGCCAGCTCCAGGCTTCACTTCCATACATTAGTGTCGGTACCAGAACTCCATTATGTACCGCCAGTTTTGCCTCGGTAGACATATTTCTATTAGAAATTATTGCATTCAAAGCACCGTTCACCCTATTCCCGGCAGTCACTCTCCTCTCTATATATTTCTCAACATTCCCTCTTCTATCGAACATACTTCCCAAGTACACAAACTCATCTACTTGTTTACCGAAAATGTGAAATTTTCCACCGCGGTAGTTCATGTCCAGATTGTCTGCCAAATGACATCCGAAACAGCTGTAAAAATCCGGCCCGTCGTTGCGCAGTCACCCGGGCTCGCAAATCACGCCACATATCCAATATTGAGGCCGTCACCGCGGAAATCGCGGCGAGTAATGCCCCGCCGCGGCCCTGCCTGCCGACGCCGCCCGCCTAATGCCGCCCTGGCGCGATAATAACTGGCGAAATATCGCCACCATTACTGTCATCGGCTAAAATGAGCCCGTATTTCAGAAAACAAGCGGCCGACACAATCACTACGGCCTCCGCCATTACTGTCCCTACCGCGCCCGCCGCAGATTCTGCGCTGTTGCGGACGCCGCTAGCCGCTAGCCGCCGCTAGCCCGCTGCCCGCTAGTTAGATCTATGCTCATTACTAGATCTATGGCGATGGTCGCGCATAGTGCATGCTTTGCTCAGGTATTGGATTTGAATTTAATCACCCTACACCAAAATATTATCACTAAATCTCATTTTTAGATTTTATGATTAGATGTTTGACAAGTCTTAACTCTCACACACAACATTTCACATAACACACACATTCTGTTGTCAAGCAACTTACACTTTTCACTATATAATATGTTACTACTATAATTATGCGATGCATTTTGCAGGCAGGTGCGTGCAGTCAGTATATGAACGTAAACACAAAAAATGATAAATATTGAATTTTGAAAAAAAATCAAAATTCAATATTTATCTGACAGAATATAATGATTTACTAAAATCTGGATAGTACGTTGCTTATTAATTTTTTTTAAATGTAAGATTGAAATTGTAAGCACATTATGTTGACCGATGAATTATTATTATGTATACACAGCGGCGTACGGTCAGTAGGTAGGTACTTGTGGAAATAAGCTGTATTTATCTAAAATTTCTAGGAAATAAATTGAAATAAAATATGTAGCTCTTAATTATTATTATATCACATTATTAACATTTTAAAATCTATTAAATTAATTTATTTTATTTTATTTTAAAATTCATTTTAATTATATTTAGATAAACTTATATTTTACAATTGCTAATATATAATTGACGTTTACTTACATTATCATTAACACATTTTCAGCGTTTGAGTAATCACTATTAGCGTAATATTCTCTCAGAAAAATATTTAATATCGCTTCTTATAAAAATATATATTTAAAATTCATGATTCAATATAGGTACCAACTACACACGCTTTTAAATAAAATATACAGAAAAATTAGTAATCCCACATAAAAATCACCCACCATCCACTTAAATGTTGTTGATCCCATAACAAAAGAATTTTATTTGAACTCAATTATTATAAACAGAATAATAAAAAAATATAAATAATCATAGAATAATAAAAAATAAGTATTTAAAAAAAGTAATGAGTGTCCAGTAACTGTGTGAAACTATCTTTTACTGAAATGTATTGTTAAATATATGTATTATTATTATTTAAATACTGACCGTCCAATATACAGTCTACCATTTAAATGTACGAAGTTTATAAATATATGGAAGTTTGTGTAGCCACTACTGAAACTAGATATATGAATGAAAAAACTACACAAGCTATTATATAGCTGAAAATACGTCGCGCTTAAATAAGAATAAATGCAATTATAACGTAGTACGTATGAATGTGAATTATCCGAAGCCCAATTAAACAAAGCGCAAAATAAAGTTATTTTTGCATAGATTGCACTTAACAACAAAAATAAAATTGGCGAAATTGCGAATACGTCATTGGGGCAAAATCGCGACCTACTTACAAAAGTAAACGACTCAATGTTGTTTGGAGGCCGGGGTGATTTTTTCAGTTATTTTTTAAGTCATTATTTAAGAGGAAAAGTGAACGGCCGCAAGACCCTAAAATGTTGAAAAAAAAATTTTTTTTGGTGATTATTTCACGTTTTTTGTCCATAATTTTTTTCCGAATTATCTCGGATAATCGAGTCAGTTCTAAGTATGATTATAATTATTATAATTTATGAAGTAGGTACGTAAAAAAATTAAGTGTGATACTATATATAAATAAATACCGATACCCAGAACTGAAGAAGATACAGCCTGAGTACGAGAAGAGCCAATCCCAACAGCCTACCTAGGCAATGATTTGGGATAGTGGAAGGAAGAAGACAATATATATAAATAAATAAATTAAGTAAATCAATATATAACCAATAGCTTAACAGGTATGCTAATGTTAAGTATTAAAAATAAAGGTGCATTTTTTACGTTTATAGCGTTGACTATATGATTGTGTACTTATAATTAAATAAAAAACAAAAAAATTCATAATTGAAAAAAAATATGTGATTTTTACAAATTTGTTAATTTTTAGAAATTTATTTAAATAATTGTCAACGTTTGTAAAAAAACATGTTCCACTGCGGTGTAACACTTCGTTGATCTCTGGTGTCAGCATTAAAGCGGCGAGCATTATTTCGCGGCCGATTTTGCGGGCCAACACAACGAATCGAAAATCTAGATCCGTGTGACAATTTCGTCCGACGTTATCCCCGGCGGGTCTCCGGGCGGAGTTCCCCAATCGTGACAAGCCACACAAAACATAACAGCGCCCTCAGCGGCGCGCGTATCGCCAAATCGAACCGGCAAATCCTTCAATAAACAGTAAATGATTATGTCCGGCCGGGAATGGCCCCTGCCGCCCGTCGATATGGAAACAATCCGCCCAAACGACCATCAATCCGCCCTCCATCATTGCTCTTAAGCCGCCCACTGCTACGGCGGTCAGCCGCGGTCAGCGTACACGCACCCACCCCACCCGCCCGCCCTAATCATGAACCGGCGCGGCGCGGCGTTCGGCAGGGTGTTCAATTTTATTCCGATCATAATTTTGCGAACTAATTTTACGGTAGATATATATATTACATTCGGTTGTTTGGCAGGGTTTGATATGCAGCGCCGCGTATCGTGTGACGGAGTCGTAAATATGTGTACGATTACGGTGTTGAATTAATTCACGCGACGACAAAATCATCGGGTGGTACACTACATTAGACCACATTTCACGCGGGGATTCTACTGGCGTAGAATGAGTTTCGTAATTGCGCGAGTAATGGGCATATTGTGTTTCAAAAAATTTAAAACTTAAAAAATACATTAAGGCGATCGCCCGGCAAGATGACCAAATTACACCATTTTTTCTCATTTCATCTCTTGCGTTTTTATCACATTTTTGTTTGGAAATATATTTTAAATACGAGTATCTTGTTAAAATGACACAAACTAAATTATTTAATCAATTAATAAATTACCAAACCTGCGATGTTTTAAAAATGAAGAAAATAGCTCCACTTTTTGGGCCTTTATGTGTGAATGGCCTCGTGAGATGTATTTTTTTTCAATAATATTATTAAGCAAACGATTATCCTAAACTTTTTACAAATATTGCAAAATCAGTTAGTTTGTTTACTTACAATTTATGCTTTAAAAAATGCTGAATTTTTAAATATTTTATTTTTTGTTTTTTTTCAACCCTTTATACATAGTTGGCAACTCTTTTTCTTGAATAAATTATAATACGAGTAATAGACATTTTTTGCGAAGTGACGTGGTGAATACGTGATGGATATAAAATAAAGTTAAGTGAAGTTAAAAAATGGAATATTTGTTTTTAGTGAACAGCCTTTGTAGGTAGGTATAAATGGATAGTTTTATAACGATAATGATATCGACGAAAATAAAAAATGTTGGTTATTACATATGAATGCTTCGTTTGTGTATTTGTAATGCACCTAAAAAACTTGCAGATGTACACCTAAATAAGATTTATTTTGATAATTATGATTAAAAAGCGAGTGGAATACTGTTTTTTGAAAAAAAAAACGATTTTCTCATGATAGTCTCCATTGCAGGTTGTACATTGGTTCACTGCGTTACAATTTTTTCGAAAGTGAGATTTTGGTAAAGGCTGCCAAATACGCATTAACCCTCATCCGACGAGAATTTCTTCCCACCAAGCCGAATTTTTAGGAGACTATAGGTACTTAGGTACAGGACTTAGGTACATATACCTATTTGATTGGAAACAGTGTTTTAATAATTTTTATCGACCGCTCCGCCCATGTTCACCAATTGACCAATAAAACGTTTAGAGGCGTCAATACATTGTCAAATTGTGCGTGTTGCGTATGGTACACTAACACAGTAAAACCTTTAAGTGAAATGTAGTCATGAAATGAAATGGTCGATATGAAAAAGTTGAAAGAGGTAATTATTCTAATGTCGAGTAAGAAATTCCAAATACCCATCAATGAGTAAAATGAAAGGAGTTATAAGGCTCATATTATAAAAACTGAAACATTTAACGTTTAAATTAAAGTTGCCCCTTCATAACAATTTTTTCATGATGAGTATATTTTTTTTGATTGGTGTAGCTTAATTCTATTCATCTCGTAATTTTTATTTAAATATAAAATAAATTAAATAAAAAGTATATAATAATTATTATTATGTTATTAAAATCATATATTATGCTAAACCATAATTAAGGTAAATTCTCAACAGTAAAGATATGTAATCGGAATTTTTTCTATCCAAGTATAAGTGAAATGGCAAAATATGTATTCATATATAGGAGGTTCAAAATTGTACATAAGAATGTAATAATGAATTTTTTTAAAGTGAAAGTAATTTGTTAAAACTTACTTAAACTTAAAATTTACAAAAAAATATGATTTATAAAAATTTTCCGTAAAATAACAAATACTAATATGAATGTGGTTGTATGATACCGAGAAAGTCTTTAATTTGATCACCCCTTTCGATACGACATGTCATGTGCCAGTCACCCAATAATACCTATATATTATTGTATACTGCAACATTCAATAGCTGGGCAAGCCTGTGATTTGTAAGCAATCTATTTATTCAGGAATATGACAAAAAATACACGTTAATAAAAATGTAGTACCTATCGGGTTTTGTTGAACTGCAAAAATTTATACCACGAAATATATTATTAATATAAAAAGTATCATTGCTGGTTTTACCAATATCCGTAAAAAAATATAGGAACATTTTGGCACCGTATGTAGTTTTGAGTTCTCTTCCTTTCAGTTACGATGAGATTTTTTCATCATCAATTATCATGACGCTGATGATCCTAGGTGAGTAACGACTGCCATCAAATTTGTTTTCGGTTTCTGTTCAATGTTTTTTGTTTCCTGTTTACTTGCCAGTATCTCATTTTAGTGAAATCCGCTACGATATCATTCTCTTAATGCATCACACAAACCTTATTTGCTGGTTCTTTATCATTCATATGATGTAAGTGGTCCAATCGGCATGGTCCACGAATTTTTAGCGATTGGACCATGTTGAGCCCAGAAAGATTACGTCTTTGCAACCTATTGTATCGATATTCGAACCAAATATTTTTTGTAGATTTCTTAATTTAACTTCTTTCGTTTAATTTAATTCAATAATAATAATTTAATTCTAGTTTTGTGTGTATACGGTTCTTGTGGAGACGGACCCGAGTTGGCGCAAAAGACCGACGTGACACACGTTAGCGTCCATAATACTTATTCTTCGCATTATTCGTATATTTATATGCATGATTTTTTAATTGGACTCTAAAAAATATCTCTCACTATAATATAGGTATAGGTGAATAATGCACTGTTGAAGTGTTAAATAAGTAAAATAACTAATATCAATTTTTATTAACAAATTTTATCATATATTTAACAAGTAACATACAAACAGATCTTGTATGACATATACGTATATACTTCAATGTTAATTAATTTAATCTAACGCTTGCGATACTTAATATATATTGCTTACGATATTAATTATTATTTTAATGCTTTTGTTTTATTTTTAACAAGACGTACATTCAAACCATAGATTTTATAGTCTAAATAGATGTACAAATAATATAAATATTATTTTCAAATGTAAATTTAAGGATGTTTTAAAACAATATTTATATTTTTTTAAATGACAGGTAGAGACCAACACATAAGAAATTGTAAATAATTTTGTTTTTACTTTGCTAAAAAAAGTTATTTTCTTCTTAGTTCTTAAGACTATTCAATTTTCTAGCATTGATTTTATATCGGATGAATGTATTAATATTTATAACGATTTATTTGTTTTGGAACAATAATACGGCGTTTAAAAGTTTTTATATTAGAAAAAAAATCATTACTAAAATAAATGGGAAGACATGAAATGCTAAGCAATAATAGTAATTTATTTAAATGTGCGTATTTTCTTCATTTTCATTCGAGTTTTACACGTTTTAGTTGGTCGATTTGTAAGTTTCTCGGGAATGAATTTTCTGAAAAAGATTTTTCATACCAACTAGCTTATTCCGGGTTCAGCTTTCGCCAGACATACGTTATGGTGATTAATCCGAGCGTAATGGCCAATGTTGTGTTAGGAACGCGATATTTTGACTGTTCACGATAATGCTCTTTTTTTTCAATTGATTCAGTAACATTGTAGATTGACATTTAAAAAAAAAATTGATTTTATTACCTATTTGTTTACATCTACTTCTTTTATGTGAGTAACTAGCTGTTCGTACCCGGCGTTGCACGGGTTAAGGATTAAGTTGAAAATAAATTTATGGAGGAAAACAAAGGTTTGATTCGAACGGTATAGATTTGCATCGAATATATATCAGGGGGAGGATAAAAAGTAAAAGGGTAGGGAGGAAATAGCCTATGTTATTCGCCGAGTCCTAAAGAATAAGTTTCCAAATTTCGAGTCCGATCGGTCAAACTGTACAGATTTGCATCGAATATATGACATGGGAGGGGAAGGGGTATGAGAATAGGGGGGAAATATCGCCTATGTCACTTGCCGAGTCCTTAAGAAAAAGTTTCCAAATTTTGAGTCCGATCGGTCAAACGGTACAGATTTGCATAGAAAATATGTCAGGGGGAGGGGAAGGGGTATGAGAATAGAGGGAAATGTTGCCTATGTTACCCGCCGGATCTCAAAACATAAGTATGCAAAATGCGGATAAACGGTGTGGATTTGTATAGGGAACAGACAGACAGACAGACAGACAGACAATGAGTTTTATAGGTATAGATTCATGTTTCAGAACCAGAACCATTCCATCGATGGAAAGGTTTTTCTGAAACATGTTGATGGAATTACTCATATAAAAGAAGTAGATATTAGGTCCTTACATATGAAATTGGCGTTTTGCCGTACTGGCAAATTTGATCTCAAATATCTTCTCTTTGGTTAAGAATTCCAAATCCAAATTTATACAGCTATTTACTCATGTATTTGTGTTTTGAAAATTATAATTCATTTGTTTTTTCCTCAATTGTTTTTTTCTTTGCGTCACTCAGTTTACAAAATGAAAAACTTGAAATATCGCGTTATTTACGAGTACGAGTTCCACCGTGGCACCAGTGCTGCAGAAACGGCTCGAAGGATTAATGATGTGTATGGCGACGGTGCCGCAAAAGAAAACACAGTGCGTTTTTGGTTCCAACGTTTTCGTTCTGGAAATTTCGACCTGCAGAACAAGCCCCGTGGACGGCCGGAGACCAAAGTTGATAATGAAGAATTGAAGGCTATTGTGGAAGCGGATCCATCGCAAACCACATCCGAGTTAGCTGCAGGCTGCGGTGTTAGTGATAAAACTGTTTTAATCCACTTGAAGCAAATTGGTAAGGTGAAAAAGCTTGAAAGGTGGGTACCTCACGAATTGAGTGAAGCAAATCAACAAACGCGCGTTGACTGCTGCGTTGCATTACTCAACCGGCACAATAATGAAGGGATTTTAAATCGAATCATTACCTGTGATGAAAAGTGGATCCTGTACGATAATCGGAAGCGCTCATCGCAATGGCGAACCCTGCCGAACCAGCCAAACCATGCCCCAAGCGAAAATTGACTCCAAAAAAGTTACTTGTGAGCGTTTGGTGGACTAGTGCTGGTGTCGTTCACTACAGCTTTCTTAAATCTGGCCAGACGATTACGGCAGATGTCTATTGTCAGCAACTGCAAACCATGATGGAAAAGCTAGCTGCTAAACAACCGAGGCTGGTTAATCGCTCTAGGCCACTGCTGCTTCATGATAACGCTAGACCACACACTGCACAACAGACGGCTACCAAATTAGAGGAGCTTCAATTGGAATGTCTAAGACATCCACCGTACTCTCCGGACCTTGCCCCAACAGATTACAATTTTTTTCGAAATTTGGATAACTTCTTGCAAAGGAAAGAATTCAACTCCGATGGGGCAATCCAAACCGCCTTCAAAGATTTTATTGATTCCCGTCCGAATGGTTTTTTTAGTAAAGGGATCGATGAACTACCTATGAGATGGCAAAAGTGCATAGATAGCAATGGTACATTCATTGATTAAATAAATATATTATAATAAAAAAAATCGGCTTTATGTTCCTCCCATACTAAACGTCAATTTCATATGTAAGGACCTAATAATAATGTCAAACGATTTTGATACCACTGTTTATTCATCAAGATGGAAGCAAAATTTTGGGCGTGCGTCCTGAAGAATAAACTGTGATATCGAAACCAATTGACGTTAAATGCACAATATGTGTTTGTATCTGTCCTGACAAAGAAACGGTAATATTGAAATCTGTCGTCGTCAGAAATAATGTATGCGATTAATTTCTAACTACAAAACGCTATTAATATCAATAATGATTTGTCCGATATTTTATACAATCGTAACTTAACGAAAGTTTGCAGAAATTTGAACCATATTTTATTAAAAATGGCTACTTTGAAGTCGTATTACGGTATTATTGATATTAGGACATGTTTTTTGAGCATTTTCGACCCACGATTTGTCTATTGTAACTGTCAAGTATTTTGAACTAGCTAGTTATATCCTGCTTTATTTAAAATAAGGGTTTTAGTTAAAATAAAAATGTAAGTGTATGCTTAACTAGGGAGTTTAGGCTGGTGACTATGACAAAGTAGATAATTTTTGAAATCTAATTTTTCTGTCCTTCAAAATGTCTGATGCCACTTTAACGCGAGGGGCGAGATGAAGACGCATCCCCGGCGCGGGGAGAGGAGAGGGGAAGGGCTTTATCGACCATAATATTGAAATGGGCCAAGAAACAGCAGATGGCTGAGAAAGAAGAAGAGAGAAAGGAAAGCGAACGAAGATGGGAGAGACCTAATGGACGCAGTCACTCAAGATTAACTCGGATAAAGATGCGGCGCTGACATCCTGGAAATATCACCACGGCCCCTCCGAGATTATGGTGGAAGTGATCCAGACACTTGACAACTTTTATTGATAGAAACTTTCGATTCCAGATAATAATTGAATCGTTCAGGATAGACTGTCGCCGACAAGCGCATCATTTATTATTGCTTTCTATGGCTTTATGATCGTCGTTTATTATTGGCGGCTGTCATAGTCTAGTGGGCATGACACTGGCTTCCCATACGCGAATTCCGGGTTGAATTCTCAGTGAGGTCATAATATACCTTGGTGATCTTTCTATAGTAAATTGACCTCGTGGCCTATTGTAGCTTTAAAAATAAATTAAAAATTATATTCGTATACAATACATATTTTATAATATAATCTATTGCCAAATAGTGTTATGTACATTCCGCATTTCAAGAAATATGTACTTAGAAACTATTAAAAAACACTACCCGAATATTGTCTACACCTCATATAAATTCTCTATTAAAAATAAGAACCAATCCCGTAGTTTTATTTCAATCATTTATCTTTTTTGTCTTTGCTTTTTTGTTCTTCCGGTTCCCGAACTCTCTGAGATTACATTACTATTTTCGACTCTGGTGGTTCGTGATAACGTACACATACCGGGGCTTCGGCCCTTGGCATATTCATTGTAAAATGTGAAAAATAATCCAACAATTATTTTTGTTCTAAAAGCTGCATTACTATGTTACATCGTATTATCTATATATACCATATTTCAAATATGGCACATCCGATGGCATGGATGCCATCCTAATTTAATTCGCTACAAAGAAATACGACGTGAGGATGATACCCAATTTTATCTAAGTACCTACATATTTATCTGATGCAAAACTATGTATGAAAAGCAGCCCACAATTTGGAGCCCACGTGAGTTGATTTGAATGTCTTTATATGGAATCTCCATTATTGATATTACCTCTTGGTAATCCATCATTCTTCTACATTTTCTCCCATCTCTGGATTGATTTCACGTAAGGGATTGCATCACTAGAGTTTCGTTAGGATGAATTTCCACCTGCGGAAAGAGACGTCATCGCTATAGTGTTCGTTCTTTGTTTAATGGCCAAGTAAATTCAGTGAATAAATAAGCAATAGAGAAATGATCATTTCGAGTGTTTCAGGTTCCAGGTTCGATTATATATGAAACAATTATCTTATCCCATGTTTGATATAAGATTGAATTAATGTGTATATTTGATAGATAAATCTTTCAAACAATAATCGAGGCTTATCGTAACACGGCCATAGATTGCCCTTCACAAGCAATTCTTGTTATTTAACTGTCAAATTCTTATATGATTTCCATGTTCCATCGATATTTTTTTCTATAAATGTCATTTAAATATTTGCTCATGTCATCATAATGTCATCAAAAGAATATACATGAAGGATACAATGAATTTTAATAAATTAAGTTAAAGAGTCTAGTCAAAAAAAAATTTTTTCAGTGAAAACAATATTTTCTCTAAAACAATTTTAAACTTGTATAGATCTATCAACAATTTGAACCTGCAATGCAGACTGTGGACGCACCCTCGTGCAACAGTCATCGATGGGTAAATACTGGTACAGGTATAAGGAGTCTAACCGCAGGGTTTGCAAGCAGTCGGCGATTTGCGATAGCCGATTTCTTACTGCTAAATCCTTAAGAAAGGAATAAATTAAATGTCTCATTAAAGTTGGGGAAGCCGCATCAATCTACGTATCCAGTTGCTTTCTGTCACTTGATTAAAATACGTCCCCCATTTGCTTATCAAAGTTTCTCAACTATTCTAAAGTTTTCAAGTAAAGCAGACAACTCGCTTGCGTCAATGTATTTCATAACATTTTCAAAGTAACTTTATAAGTTTATGTTTTGACTTCAATGTCTTCAGTGTCTTTAATGACTTCAGTGTCTTCTCGCATGTGAGGCCGATTAGATATCAAATAATAGATGGAACAAAATCCCTTGTAAATGAGACACGACTTAAAATAGTTGAATCTAATACCCTAGCTACTTGATATATGACAGCTCTACGTTCAAAGATAAATCCTTTATTGTCAAGGTTAAGGCAATACAGAGCGTATTAATATCCATCGCGCAAATTTTTACGGCAGCAAAAGAGAATAACTTCATCATGATCAAATAAAAAAGGAGTTTTAGTGAATCCTTCCATATGTTTCTGACACCCAAAGCTAACAATACTTTCTATATAATATGAAACATTTCAGATTAACGATAATATCATCTCATAAACTGGCTATAAGGTAATGATAGAATGGGATTTTTTTAATGATCATAAAAGTTGGTCTTAAAATTAGATTTACTCAACATGAGTTTTATTTTATTTAAAATAGTAATGTATTCGAGTTAAGGGAGTGATAGAGATATTTTGGACAGGTGAAGTATGAAACTTATTATATTCAGTACAAGTCGTGGTTAAGGTGGAAATACGAATATCTACTATTGTGTTTACCTTTTTTTCAAAAAGATATTTCTCAACTCTAAAAATCAGACTAGTATTTCTACGCATACTGCGTACTAAACAACTCGATGCTTTCATCGGTTTGCATTAGTTTATCTGTGTTTATCAAGTTCTTCCTTACTTTTCTCCAAGCTCTTCTACAGGTATCCAGTCAGAGTCCCTGCGAGTAAGATTGTCAAATACCAGATACCGAAGGCCAAACGCTTGGACTTAAGATCACTATAAATGATGATATCTAAATATTGTAAGATGTCGTAACATTTTTTTTCGATTACGATGTGCGATAACACCACCTGCTCTACTACTTTAAGTGTATCAGCGCATTGACACTTTTATAAACTATCTTAATAAAAGAGTCAAAAGTCTAACAAAAAACCCTGCAGCATGAAAAGCGGTAACGAAGGGCGAAAATTCATTTCGGAAAGAAGGTGTCAAAATGCATACGATTACCAATATGAAAGATACAAATTGAAAGCTTAATTTGTAGCAGGTATCGAAACATTATGCAATTTGCTTATTTCAATGAACTACCGGAAGTTGAATATTTTCCTACTTTTATGAACTACGTAAACATGAAGTTAGTTCGTTGCCGTATACTTCAAAACTGTAGTACTACAAAATTGTGCATGTAGCTGAAAAGAAAATAATCGCTGACGGGGAGTGGGTTTAAATCAGTCATTTTTCATCGTTTATTTAGAGAGCGGGATTAGAACTTAGATTAGAACTGTTCATTTTCATATTATTGAAAGTGAACTAAAGTATTCTTTCGTTCACTTTACTAAAATACGCACTTTGCTGAAAGTCACACATCACGGTCATAGGTATTTGATGTTTGAAGTTCGATTATAAACATGTTAACTGTAAAGTATAAAAAGTCAAGTATAACGAAGTCGAGTAAAAAGAAGTACTTCTTTCAGACTGGACCCATCACTGTAAGCATTGGTTAAGCATTTAAATATTAATGGTTACTTTTATATAGTAAATTACAAACGCTAGTGGCGCCATCTCTGGATATAAGATGTTTATAAGAAATCTTTCATTAAGGACGTGCAATCAAAAATAGCGCCATATCTGAGATTAGACATGTGTCAATATAAGTCGGCGCTTTAATATGCATTATTTACTCATTGTGTTTGCCCAAGTAAATAAATAAATTCATTAAATATGTGATTTGATTTTCTTCTTCTTCTTCTTTTCGTGGCTTATGCGTTCAACGGACGTTGGCTATCATGTTGGTTATGTGGACTTTGTTTACTGCGGTCGGAACAGCTCTACAGTAAATAGACAGGTTGTCTAAGATTTTTCAGCCATGATGTTCTCCTTTTTCCAGGGCCCCGACTTCCGGCAATCTTTTTCTGCATTATGAGATGCAAGATTTCGTACTTCTCTGGATGTCTCGTTACATGTCCTAGATATTTAAGATTTCGGAATTTTATTATTTTAATAATTTTTTTTATTCATCCAAACCATAACATTTTCTTTCGTAACTCCGTCCATCAAACTTATTTCGAGTATTTTTCTGTAAATCCACATCCCAAATGCCTCAAGTCGCCTTATCAATTCTTTTGTAAGCGTCCATGCTTCTATTCCATAAAATAATATCGAAAACATATAGCACCGTTCACATTTGTATTCCAAGATTGAGATCATGACTGCAGAACATCTTTTTCATGTGTATAAAGGTTGCACGATCTTGCTCAATGTGAATTATTTTTTCAACCGAAGGAACCCATCTTTCATTTAAATTGCAGCCCAAATATACAATACCTTGTACCTTCTCTAGTTTTGTTCCAGCAATACAAACATTTTCATTCAAGTCAACTGCGCTATTTTTGCTTATGAGATTTAATCGCAGGTGTCTTTTCGCGAACTCTCGACGTGCATCAGTATCTGGCAGATCCGCCATGCAGGCCCGGCTTCAGTAATTACCCGCGATCTAATCCCCGGCCCACGCTGTGACGTCGCGTATCATCGTGTGGATTAGCGTCGGCGCTCATCTAACACCGGCAACCATGGGCGAGCTATTTCAGCTTTGAATATATTATCTGTCATCTGTCAGATACTTGCACTCAAGGTCCGAAACATAATTTTGCATATTGGCCAACTTGCTTATTTCGATTAATTATGAAGTAATTGAGTGTGTTGGGAAAAAATATATCGCTTGAGGGAAACAAATATCTATCAAAAATTTGCAGAGAAATAATTTGATTTGAGATTTTTCAACTGTTGCGATGATTTCTTCAGATAGATTTGTTTCTACGGCATTGTTCATTATTATTATCTGTTAAAGGGGGGTATAAACATTTATGGCGAATTACGATTTTATGTTTTTTTGTCCAATGTTTTGTGTGTGAAATCAGGGAATTAACCGCTATTTATTGATAGAATGCAACCAATTTCTCTACTAATTTCATTTATGGTACAGGTATTGCGCGTCCGTCATAACGAAGCTACGAGGTTAATAATGTGATTTTTACAAAGTTTGACAGTTTTTTGTAATTTATAGGAAATTTGAATGTTATAATGAATGATTTATTTATTAAAAAAATAATTTTATTATTTGTTTAAATCTACTTATATTCAGTAATTACGCCTACATGTTTCGGAAAAACAATCGTCAGGGTGTTTTATAGATGTCAAAATATCAAAATAACTAATGTCTTTTGTTTTTGGTTTACTAAATTATTTAAAAAATTATTTTGAAATATTATTGCTGAAGTTCTTGATTACACAGTATTTTATCAGACGCATATCGCCGAATGAATAAGAAATTGAGATGAAATATGATGGGAATGAAGGATGAAAAATGGACGGGAACGATAGTATGGACTTCTTCTTCTTCTTTCTCAGCCTTTTTCTCTCCTCTACTGGATGTAGGCCTCTTCCATTTTCCTTCACTCATCTCTGTTTCTCCCCCTTCGCATCCAGGTTGTTTCTGCTTGCTGGACTATGTTATCACATCACTTTTAGGGAGGTCTTCCGACGCTTCTCTTTTTTGTCCAGAGCCTCCACTGTAGAATTCTGGGTGCCCATCTAGTATCCTCCTGTTGAGCCGTATGTCCAGACCACTGTCATTTTACATAGTGTGGACTGTATAGATCAAAGGAGAAGGCACAGGAAGCTCGACTTACCTATCGTCTTTCTTGAATAACAAGACGATGATGATTGTTATGCGCTACGAATTGACAATAACAATTAACTTACGCCTCGTCACACGGAAAGGTGTCTGGAGCCGATGAAATTTTAAAAACCTGATGAAATTTCCCCCGATGGTGATGAAAATGCTCCAGAAGTGGTAGCCGACATTTGGTGACAATATAAGCCCGGCGATAATACTCTTACCACTCGATCTGCTAGACGTTAACTTACGGAAAGATGTTAAAAAGGAGGAGAGAGGGGAGAGGGGGATATATTTTTTTATAACATGCCTATTATTTTGGCGTCGAGGCAGATTCTAGGAATCTGGTATGGATCTGGCTTGCATCAATAAATATTAGTAAAGAGAGTTGAAAACAATTATTTTATAGATGCGAAAGGAGAACACGACAGTTTAATTACAATTAACAATAATTACCTGTCTACACTACACTTGCATTATAATCTTACAAAATTCTAATTTCTGTAAAAAATTGACTTTTTTTTCTATTTCAATTAAAAACCATTAGAACAAATATATATTATACGTAATATGTTAAACAAATCTTTCAAAACACATTGGCATTTCACATAAATTTATTTTATCAGATTTCTATCAAATTTTCTTGTCAGTGGCTTATAGAAACATATAGGGATATTATATTTAATAATTATGTGAATAAAAACACAAACTTCGTTTTTTTCCACTATTATTATTAAAAATGGATTTCCACAAAGTAAATGCCAACTCATTGAATTACTTATATTATATTTAAGCTATGATATGGAATATCTTTTTTAATATGATAGATTTACTGGATCAATAAATCAATAGAAAATTAGAATTAGTTAATTAAGATTTGGTTCGTTTAATTTGGGTTACGATTATTATTATTCCATAAAATATTTAATTGTTTATTTTTTACGTTTTATCCTTAGTATATATTTTTTCTATGGTTCTTAAAAAGACTCATGTGGTACAATTTATGTTGTAATTATCGAAACTTTAAAGTTTAATATTCTTTTAATACTTATTTGAGCATCAATTCTGTTTTATTTTTAAATCAAGACAATTATATCCATGATGTCTACTTTCAAGCAGATCTGTTATAATGACCAGTCTTGGAATATGTACATACCATCCACTAAAAAGTTACCACGACATGCATCACATCTTGCATTCAATTATTCCATACAATTTTGTGTACCTTATAAAATATGTGAAACAATATTATTATTTCTAGTTCTCCGATATCTTGTTCGGCCACCTATATTATTCCTGCATTATCCTGGGAATGCAACCGGGAACATAAATGAACCATAAAACGTGAAATCCGCCGTACAGCCACTGAGTTTATCTGTGATAAAGATACAAAATTACTGCATTAAATACAATTACAGCACAACAGCAACATAGACAAAACAAACGGACGTAGATTCCACTGACAGATAGCCGATCCACTCCCGACATTGGTTGAATCCTGTTA
>JADDOH010024124.1:0-188694 GCA_016648135.1 Agrypnia vestita | reverse complement strand
TCCCAAATATTTTACATCGAATTGGGTAGGAATTTATTGCAATGTTTTTTTTAAATCAATATTTGTTGAATTTTTCAAATGTATATTTGTACTTAAAACAATCATTCTGAATCTAAAAAATATATTATTTGAATGTTACATTTTTATCACATCACTTAAATAATATTAGTAATAATATTAACAGGCAATGAAAATTGACTACCACATGAATACGAAGTGTAATCTTATTTTGTATAATCATCACAAATCATTGATTTCCTTTACCTATTAAAATGGTAGCTTGTTGTGTAAATTATTTACTGATCAATGTTACATTTTATTTTCTAAAATATTAATAATTACAAAATATATAATATTGAATTTTAATTTTCTTTGCGAGTTTTGGTATTTTAAAAAATATTAATTCTATGTTTTTGAATTGAATGAATTTTAAATATGAACATTGTTTTTAAAAATAAATCATGTATTTTAATCTGAAATTATGTTCATTATGTAAACATATTCCTTCTCTAAACATGAGATTTTTCTTTTACAGAGAGGTAGTGTGTAAAATTTAAAAAATATGCTGTAACAATATTGACTAATTTAAAAATAATTGTCAGTTTTCTTTGCCAATTCTTTTTCTGACTCTTATTATAGAATTGGCGGATAATACATTTTTAATTAAATGTACCATCTTTTATTGTTAAACCTTATTTTCATTTTCAGAAACAAACAGCCGTGTTCTGAAAATTGTAATATTGCTATTTCTGTATCTTGACAGTTATTTTATAACATTGTAATGCAGTTAATTTTGACATTTTAAGTTTGACAGATTTGAAATTAATGAATTCAATCAATCAGAAAGCTCTAAAACGTAAATATACGAGAGTAATATAAGTTATTTATAATATGTGAATAACTTAGCGTTTGTTTACGTTTTAGAGCTTATCTGATTATTTGAATTCGTTAATTTCAAACCTGTCAAACTTAAAACGTTAAAATTAACAGCATTATAATGTTATACAATAACTGTCAAGATACAGAAATAGCAATATTGCTATTTTCAGAATACGGTCTAAATATTCATTTAATTGAAATAAATAAATAAATAAAGAAAAAAAGGACAAATATATAAATAAATAATAATATCTCCCATAATCGCAAGATGTCACTTTGCAAATAACAGTTGCCATTCTATTTTGGTCTATATTCTGTGGTCCTCATGAAATGATTCAGTACACTCCCTTACCTACCTATGGATTATATTCCTTGTCTATGATTTTAATGTTGAATGGTTCATATCCATAGGAAAGAGATAAATTTTCAATTTTTTTTCATGACAGAATATAACAGCGACCAGCTGCTTCATATTCCTGTTTTATTGGCTTGATACTTGATACGACGCCTCCCAGGGCAAGATAACGACACGAAAATGACAGCTAAACAAATCGTTTTACGTAATTTGAGCTTCCGCAGATGTCCATTAACTTGAATGATAAAACAAAATATACGTACATGACATAAACCAAAACAATGGCCCAGGATTCTTCGAGGAGAAACATACTTATTATTTTAAAAAGCATTGAAAGATTCACAATCACTACGTAAAAT
Source organism: Agrypnia vestita (assembly GCA_016648135.1). NCBI lineage: Eukaryota > Metazoa > Arthropoda > Insecta > Trichoptera > Phryganeidae > Agrypnia > Agrypnia vestita. The sequence goes on along the minus strand of JADDOH010024124.1, from coordinate 187,101 downwards.
TTGAAAGAAACATACGCGCGTCGATAAGAATTTGAGGACTTTGGCTTGAATGTTGCCGCCTTATCCTTATTATTGATAGATAAGATAGGCACACTGATTACCTGCGTGTTCGTATTAACGGCCTTATCAGGGAACTGTCACAGGTTTTGCAATTGTATTTCCAGTGCCGGCTGCTTGCGGTTTAAACATGGACGGGACATTTTTATTTATCGGTATCTGTTTGTTGCGGTCCGTATTCACGGATAAGTTTCCTGAAGTAGTTTCGCAGTAGCGGAAACACGATGCCAGAACTAACGACGCCATAATGAATTTAATAATGACCAGCTGTCAGATTCTATTACAAGGCGAGTTAATGAATGTTTCAATCGTTTAAGAGAGTTTTTGTTTAGCACCAAGCTATAAACGATCTGATATTTGAGAAATAATTTATAGCAAAAACGATGTATTTGTCAGATATTCGTTTTCAAAACAAAAAACACATTCATTGTAGTTCACACAGCGAGACTGCGAAGTGTAGACGTTCCTAGTGTAGTGTCAAGTAACACCATAATGGATATAAATAAAATATAGACACAACAAATAACATAAAACTGATAAAACAATTTAAAAATATGGACAAAGATGGTAAAGAAAGGGATAACACAAACTATATTATAAAATTTTAGTCGAAAAATGAAAACTAAATATTTCCAAAGAGTTTCAATTGAAGACAGCAACCCGCTGATTCAGTGCAACCATTGTTTAAAATATGGACACACACCACTAAGATGTCTCAACAGATATGTGTTAGCGGAGCGCTTATATATTTCGAGCATAATTTTATGCCAACACATCGATAATTTTTATCCAATATGCTATTTATAATTGTGGTAATATTTGCTATTGCATCATATGTACTAACTCCTGTTGTTCCGCACAGGAACAAGCAAACACAGGGTGGGTCGCCGAACTCGCTACTGAAGCCCAGGTATCGTCACAGTCCTCTGAAATCAAAGCTGGCTGTCAAAGTGGTATAGCTTCGTAACTTTTGAATACGAATTCAGGAATGTTTCAATCGTATTTTAAGAAAGTTTTTGTTCGCTCCAATTATTACAATATTTGAGGGTAGATTTCTATAAGTATGAGTTTTAATTCTATTCGTGACACTCAATAAAATAATCAACAATGATCCGTGTAGATTTGTACAACTCGATACTTGGTTTGCCGCCACGCGGTAAATGTTTACGTTGTCTGCCGCGCTAAATAATACACGAAAGCGCTATTTTTACTTGATTGTTTTTTTTAATTAAAATTCGTGATTAAACGCCACTAGTTAAAAAAAAATCTTAAGGGACTCTAAGGACAATGATTATAAAATAAAATACTGAACTTACATTGGGGTTTTGTTTGTTTTATTTCATATTTCGATAGATTTTACAGCCGAAGGTACAAAAACAATGTAATATAATATAATATATAATATAATATCAATAAACTGAATAAAAAACATATTTGAAAATGGGCATCATTGCGAGCGCGGATTCGCTCAATGAGGCAAGGTTATTTGAACAAAAATTTTGAGTGAACCATGATTTATTGAAAAGATAACTTTCCAAAATCATAATCTACGAAACAAAGTCTTTCATACGATATATGATTCGCAATAAATGTGAAATAAAAAGATAACAATAACTGAAAACATGACTCATGCACTACCAATAGACACTGAGAACTTTTATGTAAATTTATTCAAAGATTTACGTCATTTTTGAAAAAGTCTTTACTTCAAACTATTGCAAAATAATAAAAATAAAATACAATTTAGACACCTTTATCAGCAATTACTTCAATAAACAATAAAAACTGTCGCATACCTTTCCCACCGGTCATAGAAGAAATGGGTTACTTTTAATTCATTCTAAAAATTAATTTTAATTTTTTACACCGTTCTGATTGGTTGAGAACCTTCATTTGTTCAGTAAAAATACATCCGAAGGGATTTAATATTATAATAGATAAACGGAAAAAAATGCACGCGGGCATAGAAGCGCGAATCCGGGCTCCGGCATACCTACCAAAGGTAAACATATAGGCGTACCACTATAACTTGGCAAGCGAGGGAGGGTGTCCCTGTCGCGTAACAGAAGTTATCAGGGTGTAAATTTATTACACAATACACAATGTACAGAATGTCCGGTGACATGATATTTGTGTATGAAATCCCGGCCGGCGCCTGAGTGTTGGAATATTTCGATTTTTACCTTGTCATAAAAAATGTGTGTTTTTTACCATGTGAGCTGTTGGCAACTTTATTATGCCATACAGTATGTAAATTGTTAACCATTTGATCATGTCATCTGTAGACAACTGTTTATGTCGTACAGTGTGTGTATGTGTGTGATTTTACTGCCCAGCCATTTGTAAATGTTGAGACAACTTTAATGTCGCTTATTTGGCAAATTTTCTGTTCATGATAACAGGGTACAAAATGCGCCTTGTGCGCGAAATAAAATCACCTCCCGCCCACTCTCTTTTATTTAGAACAATGAAATGCGATACTTTTATTACATACAATTGTTATTCAGTTTCATCAAGATCTCTGAAATTAAGAATTCAATAAATTCCATGATGTTAGAAAACTCTGAAATGTTAAAAAATCTAAAAATTAAAATTTTCATACAATATTTCTCAGTAAAAACATACACATTTCAGATCACGTCGTATAACGCATTTTCAATGCTCCCAGCGGGACGCGGTTTTATGAAGCTTACTCCTTCTCAATTCGTTCCCCCCTCCCTCGGCTGCCGCGGCCCGACGCCCCGTCCCCGATCGAAGGAGACCACCGCGGCCGAAAACCCGCGCGCTGTCCTCGGCACGGTACCCACCCCCAACCGGGTCGCGGCGATCGGGCAGCGGCCCTGAAAGGGGCCTTTGTGGAGAACACAATCTCCGCTCTGTTCCACCTATAATAGAGATCTCCACCCTTTATGTGACGTGGTCGCGCGTCAACTACAGAACTCGAGAGTTCTGTTGCCTGACGGTAGAATCAGGTCTTATTCTGTCCTGTCCGTAACACTGTCTAGGGCCAAAAAAAACGTAGATAAACATAGAGGCTAGGGCTAGAGATTTTCTGATTTTTTTGTGATTTTTCTTTTTACGAAAAAACCATGAAAACATGCGTATAAGTGTCGAAATGCCATTATTTTTTTATCGTTTAAGTAAAAAAATCTTTTTTTTGAATTCCGATAATGTTGCGAAAAATAATAATTAATTTTTATTTGTTTATTAGAGACAACACTACTATTATTATTTGATGCCTACCTAATAATCTTCTTCTGTGTGGTATATTTTGTTGCACAGCACGGCACACGACGGAACATCGCACTCATAACACATAAATATGATACACTTTCACACACGCACACACACACATATTTCAAATAAATGCAACAAAACTGCGTGTATTTTTGTTAATAAATCACTGTTCGAATTCAATTGAATAATAAACCAACAAAAACCGACAAATATCGCAAAACATATCGTATATATTTGTGTATACGTGTGTTACGGACAGGTAGATTATGATGGCGACATCATAATACGATGACCTATCTCAAGTCATCAGAGGGGGGCCCCCCTTTTAGGGCCACCGTCCTTGTGATAGGACAGACACTGTGAGTATGACAACTGCAGGAACATACAATAGTGGGGGTGCCCAGCATCCCACCACGCGCCCGCGCGGATAGTCGGTGCGGGCGGCGAGTCTGGCGCTGCGATCCTGAGGAGGATAGAACGCCGCACTGACGCGATACAGTGGTATCTCCGGAGGAACGCGTGGACGACCGATCGAGCGACGGGCATCCAGAAGCTGCGATCGTTCTCCAAGAATTCCCTGAAGAAATTGCATTTGTGTCTTACAAAATGAATGTTGTGAAATATTTGAAATACTTAAGTTGAAATTTGAAATTCTTAAGAAATGAAATTCTTTAAGTTGAAATATCTTAAGTCGAATGAAATATTTAAGGCATTAGTTAAGGTACTTTGTAAATGTAATTTATGTATTTTTTGAATAAAAATCTATGTGTCTTGTTTATTCATATACAGGAAAAGCTCGTGCGACAGCGCGGAGCGCAGCGTGTACCGTTATGAAACGGCCGTTAGTTTGATGAAATTTGGTAAAACTAAGGTGAAGAATCCTTCCTCAGAGAGACGAGGAAGTGAAAATACCTAAGTATTTAAATGCGCCAGGTGCACCCTCATTGTGATAATTCAATTTGAAAATTAAAAGGTAAAATTTTGTTTGACCGACTCCTTGGGGTAGGCAAACACCTTGTTAGCCCTGCAAAGTAAATGGGTTCCGACGCAACAAGCCTCACGGCCGAACGCGTAGCCAGTCGATATTTTGCACTCAGATTACGGACGTTACAGACGTCGTATCGATCTGAAACCTTTTTTATCATGTTCCTTGTTCCTTTTATCATGTGAAATTCCTCGGGCGCGATTGATTTGTCGCGGCCCACTTTGAATGCTTATTACATAAGTAATATTTGTCTGGCACACTTGAAAATGTCCTAACGGGTTGCACTTGGTCGAGACCATTCTAATATAAATAATTAGAATCTGAAACACACTTGTTTTCAATTTTTTACTGATTTTAATCTGACCGCCGCCGACCGGCGAGCGAGGGAAGTATGGACAAAATCACAAAAGTAGAAATAACTTCCGACAGAAGTTTTCAAATTCGATACGCGGCCGTCGAGAAATAATTAATTACGTTCCGGACGCACGCGTGCGCCCGTGGCCCCTGGGGACGATCGCGCTAGGGCGCACGCCTTGGCCGGAAAGAGAGAGATTTATATCAAAAGAATGATCCATAACCAAAAGATTATTGCTATTTTAACACCTTAAGTGTTCCTTAACTCTAATTTCAAAATTTCTACACGTTTTTCCTACATAAATATAATCACAATCATTACAAATCAATTTATAAAAACCCGATTTTTTAAAAAAAATTATCCTTATCCTTATTATTTAATATGTATTTTTTAAATTTATAAAAAGCTGGTTGAATAACATTGATATATTTTTAACTATTGAATTAGAAATTTCATTATTTATAAATATAATTTTTCTCCAATGTTTATCAAAATCAATAATAAAGGATAAACAAAAGAATTTTAAAAAAAATTCTTGTTCTTTTTATTTAACATATCAATTAATCATTTATATTAAAAAAATAGTGCATATTGGCCGATATATGTTTATATATTTGTTTGATTGTTTGTAACCAAAAGTTACATTTCGATTTTTTTCGGTTTTTTTCTCCGTTTTCGCGCGCTTTTTTGAGGTTTTCTCTGGGAGTGCAGACGATAAAAATATTTTGTAAAAAGAATATGAAAGATTATTAATTTCCGCATCCAAATTTTGAGCTTTTATTTTTCTTCTTTTTCTTTTTCTTTTTCTACGCCCGTTTGAGAGAAAATGGATTTTTTAGCATTTTTTCGTCAGTTTTCAAAATTTTTAAATTCGAATCGGTGAAAATATAGATAATTGTGTTAAGCATATAATCTAATTATTAATTTATTTTTTAAAAATTTATTTCATTTTTACGTACTTTTTGCAAACTTTGCGTTTCCTTTCATCACGTTTTTTTCTAAAAGTACAAAGAATATTTTGATTCTAAAAACAGATTATGAAAGACTCTGACACTGGTGTGAAAATAAAATTAGAACCATATTTTAGTACTTCTTCTTCTTCTTTTTTTTGAACTTTGAAATTTTAAAAATATTATGACAAATATCTCAATAAGTGTTTGAGATAATCGGTTGGATCTGATATTGATGATGCGTATTACTATGCTGCAAACGATACAATAATAATATTTAACATTTTTTAATTTTTTAATTTTTTACGAATTTTTTAGTGATTTCTTTGTTTAGCGCATAACTCAATGAATTTTGTATGAAATTAGGATATTTTGAATTCTAATGATGAGTTAGACTATACTGTACCTGTACTAAAAAAATCATAATGATCGACATCGTTTTACATAGTTTTTTTTGCAATTATAATTCGCCAAAAATACAATTTTTAAAATAAATATAAAATAATGTGGAACAATATACCCCGGCGCCAGCTCTCCGCCAACTCTCATATTATATTGTATGGAAAATTATTCTAATTTCAAATTAATGAAAAGGTCGGCGAAATAGATTTGACATGTCGGAACAAAATATGACGTTTCAAAAAAAATACTTTTCATTCATTTTCAAAATGGTTTATCTGACCATTACGCTTATTTATAAAGAAAAAAAGATTAGATCAAGAATGCGTCATATTTTTTTCGTTGTTTTTAAGAGAAATTAAAAAGGTTATAGAGAAAATTAACGGCCACCAAAGCCATTTAATAAATGCTGTTCTTTGTTAGAATATGCAATGCAATATTTGCGAAAATCCTCAGCTGTTTTGAATATTCGTATGATTTTACTTTAAATATGTTTTTTGAAGACAAATATCTGAATTAATACAGCGTTAAATCATTAAAAAATTACATATAATTAAAGGTTCACAAGTTGGTTTGTGTTTTTTATAAAAACACTTAATCCATTGGATGAATTTTATAAAAAGCGAACCAAATTAACATCTTCTGTCACGAAAAATTGACGAAAATCCTATCGAAATTTATCATTGACCGCCAGTCACAGACAATTAAATGATGAAATGTCAGTTCCATACAAAAAATGCGCGTTGTTGAAATTAAAAATGTAACGTCTCGGTATATTTTTGATGAATAATACATCTGTTGTAAAAAATATAAAGTTTAAAATATGATTTATCGATTTTGACAAGAAAAAAATATTTTTTAATTCAGTATAGTTGTAAAAGATTAAATCTAAGAAATATAGTGTTCAAAAATATTTATTTCAATCAGCTGTTTTCGATTCAAATATTTTTAAACATGTTAGGCATAATGGTTGCGAGACATTTTCGTGTGTGCATATTAAATTAGGTACCTACATATGTTTTAAATAAAAATATATTGAAATCATTTAAGTGAGGTTTCTCAGCGGGTTTTTATGCCACAATTTTTAAAAAAATTACAAAAGACAAGTCTTTGCCGCGTGATTTTTTCTAAACGTTTATTTTATTCTTCTTCTTCTTTCGTTTCCATGCTAGATCTCCTGGAATTTCATTTTTACTCATATCTCGGTGTTGTGCGATCAGATTCAAAATTAAAGTATGACGTTTTGTGACGAATCCGGCCATCTTTTTTTTTACGTACAAAGTTTTTGCATAGCTTTCTTTCTCGCGAAAATGCAAAAATAAAACACCGTTTTAGGCGTAGTTTTAAAAATTAGAGACGCCATCATTTGCGCATTTTTATGAAACTTTTTCACCCCCTCCACTTTCCTAGGTACCTAACCAAGGTCGAAATATATAATGATGCAATATAGTATATAATTTTTTAGGATTACAACGTACAAGTTACAGAATCATGTATCAATAACATGCACCACCGAGAATAATTTCAGAATTTCAAGTTTTTCATTACTTTTTTTATTTACATGTGTCGTAACGATTAAAGAAAAGCGTTTGAGAGAAAAATATTATGCAGGGTGTTTTTTATGATGAAGTTGAGATTTTTTACGAAATTGTGGTTATGTTAGGTTTAATTAGGTTAGGTTAGGTAAAGGTTAGGTTAGGTTAGGTTACGACAGGTCAGGTTAGGTAAGGTTAGGTTAGGTTAGGTTAGGTTGTGGTTTTTGGGTTTTTCGTGGATACCTCCGCGAAGCGATGCTCGATTTCGAAAATTTAAAAAGTCCCGTACGGGCGCAGATTGGGAAATATTATACAAAGTGTTTTTTTATTTAGATATGTCGTAACGATTTCGGAAAAGCGTTTGAGTGAGAAATATTATACAGGTTGTTTTTTATGATGAAGTTGCGTCTTTTTACGAAATTGTGGTTGTGTTAGGTTAGGTTAGAATAGGTTATTGGACAGGGTGTTTCTATGATGAAATTGCGCATTTTCCCGAAACGAGTTGTTGCATAGATGTGACGTCATGATTTCGGGAAGGTGCTTGGGTGGAAAATATTATTCAGGGTGTTTTTTATGATGAATTTGCGCGTTTCTTCGAAATTAGCTTTGCAGGGGGGGTTTAATTTTATTATTATTTTTGTTTAGTTGTGACGTCACGATTTCGGAAAGGTGCTTGGTTGGGAAATATTATACAGGGTGTTTTTAATGATGATAATATTTTAAGAATTGGGAAATTGCGCGTTTACGAATGAGCTTTTGCATAGATGTGATGTCACGATTTTGAAAAGGCGCTTGGGTGGGAAATATTATACAGGGTGTTTTTTTATGCAATCTGTGATCATGTTTATCTGTGATCACTCTAATTTTTTTTTTTGGATTTTAGATTTTCAACATTGATGACGTATTTTTTTTGGGATTTTTTTTTATACAGGGTGTTTTTTTATGATGGTAATAATGTAAAATTGCATAAATGCGCATTTTATCGTAATTAGCTTCGCAAGGGGGATTATATTTTATGATTATTTAAGAAATATTCTACAGTGTTTTTTAGTTTTTGACGTCACATTTTGGGGATTTTGAATAATTTAAGCGTGACGTTACGTTTTAGCCGTTTGGAAAATTATATACAGAGTTGACATTTTGAAAAATTGTCAAAGTGTTTTGTCCTAAATATTTTTTTTTCAAAAACCAAATACCAAAATTTTTTTTTTAAACCAAAACACAATTTTTTTCCAAATACAAATAAACAAAATCAAAAAACCAAAATGCAATTTTTTTTTTGTCTCATTAGTACTCTAAAATTGGAAATATATATTTTCTTAGGTTAATTTGCTTCCAGATTCTTAGGTAAGTTTAGGTTAGGTTGGGAAAGGTTAGGTTAGGTTGGGTTTGGTTGGGTTAGGATAGGTTAGGTTTAGTTTGGTTGGGTTAGGTTAGGTTGGGTTAGGTTAGGTAAGGTTAAGTTAGGTTTTGGTTTTTGGGTTTTTCATGGATATCTCCGGAAAGCGATGCCCGATTTCGAAAATTTAGAAAGTCCTAGACGGGCGCAGCCCGTCCGCGCCTTCCCAGCAAGCAAAGCCGCGCGGCGACTGTTGTCAGCCCGTGCAGCGGGCGTCTTCGACCGCAAAGCGGGAGCTCTCTCACTTTTGCGCGGCTTCGGGCGCGCAGCGGCTTCTTCTTACACCCTACGGTTTTTAAAATTCGAAGTTCTCACCCCCATACAAGATCTTTCACAACTCGGTCATTTATCATCCGATTTCAATTTAAAAAAATACCACAGATAGCTCTCATCTTCTTCTATCGAATATTATAATCTGGCACAGTCTGCCGCCAGGCTAAATTGCACGCGTAGTCGTGCAACGGGCACCTAGTAATATATATTAAAGTTGTAAGGTAGTTTCCGCGATATATGTTTGTCACATCGAATTATTGACATTTGCCGTTTTTTTGCGTTTTTTGACTTTTTTTTCGCACACGTTTACCGTTTTCTCCGCGAGTTTACGCGATATTCACAAATTTTTTTAAAAATACAAAGGAAAACTCTTTGACACGTGAGATTTTATAAAAAAAAAATTTCTTCTTCTTTTAATGTCGTTTCTATGCCCGTTAGAGTGAAAAGTCGTTTTTGCCTCATAACTTTGCGAGTTTTTCGAAATTTTGGAATTTGAAACTTGATTATGATGGACAAGCCGATAACGCGTGATTTCTAATTCATCATTTTTTCCTTCTTATCCTTATACACTTTTTTATACACTTTTACACTTTTTCGGCCTTTTTTGACAAAGCCGTTTTTTGGGGTTTTTTCGGCTTTTTTTTCGCACGTTTTTACCGTTTTCTCCGCGAGTATACACGATAATCACAATTTTTAAAAAGAATACAAAGGCCAACTCTTTACCGCGTGTTGTTTTTTAAAAATTTATTTTCTTCTTTTTTTATTTTAGTTTCTATGCTCGATGGCGTGAAATTTCGTTTTTACTGCACATCTCGGTGTCTTGCGATCGGATTAAAAAAAAAAGTATTACGTTTTGTGCCGAATCCGGTCATCTTTTTTTCATAGCTACATCAATTTTGCGTAGCTTTCTTTCTCGCCGAAATACAAAAATAAACCCCCGTTTTCAGTTCGTTTTCGCGAGGGCGCCGTTTCTGCGACTGTAGGCGTAGTTTTAACGAAATTAAAAAATCGAGTACCAAGTTCGAACAACAGTTGAAGGTGCCATCTTTTGCGCATATTTTTAAATTTTTTCACCCCCTCCACTTTTCTCGGTACGCAACCAAAGTCGAAATTTCCGTTTCTTTAATAACTCGGTCAAAAAAAACCGCACAGACACGCAAGTGGCATCACCGCGTGGCGCTTGATGGTGCGCATCTTTTCTATTGAAAATAATTACTTCCAAACGCGTGTCCAAGCAGCTGCAATCTTTTTAGTGCCTTTTTTTGGCGTTTTTTTTATTTTTGTATGCTGCTCCGCGACGGGGAGGCCTACATTCACCCGCGATATCTCAATCGATAGAGGAAGAGTGCAGCTAACGAGTCTAGTAAAAAATATTGTCCCAAAATGAAACGTTTTTGCGTGACGGAAGCTTACATCCGGATTTTACCATTTCAGCCGTAGCTTCGCAGCAGTAAGGCCAATTTCAAATCTAAAAAATACATTTTGTAGGGCTCAGCTTTTCACAGATGACCCTGTTTTTATATTTTTTTATCTTTATTTTTAGAAAAGTTATAAGCTAAACTAGACGATAAATTTGATAAATATATTCTAGCTTTTCTTTTGTTTTCCCGAAACGCATCGTTTCCCACTGGAATGTATTTATTAATACGATTTATTTAATTTTCTTCAGTACTGGGAGACCTCCCATCGTGCGCGGATGCCGCGCTCAATTTTTTAATATTTTTACGTAAATTTAATCAATATTTGATAGAAAATCATGCATTGGAACAAAGAGTGACGTCACCTTTAAATTAACGAACTCGATCTGTATATATATGAAGCCTTTTTTAAGCGTTTTTTACTCTTTCCGCATATATTTACAATTTTCTCTGGAAGTATACATGATAACCCGATTTTTTTTTTTAAATTACAAAAGCCAAGTCTTAACCGTGTGATATTTTAACATTTGTTTTCTTCTTCACGTTTGAGTGAAATATTGTTTTTATATTATATCTTTGTGAGTTTTACGATACTTTGGAATTTGAAACTTGGACGCACAAATAGCACGTGATTATTAATTCATCATTTTTTTCTTCTTATCCTTTTTTATCATTTTTTAATGTTTTCAGCCCATTTTTGACAAAGTCGTTTATGTAACTTTTTTCGGACATATTTACGCTTTTCTCTGCGAGTATGAAATATAATGACAATTAATTGGAGACTTAGCTTTTATGGTTATTTATTAAATTATAACTTGAGTCTTTTGAATACTGATAAAATCCTTTCCAACAAAAGCTTTCCCACCCTTCAAAGTCTTCTCTCTTTTTATTTACATCGTCTTCACGAAAATAATAGCGCGTGATTTCGATCCATTGAATTTTCATTCGGGAGTATTCCTCATTTGTTTCCGTAAATATAACTATCATCATCATTACCATATTTTTACTTGGAAAATGTGAAAACATTAATTTAAGCAGAAAATAAATTTAAATCGCTTAACATGTTCCAAACATTATATCTTCAATTCGGTTATTTTATGAAAACATCCTCAAATATTAATCGTATATAAAACAGCTGCTCTAAACGTTTTATTCAGACATATTTCGTATATATTTCTGTTCAAATAATTTCACTCATCAGCAATGTCTTTTGCACTCACATTGAGGATAAAATTAATGCCGCGCGTTGTCGATGCTTTTAACGTTCATTCGGGATAATTCGTCGCAACATTTATTACTTTTTTTGGTTTTTATTTTTTAATTATTTATTTTTTTGTTTGTTACAGAATCATATAACAATAGAAAATGTGAATACATAAATCAAAGCAGAAAATAATTTAACATCGCATAAAATATTCAAAATAGTATATCTTCAATTCGGTTATTTTATTCAATATAATTTTATTTATTTATTTTAAAACATTTCTGAATGTAACTATTGTTTTCAAGGGTATTATTTCTAAATGTCCTTTGCGATTGCATGACATTTTATTTTATTTTATACAATATAAATATATATTAATTTAAAACATTTCTTCTGAATTTAACTATTATTTTCAAGGGTATAATTTCTAAATGTCCTTTGTGATTAGATGACAAAATGTAATGAAAGTGTAGCTCTTCTTCTTATTATTAATATTATTCTTCACTTTTTCCATTTTTTCTTACACTGTTTTCAATTTTTAATAAAATAATACTTTTCAGTACATTTACAATTTTTTTTACAATGCAAGTTATAGGCAAAAAAAAATTTTTCAATCAATAAATTCAATGAATTTTAATCAATATTAAATTCAATAAATATTTATTAGAACATCTTCCAATGGATGCCGAGAGTGACGTCACGTTTAAGTAAACGAGCTCGATTTGTATTAAAATTCGTGTATTTGAAAGTTTTTTTATAAGATTATATTTAAAAATGTAATATTTATAGCTACTTTCGTCTCAGTATTACATTTTTATTTCTCTTCGTAATTTTTTGACAAATATGAATAATGAAAACTGTTTTGTTATTTTGTTTAATGTGTTTTTTCAATTTATTTTTAACTTTTTTTAGAAAATACATTTTTTTTAAATAAAATAAAATATATTTTTTATAAAAAGTTTATCGATATGTTAATTCTTTGATTTTTTGATTTGTTTTTTCATTAAAAAAAGCAATTTTTAAAAAATTCTAATTTATATTCATTTATATTTTTCCATTAATGACCTAACCTAACCGATAATAAATAGTTTTCTTTTGCGCACACAATGATTTAAAAACTGACAAATCTGTTAAAACACTCCAAGCTTCCGCGGTACGTTTCGACCGTGGTTTCATGGGGAGACTTATTTTTTTTCTGACATTCACGATTTGTAGAATTTAACATTACCTACCTTTCTACAATTTTAGTTTTTTTCTATCTTTATTTTTAGAAAAGTTAGAAACGATTTCCATTTTTATAGATCAACTTAGACATCTGTTGGGTTTTTATAAAGCTCTAGATATCGGTAAATTTTTGATGTTTAGTTTATTGGCTGTAACTTCTAAACGCGTCACCCTATTTTAGACATCGATATCTCGATCGATAGGGAAAGAGTGCCGTTATCGATCATATTTAAAAAAAAAATGTTACATTTGCGGACTTCAGCATTACGTCCGCTTTCTTCCGAGTTTTGTGGTTTTGACTGTGGCTTCGCGGGAAATTTTTTAATTCTTATTCTAAAAACCACAATCTGTAGAATTTAACGTTATCTATCTTTCGGCATTTTTATTTATTTTTTATCACTATTTTGAGAAAAGTTATAAAATAAAAATAAAAAATTCGCTCAAATTTTCGCGATTTTGGCCGTGGCTTCGCAATGAGAATGTAAAAAAATTCTACTAAATAAAATCTATACAAGTTAACGTAATGTATCTTTCTGCATTTTTAGTTTTTTCCTATCTATTTTTTTAGAAAAGTTATTAAAGAAATAATTATTTCCATTTTTCCGGGGCCAGGTAGACATCTATTGAGAATTTTTAGAACCTCGAGATATCGGTAAATTTTTGATGTTTAGTTTATTGGCTGTAACTTCTAAACGCGTCACCCTATTTTAGACATCGATATCTCGATCGATAGGGAAAGAGTGCCGTTATCGATTATATTTAAAAAAAAAAAGTTACATTTGCGGACTTCAGCATTACGTCCGCTTTCTTCCGAGTTTTGTGGTTTTGACTGTGGCTTCGCGGGAAATTTTTTAATTCTTATTCTAAAAACCACAATCTGTAGAATTTAACGTTATCTATCTTTCGGCATTTTTATTTATTTTTTATCACTATTTTGAGAAAAGTTATAAAATAAAAATATAAAAATTCGCTCAAATTTTCGCGATTTTGGCCGTGGCTTCGCAATGAAATGTAAAAAAAATTCTACTAAATAAAATCTATACAAGTTAACGTAATGTATCTTTCTGCATTTTTAGTTTTTTCCTATCTATTTTTTTAGAAAAGTTATTAAAGAAATAATTATTTCCATTTTTCCGGGGCCAGGTAGACATCTATTGAGAATTTTTAGAACCTCGAGATATCGGTAAATTTTTGATGTTTAGTTTATTGGCTGTAACTTCTAAACGCGTCACCCTATTTTAGACATCGATATCTCGATCGATAGGGAAAGAGTGCCGTTATCGATTATATTTAAAAAAAAAAAAGTTACATTTGCGGACTTCAGCATTACGTCCGCTTTCTTCCGAGTTTTGTGGTTTTGACTGTGGCTTCGCGGGAAATTTTTTAATTCTTATTCTCAAAATCACAATCCGTAGAATTTAACGTTATCTATCTTTCGGCATTTTTATTTATTTTTTATCACCATTTTGAGAAAATGTATAAAATAAAATTTTTAAAATTTCCATCTTCATAAATATTTTAAAACTTTTCTTGAAATAATGATAAAAAATAAATAAAAATGCAGAAATATAGTCAACGTTAAATTATACAGACTGTATTTTTTGGAATAGTAATGTAAATATTCCCCGTGAAGCCACAGACAAAACAGCAAAACGCGGATGAAAGCGGACGTAATTCTAAAGACTGCCATTGTAAAAAAATTGTTTTTAGTAAGTTCGATAGGAGTCCTATTTCCCTATCGATCGAAATATTGACGACTAAAATTGGATCATGCGTTTAGAAGTTATGGCTAAAAAACGTAAGGACAAAAATTTACATAAAACAATAACTTCTAAAAAAATCAACAGATGTCTAATATAGGCCATGATCAAATTGGATAAATATTTCATTCGTTTTTAACTATTATATAAATAAAGATAGAAAAAAAGTAAAAATGCAGAAAGGTAGATAATGTAAAATTCTACAGACTGTGTTTCTTTACAAAAAGGTTATAAAACAAAGGTCTCATTAGTACTGTAAAATTGGAAAAATATATTTTCTTAGGCTAAATTGCTTCCAGATTCTTAGGTAAGGTTAGATTAGGTTAGGTTAGGTTGGGTTAGGTTAGGTTAGGTTAAGTTGGGTTAGGTTAGGGTAGGTTAGGTTGGGTTAGATTGCGGTTTTTGGGGTTTTCATAGATATCTCCGCGAAGCGATGTCCGATTTCGAAAATTTAAAAAGTAACAAAGTCCACGCCTTTTCACGACAGACGCTGCGCGGCAAAACCGCGCGGCGACTGTCGACACCCGTCGTCCGCGCAGCGGGCGTCTGCGACCGCAAAGCGGGAGCCGTCTGACTCACTCACCTTTGCGCGGCTTCGGGCGTTCTCTCTCTCCCCACTCTCACAACGCTGTCATTTATCATTCGATTTCAATTTGGTAAAATACCACAGATAGCTCTCTTCTTCTACTATCGAATCTTTATAGTACAATCTCCCGAACGCGCAGTCCGATCTTTGCGATCGGGGCGTTACCGGAAAGTGTTTACCGTCAATCTTTTTCTTCGTTACTCAACCAACAGTGAGTCCGTCTTCTTCTTCTTCGTTACTTAATCATCAGTGAATCTGCCGCCAGGCTAAATTGCACGCGTAGCCGTGCAACGGGCACCTAGTAAAGTCTATTAAATTTTTAATCAAAAGTAGGTAGTTGTCGCATATTTTTTTTTTTTCTTAAATGTCGTTGTTTTCGTCCTTAATATCCCCTGGTAGTTTCATAAATAATATTTTACTGTACACCATATAAGTTTTATTTCATCTTTTATTGTTGTACAGTGGTCATGTTCATGTTGTTATTATTTTATTTTTCTTAATAATTTTATGTATAAATAGATGTATCAACATTAAATTGAATTATTTGTCTAAATATAATTTCTGTAAGCTTTCTAGCATCACTTTGATTCTTTTGTACCGATTTGTTTTTAGTGTGATTCTTAATGCTTTATTTTGGAGTATTGTTAATTTTTTCAATTCTTTTTCATTAGCAGAAATAGTATACTGCTGCAGTACCTAGTTGATGTGGGGGACTATTATTGCGTTATGTATAATTTTGAAGATTCTATTTTAATATAACTCCGAGAATTACATTTTATTTCAAATATTTCTAACTTATCTTTTTTTAAACGTTGGACTATCATACAATAACTTATAATGCATATTAAAAAAAATCCGAGATTCGGAGGGAGCGGAATGTCTTTTTTTATTTTGCGACAAAAATATGCTTGTAAAAAGAAAAAAGCTATTTATTTATTTAAACGAAGTGTTGATTGACAAAATGGCAGGCAATTGTATATTTCAAAACAACATATTTCAAGATGGAAATGATGTTACGACCCGAATATATTTGCTTTAATTTAGAAATTACCAACATAATAAGCTGATTTATAATTGGGAAATAATTACATTTTAAAATATTATTATTTGGTTTTAGATTTATTCTATGTACCCTGGCGTTCAGACGCTTGAGGCGTATAATTCTCGTTTCTCCGTGAATTTTATTAATTAATAGGAGTAACAGTTTTGAGCTGGGGCGGTATTATATTTTGGAATTACCACATCGGGAGTTAAAAGCTCCAGTTGATGGTGTACTAAGACAAAACCCTGTTTATAGTTTGTTCAAGATAAACACACATTAATTAATCAGGCACCGACACAAACATATTATGTATTCGGAAAACCAAATCCTCTTGAGATGATTGAAACCAAGATCCAGTGAAATGTTGGGTGGAAGATTGATAATGGTCAGAGTGGAAAAGGTTAAAAATATTTTTAGGTTAATACGGCCGTTCATAATCTTCTGGTTTGTGTTTTCTGGGGTAATAACTAACTAACTAACTACAATCATGCCGTTTCCCCGTGGGGGTAGGCAGAGAGGATAGAGCGCCATACCCTTCTGTCCTGACATACAACTCCCGCCTCATCCACATTCATACATCTTCGCATGCAAGCTCGACGCACGAAATGTTGCACGCGAACCCACCGGTGACAGATCAGCGTGCTCTAGTGGCATGCGCTATTGCTTGCGCTATGGTTGCTCAGGTATGCGATAGAGGAAGATGCAAGGTGAACAGGAAAGCGCACTGGTGTAGACATAGCTTTTCTGCTTTCAACAATACTTAACCACAATATCAACACTCGCAAAAACATATTAGCCCTGATGATGGACCCTGCAATGGGATCCTGGACAGAGGGGTCATAAAGAGAGGAGAGTGACTGCGGGGAATAGGGTGAACAGTGCTTTTGAAGCATAAATTTCTAATATAAATATGTCTACCGAGGCAAGACTAGCGGTACATAATGGAATTATGCCCTCAACACTGATGTATGAAAGTGAAGCCTGGAGCTGAGAGAAGAGGAATGAGAGTAGACTGAATGCTGTGGAGATGAGATCCCTAAGACGTATGTGTGGAAAATCCATTTATGATAGAGTAAAGAATGAAGATATTAGGAATGAATGTAAAAATGTTGATCTTAGCATTATTTATAGAATTAAAAAAAGGTTGGTAAAAGGTGGTTTTGGTATGTTGAGCGAATGAATGAGGAAAGAGTGGTAAGAAAAATATATAACGCAAGACGTGGCACGACCAGATTAACCAGATACTGGAAGATGATCCCGTTAGAAGCCTCAACAACCGTTGAGCGTGAATGCGAAGATGTATGAATGTGGATGAGGCGAATGTTGTATGTCAAGACAGAAGAGTGTGACGCTCTATGCTCTCTGCTTACCCCCACGGAGAAATGGCGCAATGGTAAGTAAGTAAGTCTAATATCAAAAAACAGCATAAAAATTCACAATATAAAATGTCAAAAGCAATTCAAATTTTTACATTAGACGTTAAAACAACAATTTCCATTTTTGAAATATTAATACCAAAGCGACCCTGATCACTTTTCTCTTCTCCGTTATTGCTTCCTGTGGAATATTGTGTTTGTGTGTTACATGAAATGTTTAGATCTGGTAACTAAAGAAGCCTACCATTATTAGGTGCTTGTTATTGAGATTAGACATGTTTGTGTATTAAAATTATTATTATACATCAAACATGTACTTTTTTTAGAGAACAGTCGCATTCAAGAAAAACAGTACCACTTTATCAAAAGTGTTTAAGTACTAGCTTAGCTATGAGTCGTCAAAAGTTATGTACTTTTATTATATATTTCGGCCGCCAGTTAGAGTAGCGCCTTGGTGACTTGGTAATGAACAATAGAGAATTCCTCTTTTATGATTCATATACCTCAGTATAATATTTTACTTCAATATTATTTGAGACATCTGGTAAGGTTAATGACGGGCATTGTTACATAGAGTATTATATATGTATTTTGATTAATAATTAATACCAATGACAAGCGATACTTGTTTTAATTCTCATTAAAATGATATATTTAAATTAAAATGAACAAAAATCTAATTCAGAGTATTTTATATGTTTTCATTGTATTTATTAACAATTATGAAAACGGAATGAGATAATCTATTAGATTGGAAGTTATGGACGGACATTCGAATTTATAATTATTGGGGTAACAGTGGTGTTGATTATTGACAGTACCATCCATAGGTTAAATTAGTTTAATTAATATTCGTTAGATTAAGAAATATTTTAAATACAAAACTTATTAAAAATGTTTATTACGCCATTGTTCACTCTCTACTTATATACGGTGTTATCGGATGGGGAGGTTGTTATAAGAAAAACATAAACTCAGTAAAAATATCACAACGGATTATCATTAAAGTAATACTGAAAAAAAATCTACGTTTCCAACAAAAGATCTCTCTAATTGTTAAACGATATTTTCAAGCAAGTTTCCATATTAAAAATATGTAAAAAAAAAACCTAACAGATAACCAGGAAAATTTCAAACTTATGAGAAATGGAAACCGATTCATAATGCCTAAATGTAAAACAACCCAAATGCAGCATCACTATATTTATAAAGCTATTAATTACTATAATAACTCACCTATCGAGATACGATGCATCAGTAACCTCTCAGAGGAAATCAAAAATTTAAATTTTCCTAAAATCACACTTAAATTCATAAATCATTTAAACCTATAGCTTTTTCCAAAATAACTCCTATACTTTCATTATCAATTTACCTTTTTACTGTATTAATAAATAACTTATATACACTATGTACCTATATATTATAACAAGGAATAAGAACTGTGACTACCTCATCAGACTCAAGAGCTTCTCTTCACTGATGAGGTCTACATGACTACCAAGTATTTAAAAAAATGTTTAATCTGGTATGTTTTATATAAGAACTGTATTTGTACCATAAATTAAATAAATAATAATAAAAAATATAAAATTAAGATCAATTATAGGAGTCTCACAGAGACGAAGCTATTTATTTGTAAAACATGTTTGAGCTGGTTTAAGTGATCACTTTAGACAGTGTAACGTTGACCAACACCACCGTAATAACATCCACGGTTTATCAAATTTTTCGATTCCGACAACAGCCGAGCCGAGCCGAGCGGCGCTCGCTAGCTCGACCCGAAGCGATAGAGCGAGACAAGCGTGGTCGTATCGCGAGTAAATTAACTCGATTCGCCCATGTACTAACTGCACACCAATGAATTTACAGGTACTATGTGAATACGAACGCGTCGGCGTCGTCTAGTTGAAGTGACGTCACGCTGGACCGTCGCTTTTGCAAGCGTCACTTTAAAGTCCCATAACTTTTTCATTTTTGTTTCATTTTACTAAAAAATGTATAATAATTAATCTATAAACTTCTTCACCGTGTTCTCAGAACAAATATATAAAATTATTGTTAAATTAATTTATATTATGTTAATACAACCTCACTGCAGCAGAGTAATAAGTTTATTCTGTGCCATTTTGTGTGTGTGCTCTTGTTACTGTGTGCAGTTGTCTGCGTATGTATCTCTATATGTGCAGTTACCATGCATAGTTACAATTTACTGGCGTCTTAGAAACGTAGATGTAATTAACAATTATTCCAATAAATCTTTTCGTTTCGACTCATTCATGCTGCAATATTATAGGTAGTTGTAATATTACAATTACAACAATACAATACAAGACTTCGGTGGCTGGGTCATGTGGAGCGAATGTCCGAGCATCAAGCACCAAAGTCCCTGCTGAACTCAAGGCCAATAGGGCGAAGGAGCTTAGGAAGGCCAAAATTAAGATGGAGTGACAACATCCTCAAAGATATCTCTGCCTTAGAGCTTCGAAACTGGAGAGAGCTGGCACTAGACCGTGATGAGTGGAGGAAAATTATTGAGGAGGCCAAGACCCACCAAGGGTTGTAGTACCAAGAATGATGATGATGAATATTACAATATACTATAAATAGTGTTTTTTTTTTAATTTTGGACATTTTTTTTCTTCTTACTATAATTTACTATAAAATATTGGAATAAAATTGTAATAATGTAACGCATGAATCTACCGAGGTTTTGATGTAGGTTTCGTGATAGTAGCAACGAAATCGCTGACTCGCTTCTGGTTCAATCATGAATAAATCATTCCGCATCAGCGAGTCCAGCGTTTCGGAGATTGGTACTCTTCCATGCCTCTGGACTAATCCTACGCATATTCGTTCTTTTATTATGTATGCAGTAGGTTTTATGATCCACAACCGGGCATAAACTTTTCAGATGGAAAACCCTTTTTGGCTCTTCGAACTTTGATGTATTTTATATGCATGCGTATCATCTGACATTCTAGAATGTAATTGATTTCAGAACGTCATGTATTCTGTTTTTTCTTTTAGCATATATTGAAATTAATGTATTGTAACGTATTTGTCGATATGAGGTTTGAGTAAAACTTTAGCAAATTTATTTGAAAACAGTTAACAATATTGTTATGTATCGAATTGTGCTAATTCACAAATGTGCGTCCAATAGAATCAATTTTAAAATAACGCTCCGTAATAATTTTCTCGCTGCTCGTTGTTTACACTTGAAATTTCCCGGCGTGCGGTGTCTGGCTAATATAGGTACACCCCCTAGCACCCGCGCCCATGACGCTCGAATCCTTAAAGAAGCTTCAGGTTTGTGTTTTCTGGGGTATATTATGCCGTGTTGTTACGACCTTTCGGGCTGACGTTTCGAATCCCATTGCAGGGTCCATCATCAGCGACATTTGATTCTGAGTGGCCGTGAAAACCTAAGAACATTCTTATCCCTTCCAAAAGCTTCTAGATTCTTATTTTTCTTATTTTTTCCCAGATTCTCAGCTTATAGGATAGACGGATATGAATGAACGCAAGACTAGTCAGTCCCGGAACACCACTTTTACCTCTTTTTTTTTTTTATTTTATTTTATTTTCATTTATTGGTTTTCTTACAGCCATATTATTAATCAATCTTGAAAAAAACAATAATTGATGTACAGAGTTTCGGGCCAATTACAAGAAAACACATATATACAATCGATAAAAAATAAGAAAAAACATGTCCAATAGTGAGTTTGTGTGAGTGTGTGTATTTGTGTGTTTATTTATTTATTTTGTTTTGGGAAAAGTTAACAGCAAAACAATCTTAAAAATTTTCCACTGAATTTAAAAATTTACTTTAACATACATTAATAGCGAATGGAGAGGGTGGAGGGGAATGTGGGACGGGAGTAGAAGGGAAGATATAATGTACAAATTAGTTTGGGTGCGGTAGTGTAGATATTGTTTGTTTTATGTTTCTTATTGTTGCGTTGAAAATGTCAATGTGGTGATAGTTTGTGTTAAATGAATTTGTGGATCTGTACATAAAGGAGTTTTGTTTTGAGTTGGTCCTCTTTGTCCTCTTCGTTTGTTAATGCTGTTAACAGGGCCTTATCTGATCATACCAGATCTTTTTAGGGCGCCCTTTATTTCTATTGCCTTTTATATTCAGATTTTATTGATAACCACCTCTCGTGGATACAATTCAAGAATATTATTGGTTCATTGATTAACTGTGCTTCTTTAAATATGGGCAGAGAGACAAAAAATTGCTAGATCAAAGTGAAAGACACTTGGAGATGCTTTTTATCCAACAGTGGGCAGAAAATGGTTGATGATAATGTTGACAAAGATGTAATCAATCAAAATTAAACTCTTAAATAATAATCTGGAATTTACATATTTATTTGTTTTAAATCATAGATTTTAAAGTTTAACAAGTAAGATGTGTTCAGTAGCTTATTGGTCCAGCGGTTATAACTCACGCCTACTGGTGATCTAGTAACCGGTGATTCGAATCTCATTCCAGGAGACCATTAATTTAGTTCTAATTTGAAGAAACAAGTGTTTAGCTTACAAAGTATAAAATAATAAAAGTATTGAAGTATTCCATGTTTGCGTTTCTATTTAAAATAATCTAAATCATCAATTCTGTAAAATTTGGGAAGGTGAATGAAGCCACAGCCGATGACAATGAATAAATATATCGTTAAAATTTCACATTTTACATACCGAGGTTAGATTTTATAACGTTTCAACAGGCTGTGAGATCAAATTACTGGAGCAAAACTCATCACAAAAATACCTAGGCTTATGTGAATAATAAAAAAATGTTGTGACCTCACCGCAATTAAATGTTTAATCATCAGTAAGAAAGCAGTGTCACACTCATTGGGCCGTAAGGGCCGCAAAGTGAAAATGATGAAAAAAAATGTTTAACATGATAAGATTTATAGTTTTTGTAGTATCTATCATTGGTTGCACCATGAAAAGTATAGTAAAAAATTCATTCTGCATTTTATAAAATGACCAACACAGGAACAGTGATGCGTATTTACGAATCCACATTATATTTATACAGCACCGATGCATCAGGTCTCCTGTATATTTACATACGGCGTCATAGGTGTGTATTCGCCATGGTCCATTAGTGAAATTAAACCCCAACCCTTCCCGTGTCACCCCAGGACCCCAGCACCCTCCCTTGCCCCCGACGGAGGGCAGCTAGCGAGGTGATTGATGGGAGAGACGGAAAATTGTGGGAAAATGAAGAAAAAGGGAGAATTGTCATCGGTGTGTATTAGATAAAGCGTGCGTCGTAAAAGGATAAAAATTCTGTTGCACAATATTTTTATGATACACTAACCTTACTGCCCAGCTTTGCAAGAGATTTTATTTTAAAACCAAATTAATTAATCAATTTGAAAGACATACAGAAAAATCAAATCCACGTAAAATATTTGGCTGCTACCGGGATTCGTACCACGGATCTCTTCCTATCCGGGGCAGGCGCGTTATCCAATTACCGTGTATATATCGACCTTATCTGTAAGTCACATTTATTAATAGATCAACATATATTATGCATTTTAGAGCAATTCACTTTTTCTGGTACTTTGTTCTGAAAAAAATTGCAACTTCACAATAAGAATATGTTCTTCAATATAATTTCATTTTATTTTTTAACAAACAGACCGTCAACAGGTTGTTATTGAGCATAATAGATCATAGAGTGACATTACAGTACAAAGTATAAATATTTTATGAACATTTTGAATATTAAATACACTTTTTATGATAAATTAATAATGAATAAATTTTGATCCTTGTACGATATGTTAATTTCATATTGCTTTATATACCTACATTAGATCGGCCGCTCACGATATATTTTTCCTACATTTCCATCCTTGGCCTTTCGATAGATTATAAACATTTAATCATGTAAGCGTAATTTAACTTGTAACTTCAATTCATCCATTGTAAATTCAATGTAAATCTTCATCTTCTTATAGTGCCACCTCCTGTCAGAGGTCGGGAATCAAATTCTCTATCATGACACTATTCACCACCACACGGAACAACTCAGTCGAGTACCGTTGATTCCAGTCCCTCAAGTTACACAATCGTCAAATGCCTCCTCCGGTATAAGAAAATGGTGGAAATATAGCGTGAGCGTTTGGTGGACTAGTGCTGGTGTCGTTCACTACAGCTTTCTTAAATCTGGCCAGACGATTACGGCAGATGTCTATTGTCAGCAACTGCAAACCATGATGGAAAAGCTAGCTGCTAAACAACCGAGGCTGGTTAATCGCTCTAGGCCACTGCTGCTTCATGATAACGCTAGACCACACACTGCACAACAGACGGCTACCAAATTAGAGGAGCTTCAATTGGAATGTCTAAGACATCCACTGTACTCTCCGGACCTTGCCCCAACAGATTACCATTTTTTTCGAAATTTGGATAACTTCTTGCAAAGGAAAAAATTCAACTCTGATGGGGCAGTCCAAACCGCCTTCAAAGATTTTATTGATTCCCGTTCGAATGGTTTTTTTAGTAAAGGGATCGATGAACTACCTATGAGATGGCAAAAGTGCATAGATAGCAATGGTACATACTTTGATTAAATAAATATATTATAATTTTAAAAAATCGGCTTTATGTTCCTCCCATACTAAACGCCAATTTCATATGTAAGGACCTAATATAAAGTGCGACTTATTACAAAGACCGTATACATAATAAGAGTATTTAGTTTAACCTTTTCATAATTGTTTCAAAATATACAAGCTCGTAGTAATTTTTTAATCAAGGGGAAAGGTATTGGAACCAGCTTTGGAACCAGATCGTGTACCAAGAAATTTACTTTTGTCCATATTTTTTATTTTTTATATTTTTTTTTTTTTTGATATTTATTACATTATACATATGCCAAACTGCACAGCAGTTTTACGGCATAAATATATTTTGGTAGTCTGGGCATGCGCACACTTCTTATATTGTATGACTCTTTCTGTTAGTTCAGAGTGATAGTATGTAAGCAAAATAAAAATCAAAATATTTTATTATCTGATTTCCCTTAGATTAATTATAAATATTTTAAGGAGGTATCTTTATCATTACTGTTAAAATCTTAAGAGCTCTGTCTGTCAACCGACATGATTTCCTCCTACGAACGGTCGTCTTGAAAATGGAGCAACGGTGGCTTATCGAAGCGTCGGCAATTCCCCGGTCCCTTGAACATGTCAAAATATTTATTTCCCTTTCAGTTACGTGTAATTCGGGCAGCACGAGCCCTAATGACGGCGCAGGAAATCAGTCGCGATAGATTGCGCGACACACGACAATACATTTTAATATCACCCGCCGACTTATTACTAGCGAGCGGTGCGACCGCGGTCTGAGAATGATTTTATCACATTTTTTATTATTTTTTTATTTTATTAAACGAAGTTCTAGAAAAGCACAGACACACGCGAAACTCCTTTTCCACATATGATATAACCACAATTAGGCGAGATATAGTATGGCTGTCTGATAGAGACGAAGTTATTTGCTTGGCAAAGTAGTTATGGAAGTAATGGCTCAAGTAATCACTTTATATAATGCACCGTTCACCAATTTTATCATCTTGATTGACGAAACTCTATTAATTGTGTTCTTGAAAACTTTGAACATATTCAAAATATTCTTAATCAGATACCAGGAGCGGTGTCCCGATAAATGCGCGCCGACATCATCGTGCAATCCCAATTATAATATTAGGTCCTTACATATGAAATTGGCGTTTTGTCGTACTGGCAAATTTGATCTCAAATATCTTCTCTTTGGTTCGGAATTCCAAATCCAAATTTATACAGCTATTTACTCATGTATTTGTGTTTTGAAAATTATAATTCATTTGCTTTTTCCTCAATTGTTTTTTTTTTGCGTCACTCAGTTTACAAAACGAAAAACTTGAAATATCGCGTTATTTACGAGTACGAGTTCCACCGTGGCACCAGTGCTGCAGAAACGGCTCGAAGGATTAATGATGTGTATGGCGACGGTGCCGCAAAAGAAAACACAGTGCGTTTTTGGTTCCAACGTTTTCGTTCTGGAAATTTCGACCTGCAGAACAAGCCCCGTGGACGGCCGGAGACCAAAGTTGATAATGAAGAATTGAAGGCTATTGTGGAAGCGGATCCATCGCAAACCACATCCGAGTTAGCTGCAGGCTGCGGTGTTAGTGATAAAACTGTTTTAATCCACTTGAAGCAAATTGGTAAGGTGAAAAAGCTTGAAAGGTGGGTACCTCACGAATTGAGTGAAGCAAATCAACAAACGCGCGTTGACTGCTGCGTTGCATTACTCAACCGTCACAATAATGAAGGGATTTTAAATCGAATCATTACCTGTGATGAAAAGTGGATCCTGTACGATAATCGGAAGCGCTCATCGCAATGGCTGAACCCTGCCGAACCAGCCAAACCATGCCCCAAGCGAAAATTGACTCCAAAAAAGTTACTTGTGAGCGTTTGGTGGACTAGTGCTGGTGTCGTTCACTACAGCTTTCTTAAATCTGGCCAGACGATTACGGCAGATGTCTATTGTCAGCAACTGCAAACGATGATGGAAAAGCTAGCTAAACAACCGAGGCTGGTTAATCGCTCTAGGCCACTGCTGCTTCATGATAACGCTAGACCACACACTGCACAACAGACGGCTACCAAATTAGAGGAGCTTCAATTGGAATGTCTAAGACATCCACCGTACTCTCCGGACCTTGCCCCAATAGATTACCATTTTTTTCGAAATTTGGATAACTTCTTGCAAAGGAAAAAATTCAACTCCGATGGGGCAGTCCAAACCGCCTTCAAAGATTTTATTGATTCCCGTCCGAATGGTTTTTTTAGTAAAGGGATCGATGAACTACCTATGAGATGGCAAAAGTGCATAGATAGCAACGGTACATACTTTGATTAGATAAATATATTATAATAAAAAAAAATCGGCTTTATGTTCCTCCCATACTAAACGCCAATTTCATATGTAAGGACCTAATAATTTCGCTGTCTGTCCGTCCGTCTGTCTGTCGTCTGTCCCCGTAATTGTGTAATGTCCGTAACTTCTTTATACTAATTTTTTTTTTCGAAAAAAAATTTTTTACTTAATTTTCTTTACGAAATTTTTTTACCTTTTTTACGAATTTTTATTTTATTGGTATTTTTATTTTTTTTATTATTAAATAAATACTTATTTCTAAGGAACCGACATGTCAAAGTACCGTCATTTTTGATAGGTTACAGCTAGTTCAAAAATAAATTAGGGTATTATCTCCTTTGTATTTCATTTTAGAGCGTTTCATGAAGCTGAAAACTAAATGTTACGCTTTGTGAATAGGCATATATTATGGACATAAAAGAAACTATACTTTCATCTCTTTAATACGAATCAATCATTTTAGCATAATGAGGGTGTATACTAACGATAAAAAATAACCATTCCCTTGATGAAATTCGACATTTTTCAAACATAAGATAAACTTTTTCATGGCTTGTTTCACAAAATTTCCTCCATTATAATAATTTTTTTCTTTAATATGTTGAACATATATATTATTATATTTATATAATTATATTTTTTTGTTTGTATTTCATGGGCGATCACTGTGTTTCATGAAATTGAACAAATGCACAAAACGTACGTAGGTATACATAGACACACACACACACACAAAACCCATCACCACTACGACATTCAGTTTTATACATATTATTACAAGCATGTATGGAGAATATATATTTTTTAATATTAAATATTTTTTTTTGTTTAAATAATATATACTTAGACATTGTAAGCTTCGATTGAAAAAAATTGTAACTTTTTTTTAAACACATAGATTTTTAAACATTAGATTAGATAGAATAAAGAAAAAATCACTGAGATGGCTTGACCATGTGCAATAGATAGGCGAGGAAAAGATGACAAAATAAATCAAATAATGAAGAATGGCTCAGTTAGAAGCTTCGAAAACCGAAGAGATGTATTATATTTTTTATTATTATTTAAAAATTGTATTGTACATAATGATGTTAATTACTCATCATATATATGCATAACAGAATGAGAATTATAACGTTTACCCACCTTTAAAAGGAAATTAAATTCTCATATTCAAAAAGGGAGGGGGGGGCATTGTCATATACATATTGTTAATCTTATTATTAGCAGCATTATATTAGAATAGTGAAAAAGGATACACTGCAATGAAAATAAAATGTATCGAGAAACATTAGATTAAGTTGAAAGTGGTGTGCTAGGACGGAAAAGTGTGGCGTTCTATCCTCCCTTGCAACCCTCTGGGCGTGATGGTTAGTTAGTTAATTGAAACGTTCCGAAAAAATAATTATTATTAGGTCTGAGTCTCCAAGTGCCGGCCACCCCACAAACCCAGTCAGTCACCGTTGGACGTTTCTTCCGGAACAATGGCCCGCACTTGCTCCGCCTGACAATTATTGCGATGACAATACTACCAACTACCCCCTCCCCTCCCCTCCCCACCGTGTCAACTCTCATCAGCCCGCCTGGGAA
The DNA here is from genome assembly GCA_016648135.1 of Agrypnia vestita. Taxonomy (NCBI): domain Eukaryota; kingdom Metazoa; phylum Arthropoda; class Insecta; order Trichoptera; family Phryganeidae; genus Agrypnia; species Agrypnia vestita. Next base: position 158,747 of record JADDOH010024124.1, on the reverse strand, counting down.
AGCGCGCCACACTCTAGAGCCTGTCACAATGGGTTGCCTTCAATCGATGGATGTAATGTTCTCCGTTTGAAATGCACACGTAGTACGACAATGCGACTGTAGGGGTGGGTGGAGAAGATAGAGCGCCACAGTTATCTGAAGATCGAGAACAATGAACAGTTGTAGAAAAAACCACGCGACTGTTGCACTAGAAATATACAGAATATTTTGAGTATTAGTTATTCTCCGTGGAATAAAATCCAGAGGAAGGCCAAAATATTCATGGGCTTTGCAAAGGGAAAGTCATATGCAGAGGCGTGGATTGGATGACGATGATGGGGAGAACTAGGATTATGAGATGGGACCAGGGAGAAAAAGAAATTAAAAATTTTCAAGAATACAATACTGGATTATATCCATAGAGGGAACATCATTAATCAAGATATAATTATATAACCCATTATCAACCACATATGGCGGTAGTAAAATACAACTCACATTTGAAACAAGGTGTGTAAAGTTAACATATATACAACATCCAAAAATTTGATAGTTGTGGTTGTCTATCATGGATGGATTTGGTGAACGTTACATTGTGTAAAGTGATCATTTAAGCCAGCCGTACGATAGGTCGTAATCTCTATTAACACCCAATCGACTTCAATATTAATTTTTCATATAAATAGCTTTGTCTTTATGAGACATCTATAATAAAGGGTGGTTTTTGTTTAGAGGCGGAGAAATTTAAATTGAAATAAAACACAGAAAAATGTTTTTAATATCCATGAAATAAGTTTTATTTGACGGATAATTTTATGGCATTAATATTTAAATATAATTTCGGGCAAGGCAAATTGGAGGTCCAATTTTCACAATCCAAATGTGTTCAGTGATGAAGAACACTTTAGGTTAAATGGCTATGTCAATAAATATTACATAAAAGAATTGCAAAAATTGCAATAGAAAAATGATATGTAAAATTGCATGTCTATGCCAATAAACCAGAAACAATTGAGTACTTGAAAACCACCAAGTGTAGTTTAACCCCAAAAATCTAACCCCAATAAAATGCAAAATTTGTCCTACCATAATATATATTTAGACCGCAATTATGTATGGCTCCGAATGCTGGACTATGTACAATTCCTGCTCTAGGTAACTTGAAACAGTAGAAATGCGAATGCTTACACGTCAGCGGGAGTATCACTTAAAGATAGGATTATTAAAGTTCGCGCATTCGTCATAGCCTGGCTGTCACGGACATAAACAGTAAGCTGGAAGAACGAGAGCTGAGATGCGTACAGGCACATAAGACCACTAGACAATGTCTACGGAGCATCATTTACAGTCATCCAGAGGAAGACCAATAAACTCCTGTATGACTCAATGCTTCAATGACTGCAGGACAGGCCAAGATGAAAGCGACCCCAAAACCGAAGAAAATACAGCCTGAGAACGAGAAAAGCTTACCCTAAAAGCCTCGCTAGGCAATGATTTGGTGCAGTGATTGGAAGAAGAAGTATAAATATACTTCCTAAATAATTTTATTTACATTTATCATGTTTGTTGTTTGTATGTGTATACCAACTTACGATAGTGAATTAATTATTCCATAAGTGCGCACATAAGCAACTGTATGTATACAGTTTATTATTTTTCTCTCTCGAGGCCCGGCGTAACCCAACGTACCCCTAACCCAACCTTACTTAAAAACATATATTGTATATATATTTCAATTATAATCCCAGGCAAACCTAGGCTGCGATGGAAAGACGAGGTTAGAAGGGATGCAAACCAAATACTGCGGGTAAAATAGACTGGAGAACCGCAGCGGGAGACGGAGGAGTTGGAGATGAGGAATGATGGAGGCCAAGGCTAGATATGAACTGTAGAGCCATCGAAGAAGAAGATGAATTTCGACTAATTTGTGTAAAGTTTAGTCCTACAGTCACCTATAAATTATATTTGTTCCTGGTTAAAAATTGCACTTTTTTTAATGAGCTACATTAGTACTAATTAACAGTATTCTTTGGCTCATCAGTATTTGCAAAAGTAGTGTTCTTGCGTTAGTACGAAGAAATTTTCAATCAGCTGTAAATCAATGTATAAATCTAGCGCGTCGACACCCGGTGACAGTAAGGTTCCAAAGGGCGGCGAGGCGAAAGCTCACAATAGTAATAAAAGCGGCACAAAAGCTCCTCGGAGCCGCTATTGACGAGCGGCGGCGGGGAGGGGATGTCCCCACAGCGTACAGCCTTAATAATAGTCCGCAAAGCCAATTTTGGACATGCATTTGTGTGATTACGCAATCACTTTAAGTGCACTGAAGGATGCTGTCAACAACAAATGAAAAAACATGAATTCAAACACTCGTGTATGTCCGTTTTTGTCCTGTAGGACCTAGCGCTTTGTCGGTAGACAAAAACTAGGAAACTTTGAAAAGAATTAAATACAAACAATTGAATACTTTCTTTTTACTCTCATTATATGTATTTTTAAAGACTTTTATATTTTTGTTTTTATTTTCAAAAAATATACACATTATACAATAAGCTAAAAAATTTAAACAAAGTATAAAAACACTCAACAACATATAAAAATATTTACAAGAATAGATTTATGAACCCTCCAATAAGAATGGTCTTCGATTATGGGGATGTCTATCGATATTTTCATAAAATATAATCAAGATGAAACGTATAAAATATTATCTTATTTAAAATTAAATTAATCAAAATCATCTCAGATATACAATTAATTGTTAATAATCATTAACTTATTAAGATAAATTTTAAGAGTATTTCAGACACGGAGCTATTTGTACGGGAAACTTGTATGAAGTCTTAAATGACACTTTTAAATTTGAAAATTTCGCGTGGCATTGAAAACGTCATTGTTTAAATAATTCCCATATAGATTGTACAAAGTCGATAAAATAACGCGTCATTTTTTTTTTTGTATTCATATTCATTCATACATTCTCACATCAGTATATATTTGAATAGTTAAACTGATTTTGTGAAATTTATGAATGATTATTGTATTGTCATCAGGAATACGTTTCTCTGCCATTTCAGATCTGTTGGCTCAGGAAGTAGACTAAATATTGATTACAAGATTCCTGGACGATAGATGGAAAAATATATAATTTAAACTTGATAAAAAAGTTATAAATAAAATGAAATAATCTAGACGGGTCGCGAATTTTCGGCATGATAACCTAGAGTGCTGTTTGATACTACCACCAACCAAGCATTGGCACGGACTGTCACAGGCCAGACGCACCAGCACACAGCACTCCATCTCTGCCTGTCGATATCTCGACAGATGGCGCGGCGCAGCCACCGAGCCGAATACCGTACTCCCTGCCGACCCCCGGCCCACGGTTCAGTGCACAATCGCAGCCCTTCCCCGCTGAATAATCATTTTTGAACAGTTTTTCACTTCCATAAACTTTCACTCCTTATTTCAAACTTTATTCGATGTTACTAAGCTAGAAAATACTTTTAAACGACACTTTCTCTTAAAGCCATGTTTGTATATATCTTGATGCTGGCTATATATGTATTTGGAGACTCCTCATATATTATCCATATAAAACACTTATAATCAAGGTCACTGGACACAAACTACAGCTGGAACATTAATCCGTAATTCGCATTGATTCGCTTAAATTCGCTAGAATATTCCTCTCGTATCTGGTAACACCGTCTGTTTGTCACAGGTTCAAATCTGATACCGATACCTGAGCGATAATTGAGCATAGTTCTAAAAATCAACATTATAAAAATTCAAAAAAAATTTAACAATAATTAATAAACGTGTGTTTCTTTTTTTATCAATTAAATTTAAATACACGAACAAAAAAAGACTATTAGATGATCATTCGGAATAATTTTACAATTATAGTATGACCACTGTAAGAATGATGTCAAACTAATCTGTGCACAAACGCATTTGGAGAGAGAAAGAGACCTTGACCTAATACAATACATCGACCTGCCCTACGTAAAGTATTCTATCTGCAAAGTACTCTATCCTGTTAATTTGGAGGAGAGAGCTTAGATCGTATTTTTTAAAATTAATTTATCTAATTTATCTAATTTTACTGAAATTTTGAAGTACATAGTATTGCTTATTTTAAAGCTTCATAAATTTTTGTGTACTTTATAATTTCAGATAAAAAGGTTCATTAATAAAAAAAAAACATATTATGATCTAAGCTTTCTCCTGAAAAGTAACAGAGTAGAGTACGTAGGGCTTGTCGATTTGACCAATTAGCTTTAGTTACCGCCCGAAGTTCGACGATTCGTCTTCGGGTAGCTGCGCGTGGCCGAAATGTCAGTCGCATTCTTACAGTGGTCATGCTCTAGACTAGAGCAAAAAAACTAATCTACAATATTCTGAGTCTCCTGCACCAGATGTTCCAACTCTTCAGTTGGTTCCGGAACAAGCGACGGCCAACTGGACAACAGCCAAGTAGTTCATTTTGTTACTGATCGACAGAGAACTCCAGCCATGTTAACTATGCGAAAAATCGGAAATGACGGATTTGATAACAATGAATTTTGTCTAAAATTTTTAGAGAAATTCAGATATTTTAAATTAAAACACATAATTTTCTATGTTACAATGTCTATCACTAACGCTTCCAAAACGCCAATCTATACTACATATTTCTCAACACAAAAATATTTTGAATGAAGAAAGATTTTTCGTAAACAATTTCGTAAACAAAATTGTGATTAAAGAGTTATTAAAAATAAAGAAAATTCAAAAACATGTTTTATAAAAAAATGTTCATGGTAAGGAATTATATGCTGGGTAGAAAGTTAAAAGAGCGTTAATGATTATTTCGAACATTACAGGAGAGCAAAAAAGTCAATCTAATTTGGTCAATGTTTATTTTATTATAAAACGATTCCCATATTTTTTAATCCAAAACACGTATGAAAATCGTTCAATAATAAAAGATGCATTGACAAAATCAGACTGGGGTTTTTTCATAATTACTAGAAATATGGGGAAACTACTCGTACGTTCTCGTTACCTCGGGAAACCGACATTTTTGTATAAAAAACGAGCGCGCGCGCTGTGGTAGTTGTTGTGACATTTCTGTGATAACGCGGAAGTGTGACCAAGCGACAGATATTCAGCGCGAGAGGGTACATACGTGCGAAATGGAGCAAATCTACTTAGCGATAGGCAAAAAGATGCAACGAAAATTCTAGTGACGTGAATGTACAGATATATGCTGGACGAACGCAATAATCCATTGGTACCCGAGGGCAGTTATAAAGCCGACATGCCATTCTAAAACCTACCGGAGTGGCAAAATCATCAATATTTGCATATCTATCTATATACATGGCAGAAAATAACAAGGGACAGAGAAAATTTTGATACACTTGGGAAAGCCTTCATCCAGCAGCATACATAAAACGACTAACGATAATGATGTTAATAATAATTTTTAAAATAGACATTTAAAAAAATAGTTTCTTCAACAAATAAATAAATAATAAATATGCCTACAAATCAAATTGAAAAACCGAGCTTGTCCAGGTATTTATTTACATCATTATCACACTCGATAAAATGCGAACTCAGATCGACTGCGCAAATTATCGGAATCAAGCCGACCGAACGGGCCGACATGACTTTTTATTGTCGGATGTTTTGGTGGCGATAATCACAACTAAACAGAAGTAATGTATCGGATAAAAAATATTGATTTTACGACAATATTTATTGATTGTCATTTCGGCACAAGGGATTCCGTGAAACATGTGTGCATTGAACTCTTCCCCGACTAAATAAATTATTTTGCTGTGTTTACACATTGCAAACAGTGGAAAATTGTGCTGCTAGTTTTAAACCTCACCATAACGTTTCTCCTAGTTGTGAAGGCCTGTCATGGTTGCAACTAACCCAACTCAGAAGGTTGAAAAGTGTTCATCAGTATTTTCCAGATTAATTTCTTCGTTTCTGTGGTTAATAATAATAATAATAATAATAATTGGATCATTTGTATAGCGCTTTTTACTATTGCATACATATTCACTAATAATAATAGTTGGGAGTGCTAGAAAGAATCAGGTATTTTCGCGGAGTGCATATTAGGAGTGGGAAACATTACAAGTGATGTATTGGTCTGATTCTATATATTTGTATATGATTGTCTAAACAAATGCGTTTTTAGTTGTTTTTTGAACTATGGTAAGCTGTTTGTTTGTCTCAGTTTATTTGGTAGTTTATTCCAGAAATTGGGTTTGTGGACGCGATTTACTTCAACTAACCTATTTTTATTAGATGTTGATGCTGAGCGAATCTAATCTGAGGTAATTTCATTAGCTTGCCGTTGATCAAGTATTTATATATTTGGAGACTGAATTGTGTTTGCTCCTGGTTGTTGTGCATGGATGATGCTAAGATCTTAATAATCATCCTGATTATTCAACGATCTTAGCACTGCGTGAAGTGTGAAGGTATGATCGTCTCTTAACCATAAATTTGTGCTTAGAGTGTCGCGAAGTGTATAGGTGGCAGGTATTTTCAATCAAAACTACTTACTTGCTCAAATAAAATGCTCAAACTATGCAAGATCAGAGCTGCCGAAAGCGCTGTCATCGGTAGGAAAAGTGAGTGTGGTGCAAACGACGTGGTAAGGCAGGGCGACTGCGTGGCTGCCAAAAACTATGCACATTGCATGGAACTACAGCCAGTGCGATGCATTTTGTCAGGTATTGCATTCACGGATGCATTCAGCGCGTGATGGAAGGCATCACCATATATTACTCAGGAATACTTTTTACATCAGCTCCTAAAATAACTTATTACCAACTTTTACACTGAATAAACCATTGTAATTTGATGGACTTTAGTAAGTGCATGCTATTTCGGTACTCGCTCTAATAATTCATCATACCATTTCATTATTTTCTTCCGTCATTCATCAGGTTAGCATTAACCTGGTCAAACGTTAATCTTGGTTCAGGTTAAAACGGCTGCAACTTTGCTGACTCTATTCAGCAATGTTCGGATCGCCTGAGGATTCCTCATTCTTGAGGTTTTATAGTCAAAGCTTCAGAGATTCATTGCCAAAATATTGAAAAACCTCCCTACATTAGATTAAATTTCAAGAATTTAAAACTAAAAGGCTTTAGTTCACGTAAACCACTATTTCTCTGCCCGCCTTATCCTTTGTACCTATCTCGGATCTGCTGTTCTTTGTTCTGTCTTAAGCTGCATTCTTTGTCATGTTGATATCGCGACTGACCGAACCTGTCCATATCTCTCATAATCTTTCCGGCCATCTTCTCCTATAGCATAGCGAGGAAACCACATTGGCATTAAAATAATGCCAATCTGGATGTTGAATGTGTAGGGCTGATAAGCGAGCTTTACTCATAGAACGGCCCTGTGTGAGTGACGGATCCAACTCCACTAGTCTTCTCCTATTGGTTTCGATATTCATGGTTTTATGAATCACGTTATATTCCCCTTTTCATCACATTTCCATACCATCTATGTCAGTCAGCCTTCTTCTAAATAAAAAAATTATATACATATGTACGAGCATATTATATTTATATTTTACAAACATAGAAACAAAATAATCACTAATACAGTAAAGTGGTGTCCTCTACCATTCCGTACTCCAAAGTGGTGACCATTACAATTTCGATCCTCTAAAGTGGTGACCTCTCCACCATTTTACCCATTCTAATAATTTCAGTATTCTTACATCTAAAAATAATCAATTCGTTTTACGAATTTTCGTTACAACGAATTATATGTATTTGAATCTCTCCGTTTTTAAATAAATTTATACTACCTGGCACTGTAGGCTACACACAGTACCTACGTAACAGATTGTAATAACAATGACACAAGTTGCCCATCTCCCCTCCCCTGTTTAAATCTAAAAAGGGTGGGGAGTAATGATGCGTGAGCCATTAAGTAATAGAAGACCACGTGACTAGTTACGCCCAATCAACGGCATTTGTTGCCGCCAACGAATCTTTCTTTATTTTGTATTGTTTATCGGAAATGATTTCGCTATGACGCACTTTGTACTTCGCTATATAACTTTTTATTATTATTAAAATTACAATTCAGATTGATTTCGTTGTGAGTGTTTCAAATTGCATTAATCATAATATTATACATACACCTTTCGTTATTCTGTAAAAAATAATATCACATTAGTTTTGAATTTTAAATTTGCGTTTGTTATGTGTTCTAGTATTTTTTTTTGTATTGAGTACCTATTTAATTTTTATTTTATTTATTAATTATTACATCAAGTTGCAAGGTTTGCTGCGAAGTATAAATATTTTATTTTAAAATATATATTTAATCAACTTGTTTATTTTCTCTGCAGGGGTAGGCAGCGAGGTAGTAAGTGAATAAAACGCCACACCCTTCTGTTCTGGCACACCGCTTTTGTCTCTTCCACTTTCATACATTTTCTCATGCACGCTCTTCGGTTGTTTTTTATGGGAAAGTAGGTATAGAAGTCTTTTAGGGTGTACATAGGGCTTAAGACCTATCGTACGGCTGGCTTAAGTGATCACTTTACACAACGTAACGTTCGCCATTTCCACCCATGATAGAATATACCATGACTATTAATTTTTGGAAGTTGTATATATATTTAAATTACGTACCACGCTGTAAAGTGATGACTTAAGCCAGCCGTACGATAGGTCGTATGCCCTATGTACACCCAAAAAGACTTCTATACCTATTTTTCCATAAAAATACAGTTTCGTCTCTGTGAGACATCTATAATATACCTACATTAAAACCAAACCATACCAGAAATATTACAAATACAAGTCGAATAAAAATTTAAAACTGCTCAATAAATTTGAACCAGATATTTTTTCTGTATTTTAATAATTTTATTTGACTTGTATCAAAGTGAATAAATTCTCGCTAAACAGTCACTTAACTCCCTTCCAACGATCATTTCTTTAATATATCTACTACAGCCAATATGCATACAAGAAGCACAAAACAGATGGGAGTCAAATGAAACACTTAAAATCAATTATACTTATAAATATACAAACAAAGTCTTACAAAGTCCACAAGCAGGTACCTTTTATTTCGTCTCTAAGTCTTCACCTTCTGTGATTAAATCGCAGCTGTCAAACTTAAACTGTCTTCACGTGCGATCGCGTCGCTCATTTATAACAACTCGCTTTTTTTCGAGGCTTCTTGTATATTTTAGTGTGTTCTACCGATTATCTTAAAACCTTCTAGATTGTTCGGAAAACTTCGATTATTTGCAGTTCTTCTCGATTTTACAATACTTACTGTGTTCCGGTAACCAGTTAACCGTGAATATTTATTTACCCTGGGGACAACCCTTAAGCGTATGAATGTAAAAAACCCGATATTGGAACATGTGTTACGGGAGGAGGCAACGAATTGTAAATAATTTCCGAATTTATCGAATTGATTAATCCAATAAAATATTAAATTGACAGCCTTAACGGCGCACGTTCGATCCGCCCCCTTTACTCGGTGGCGCAAATTGTCGGCGACATTTGCATACAATTTATTAACCGGTAATTTCTTGTAGAAGGGTTCGATTGCGATGTATGTGTGTAAAAATGTGTCGTTTCGTTTTGTTTATTATTTCAAATTAATCTATATGTATATGTACTTATACATAATTTTATATTTTTTTTGTTATGGTATTCCAATATATTAACCCTTAAATACACCAATACGTATTCATTCCATACCGGTCATGGGAAGAAATCATCGTCTATGTATGCACAATGATTGGATAACTGCACACAATATTCATGGTTAACTGGTTAATGAAACACAATAAATATTGTACCGAGATTCTAAAATCGAGAAGAACTCCACATAATCAAAGTTTTCCGAACAATCTGAAATCCGAATTTTACTTAATCTGGAAATCGAAAGAACTCGCAAAGATATACCAGAAGCTTCGAATAGTTAACTGCACTAGGGAACTGCATACAAGTAAAAGAAGTATACAGGGTATAAAAGAGTTTGTTTGTATGATTTGATAATTGTGAATATATACATACATATATCATCAACTTGGATTGAACACGGCTTAGACCAGTAGGTACTATACAATCAGGTTTCGAGCAAAGTATGGGATCTTACTAGTCTAAGAAGCAAGTCTACTCAACAGATAGATTGCTGCCTAAATTAGGAGTCAAAAAAGTTTTAGCCTCTGTGTGTCCTATAATACCAATAATGATGGAGATTTATTTTATTTTATTTTTCATTTTTTTAACAAGCAGACCATTAACAGGTCCATTGACCCTAATAAATGGTCCTAGAGTGACATTAGAGTATAAAGAAATTGCTCAGATTCGCACTAGAAAACTTATCGCTTGTCGGTAGGTGTTTTCTTGATTACTATCGCAGGAATCACGTACGCGCTAACAATACATGCCGTAAGATTTCATTTGTCTGTGAATTTCTATGGCTTAAGCTCGCCGTCAACTCTCACACAACTGACTGCGCAGTAGCCGGTCAATCCCCTCTCATAGGTGAAGTCGGTTATATTTTTTATATATAGAGTTTTTTTATAATAATTTAGAATATATACTTTTTGATATTTTGTTTCAAAACGAGACTCTTAAATAAAAACGTCTTCTTGTAATAAAAAGCAACTTATTTACTAATACATTATACTTTTTAGGAGTTTTATTTATTAGACCTTCTCATAATTATTTCGAAATTTAAAAGCTCATTGTAGTTTTCCTTAAATAAGGCGAACGAACACACCACCAGACGTGGAGCCAAATTGTGAACATGGAATCAACGTTAGTTCATGTCTATTTATTTTTATGGCCTATGGATCTAACTTAATTTAACGTCAGTATCATTTTTTTAAAATTGTTTTATTTTTTTATTTATTTAGTAAATTAATATGATATTTCCTTTATTAAATTATTATTTTACATTTTACAGTCAACATATTCTATAAATACCCAATGAGCTGCAATTTCTTACAATCTATCAATAATATACATCCTATAATAACATCCTGTAATCTACAATTCTATACTATTTTTGCAATAATTGACAATGCATATCTGACGCGGCTGTGAATGAATACATTTACAAAAATTAATTTCTTTTTTAAATATTTAGGATATGAATAAGATAACCTATTCATTCCGATTACCCTGTACAATGTAGCGTGATGGTATTTATCAGTGGCGTGCAGTAGGTATAAACTTATGAAAAGGATATGCTGTAACAGACTATATACCTATTATATTTAAAAAAATATATGCACATATACATATGTTGTAATTTTTTTTAACTGTTTATAACGGACTATTCTTAGTAGCTTTAATCCACAAAAATATCTGCACTGTTAAAGAAGTATTGTAAAGAAGGTATATATATAATACACGTTTCTTTTCACAAAAATTAATCAAACATTTTATGAAGTCATCGATGGTAATGTCGTTCTAAATAAACATTTTCATATTGCATATAAAATGTTCAAATACCTACATTTTACTAACATTCTTTAAAAATGACCATAAACTAATTTTATTTAAACAGAAACAGATAAAATTTGTACTGTTTATTATAATTAATGAACTCAGTAAATCAAATAATAACAAAAGTAAATCAAATAATAATAAGAAAAAAGAACTAACGCACTCAACATAATATGTAGATCATACATATGATTTGAGAGTTGAAATTTACCCTAGAAAAGAGAAAAAAAAAATCACACAAAAAGTTGCGTGTGAAAGTAACTATGGAATTTGTAAGAATGTCGTTTCTGGAAGTGACCTGCGCGCAGTCCTCACGTTAGACCTTTCGAAGAAACATGGTACACTACGAACAACTTAATTTAATCTACATAAAAAAACTCGCAGACTTAAAATGGGCGAATATAAAATTACACGGTTTATGTAGGAAAGTACACAGTTCTGGACAGTTTTTTCTTGATTTTACTGGATCTAATAAGATAGAATTAGCATTGACATGAAGTTGGATACAGAAACATCGAAAGTAAAAGATCCAGCTGTAGCCACGAATTACAGCTAGAATTTTAAAACAACTTTTTCTTAAGGTAAGGATTATTTGATTAATATTTTTTCCCAAAATCTTTACTTTTGCAGCTTTTTGTTTGTATGCGCTGCACGCCACTGGTGTTTACCTAGTACATATGTATGGTCTGGAAGGGTAAGACATTCTGACTAAAACCCCCATTAGCTTTGTTGCTCGCCGCGCATTAGGACACCCAGTGCTTACCGTAACCTCATTTTCTGTAACGATTCCGGAAATTACGGAGAAGCCACTTTTCTACATAAAGGAAGAAATGGGATGAATCTGAAAGTCCCAAAATATTTTAGTTTGATTAAATTAATCAAAAGCTTTTTTATTTATAAGAATTTCCATACATCGTTACGATTACTAAAAAAATTATAGTTAATTTAAATAAATTATAAAAGGCTCACAAATATGAAGCTATTTATATGGGAAACGTGTATTGAAATCTTTATAGGGTTACCCAGGGCTTATGACCTTTAGGAGCTGGCTTAAGGGATCACTTTCATGATCAATTTCACTGTAAGAACATCAACACTATCAATTTTTTGAAACTTATATATTTGTTCTAAATCAGTTTCTTTTATATATTCGAATGGACTATTCTAGAGACATCTATAATCCTTTACATGACATAGTATACATAAATTTCGTCGCTGGTTATGATACTTCTATATTTGTTAAGCATAAAGACTTATATTTAAAGACTTTGTAGCCTATAAAGACTTCCGTACACGTTTCCCCTAGTTTCGTCTCTGTGAGACTTCAATGATTTATCTTAATTAATAATTATTCCTCTGTGGATAAGATCCGGTAATTGTGTTCTCAGAACATATGTGTAAAAATAGTGTTAAAAATTATACTTTGTTAAAATAGTAGATATTAAAAAACAATTTCTTAGGTGCCTACTGGGGCCTTCGAATTTGAAGAAGATTAATAAGTTAGATACTTTTGATAGTGGCAATATTAATAATCGAAACAACACCGTTAAACTCCCTTTATAATTAAATTTGGTAAATTGACGAATTTGCAGTTTTAGATTCGGAATATGATGATCAATTTAAGTCAAGATTGCGAATTAGGTATCAAATTTTTTAGATTCTCAAGAAAAATCTGTTTTTTTAGCAATTTTCTGAATCTCGAGAATTTCAAATTGCATGCAGTATTCTCGCGATATCTCGATAAAATCGACAATTTTCAAAATTTATTAGATATCATTCATTATTTTTTTAAATATATTTCACAAAAATTCCCGATCACAATCGAGAGACCTAGTTTCCCATCTCACAATAACATTATCCCAATCACCGGAAGGGGGTGGGTAAAAAAAGCCCAAAAAAACAGAGAAATAGAAGAATATAGAAGAAGCCTACCTACAGCCAGCATTGGAGAAATGACTGAAAAAGATGAAGAAAAAGTTATAGTCTAGACAAACGTCATAAATCTCCACGACGTCATCTATTGATATGTTGCATATCAATGCAATCGACCAATAATCACGTTATGTATGTATCATCAATATAAATCTTTGAAAGTAAGAAGTAATAATTAAAGCGAGCGCACTCCAAACGACTCGCCACTCTCCCCGTAATAATCCACTTAATGCGATGTCAAGTATTTTGATAAACCATGTGGTCGCGCTCTCGGTCCAGCGAGCCCGGCCTGCGCCGCGCTCGGCAGACCGTGGGTTCGATTCCCTGCGGAGGCAATCTGAAATATCATTAGGGGCTGAAGAGGCCGTATCGGGGGCGGCGGGCGGCCTAATGTCGTGTTTGTGGAGCTCTCCACTCGATGTAATCATTGGGTTACTTCAATTTATATAGTTTGTTTTGGTTTTCGAAAACAACGGCTCGAGTTCAAATGTGAGGGATGGTTCAAATATAAATTGTAGAGACCTATCATCGTCCTAAATCAATAGTCGCGCAGATCTAATAACAAGGAAAGATAATTTATCCGTTTGTGTGTACTAAAATATCTATTCTTTCAGAAAATATAACTACGATATCGCCGTCCTTGTTGGTCTAGTCATCGAGACACTTGCCTAGTGATCCCGTAGTCCAAGGTTCGAGCCTCTCCTAGACCAGCAAGTTAGCTCTATTTTTTGTAGCACAATTATTTAGCTTAGTTTGAAATTAGTAAGTACATATATCGATATTGAAACGCATTCCATAAATTTAACATAGTTCAATTAAAATATTCAACTCATAATTCAATGAATCTCACAATGTAATTAAATTTACAATAAATAATATTAATATAAGCTGTCTTTGCTGCTTATCTATACGCAAACGTTAACCAAACTATACTCCACGATATAACTACACGAGCGTGCTGACTTTGATGGCAGATTTTTATCTCACCCCCTTTGATTTTATGTCATCCTTCCATCTAACTGTCTCTAAGGTGCAATTCTGTATTCATTTTTATTAATCTGGCTCCTAAGTTGTATGTCTACATGTTGTGTTTTTATCTTCATGCTTATTACTACAGACACTGTGGACTTGTGCATTCATATTCTATAGCATTTCTTGTAGATATGTAACTTGTAATTCCCACTAATTGGATGATAATTATGTTCCAATTGTCATTTGTCCCTGCGCCTTGGAGGCAGAGAAGAGGTTTTGTGTGGCCACCGCCCCGTCCCGCTCGCATACCCATGGGGCGGTGAGTACGCCCACTTTAGCATTCAAAAAATGACCGCAAGGGTGGCGAAAGTGTAGAGCCGATATGGAAGCTGTTGTTCATAGAACGGCCCTGGTGTGTGGTGGATCCCTCTTCTCTATCCTTCTGAAATCATCACTCATAGCTTTTCGTTCATTTTTGTAAAAAAAATATATAAAATATTTTTTGATATTTTTATAACTTTTTGGTTTGTAGGTACCTATTACGTTACCTTTTCAGGGTGATTTCGCCTGTCGGCAATCCTGCCCGTTCTCTGCGAGCAAATCTAATTACCTCCCAGCTCTTGGCGCCCAGCGCTCAGCACGAAAGTGATAAAAATAATTATTGTTAGTAACAGAAGAGAACGTAATTTGATTTACTTACTGTGCCAGATTGTAAGGGCGCGAAATGCACAAAATAAATTAAAAATACGCACAACTCGATTTTTTTATTTTCAAAAATCACAAATATTTATTACTCTATCCAACACAATTTTTATTTAAAAAGAAAAAATTAAAGAAGAAAAAACTATAAATAAATTACGGACGTTAAAGGAAGTTACGGACAGACAACAAAATTATTATTACTATGGGGATATTAAGATCCTCCAAATTTTTGCAAGCCGTGTCCCCATTATAATAAATTCGTTATCTGTCCGTCCGTTCGTCTGTCCCCGTCCGTCGTAACTTCAATTTTTTTTTCTTTCTTTATAATCAAATAAAAACTTATGCTTTAGGAACGGACGAGTAAAAATACCACAATTATTTTTTTGTTTATCTTTCATTTTTTATTTATTATCTGTAATTAACTTTTGACCATATTATTATTGATTGGAATGGTTTACATACAACGTTGAGGTGTCATCTTTCTATTTGCTCATTTTTTGGAAATGGATAATAAATTTTTCCTTTTCTTCTTACTACTTAAACTTCTCTTTTTAATTTACACAAATCTATATGATGTACTTGAATCTTTTTAACTGCAATTTACACAAATCTATTACCTATATGCACTTGAATTTTTAACAGCAATCTTAATTTATACAATTCTGTTATATGTACTTGTACCTTTTAACTGTATATCTGTCTTATGTTATTTTTATAAATTTATATTTTGTATATTTGTAAAAGCCCATAGGGGTGTTAAATAAATAAATTAAATAAATAAATTTTGTGTTTATTGCATAGTGCATAAAAAACTCGTGTATGATTCGTTTTAAGGTAGATACAATTTATATTTTTTGCCGGCCCTGTTTATAGCTGGCCTAGAGCCGTTGCTCCCTTTTCCTTTCTATAAAAAGCTCAGTGATCCAAAAAGCTTTCCATTCACATTACACGTACATTATTACATTACTGCGGGCCGATGCAAAGTGTTTTCGGCGAAATCAGGGATAGAAAACAGTGTTCGACCGTTATTTTTTTTAAATTTTAACCCAATTTTACATTAATAAAAAACATTGAAAATATCTATCTTTTTTTCACATTGATTTATTTTTGATACTTATTACATAGATACATATGCCAAACTGCACAGCAGTTTTACGGCATGGTTGCCTTCAATATTGTTTGACAATAATTTTTATTTTATAATGAAGTTTCTTGAGTAGGTCATTATCGAGTAAATTAATCTAAGATTAGGTACGTAGCTTTAATATAAATTCTTTTAACTTATACTTTTTTGAAACCAGTGGAGTTTTTTGTCTTGCATCTTAAAGATTTTTTTATCTAATTTATTAAAGATTTTTGGCACAATATATTCTCTTTTTCTTTCACCATACACGTTGTTTGTGATTGGTATTCTCATTGTTCGTCCTGTCGATCTGATTGTATAGTTATGATGCGTGTCAGTGTGTATATTATTTATCATTTCTTCTAGAATTATATTATATTTTACTTTTTGGTCAATTGGTTATATTTTGCACAGGTACTTTGAATAATTTATTATAATCATCCTTGTACATACATTTAGTTCTATTATCTACTATAAGTTTTAGGAATCTTAATTGTAACTGTTTGATTTTATCAATGTATGTTTTATAGATAAGACCATAACTGCTCACGCTGACTGATAACCGAGTCAATCATCGTGAAGTAGAGAGAGTACAGTATGCCCCGAGAGCTACATAGTCTTAGCATGTGAAGTTGTTTTTAAAAGGGACTTTCTTTTCATGAGACATGAGATATTATTTTATATAGAAGTCGTAAGAAAGAATGAACAGAATAATTACATAAGATAGATTATAGAAGTTTCACAAAGACGAAGCTATACTGTTTCATGAGAAAAGACTACATATGTCTCTAGCATAGTTCATTCAAATAAACGAAAGATTCTCAGATTTGAACATATATGGGGTATAAAAGCAAAGACAGCAATATCCAAAAAAAATAATGCAGTTATCGAGGATTATTACATTATAATGTACTGAATTGGAGATTTTATAGGAAATATAGCCAATAAATTTTTGGAAAACGTGATTTTGGAAGGGATAGATAAATAAAATCTATAATTCAGTACATTCTAATCGTCGGTGACTGCATTCAAAATATTTTTTATGTTTTAGATATTGCTGCCTTTGCTTTTATACCCCACATATATAAAAACTTTAAAAATTTTATGAGTGGATATGTTCTTACGATGGAATTGGTGAACGTTGCATTGTGTAGAGTGATCACTTAAGCCAACTCGCACAGTTTAGCCTGAGCCATCGTATAAAAAGTCTTCCACACACGTTTCTTACATTCGTAGCTTCGTCTTTGTGAGACTTCTACAATCTATCTTAATTAATTGATCATTCCTCTGGGGACAAAATCTAGTTAGTGTGTTGTTATAACATATAAGAATATTGTTATAGAATAATTGAAGCCCGAAAGTCCATTTATTTAATGTTCAGTGCCAACCAATATGCCTGTTTCTCGTGTAAGACAAAACAATTCTGTTGAAACTGCTACTCCATTATCACAGCACATTATCGTGTCCTGTAATGGGGAGGTATTTTACATAGGCGTGCAGTGGGAACATCGCAGCATGACTTTTACGTAACCAATTATTTGGAACAAAATCTGCAAACAAATTATATTTCGTAATATTTCTATCACAATTGTTATCTCAGTATTCATATTTTGATATAAGATAAAAATCTGTGGCGTAAATATTTAATTTCTATCTTTTTTTTTTCAAAATATACGTTTCAAAAAAGTCATGCTTCAATGTTACCACTGCACGCATCTGGTATTTCTTCAATATTAAGGTAGCTGGAGTTGATGGTGACGGTCATCAATGTAGACAGTGAATAGAAAAAGTCCAACTCTAGCCATGGAATCTTCCACATCAATGAACACCTCGCTATGTATTCGTATGTAAGTGAAGTGGAATGTTTGGCAAGCAATTAAGAAAGTCGACATGTATGATGGAATAGATACTCACGGTCGGTATATTCAGTGATTTATTGTAGATGCAGGATTCACAGGACTGAGATTTAAACATAAAAGTTAAATGTTAGTTAACGTTACGTTATGTTAGGTTCGGTTAGGTTCAGTTATAATTCTAAACTTGCGTGTTTCACGCCAATCTGTTCTATGAAAGTATTAACATGGACAATATTAAATTCATTCTTACAAAATATCCTTAATGCGTTAAAACTGAATAACTAGTAAGAATATTGACGTGACATGTATTCCGTGTTCGCATCTCCATTTAAAAAAAATCAAAAAAAAATACACCCCTCTCAGATAAATCTTATTTTGGTCTCCCCATTATTTCAAATAATACGGATATACATTATTAAATGATAAAAATGTATTTATAAATAAAATGATTTAACTTTATAATAATAAGGTTTTACTATACATATAGGTAGACATCTTTAAATGTAATAAAGACAATCGAATTAGTATGTGTAAGCCGTGCGTACGAGGCAACACAACTAAACAAAAGACGTCGTACGCACGGTTTATATACTAATTCGAATGTTTTTCTTAATTGAAAATGTATTCATATTAATTTTTTAAAGAATTTTTTCTAATGCAATAGGTGTATTTTTTCGTTAGCAAATAGATTTTCGAATCTCCATAGGTGTCATTGAAGAGAGTTTCACTCTACTATTCTCTACTATTCCACTCTTATTCTACCATCCATGCCTCCTTTCGTACCAGCTTGCGCCTCCCAGTTTGAAAAACGCTGCACTGCATTATTATTTATAAATATATTATAATATTTTCAATCAATGGTAGTCGACCCCGGGAGGTGCCGCCAGTCAATCTCGGCGCTAATGCACGGGAGCCGCCGTCAAAATAAATAAATAAATGAAATGTCTGATGGCTTCATAATAACTGTGCGTGCAACCCGATGAGCGGCGCACTCCGCTTGCGCGTAATTCGGTGCACTGCGCAAATCGCCGCGCAATTACTGTCAGCTTTTTATATCCCAACTAATTTAGACTTTTCAATTTTTTGAGTACATCAAAAAACATTCCGAGATTAAATTTATTTAAAACAAAGCCGTTTGAAAACTGCGCACTAATGCGTGCGCTTGGCAGAGCAACAAGCATCTTTTTTATAGAACACTTAATTTATTTAATTACATCTGTGTTAACACTTTCCTACTTACTGTTCGGTTGTGACGGTATTTTAACCGGTGACACACTAACCGTTATTTGAGAATTGTATCTGATTGCATCGATGATTTGCAATTAATCTTTTGACACTAAACAAAAGGTATATCTTACTTACCAATCATTGATACAATCAAATACAAATCTCACTCTGATGGTGTACAAAAGTCTTCAAAGAAAAAGACCACAATATTTGATTAACCTCTGTATCCCAGACAATATCACTGGAAGACGGCCCACACTGCAGTCAGCTTAATCGGAGGTACTCTGCATGCTGGTAGTACCAAGGAGACCTGGAGCCACCAAGTTTGCGGGTCCAGCTATGTGGAATCAGCTGCTTCAAGTGCTGCGATCTATGTAGAACCAGGAACTCTTCAAGAAAAGCCTAAAAACTCATTTTTTCAACATAAACAATTGACAGTACCGAAAATAACCGGTTAAAATAACGGTTTGACCATCACTACGGTTAAATTAGAATGCAGTTATTTGAAAAATTGTTTGAATTTTTGCCATTCTCTTACGTGAGGTTGAGTTACTTATCTTACATTACTAAATCAAGAACATTCGCAAACGAATTTTTTTTAATAGCATCAGAAAGATCTCTTCTTACGCCAAATATAACTATAAAAAATTAATCAATATAAAGTGTCTCGCAATGCAAGTACATAGGTACTTAGGTGCATGGGTGAACGAGAACTGGGATCTTTCTCAAGAAGTAAAACTCGAATAGAGATGGCAAGAAGTGCGGTTAGAAAATAACGAGATCATTATTTTCGAACCGTGACCTAAATGTACAACTTAGAATGGGTATGTTTCGGTGTTATATTTTTGCCATTCTCTTATAGAGGGTGGGAGCATGGACACTTAACCAAGAATTAATCCGCAAAGTAGAGGCTTTTGAGATGTGGATCTATAGACGCATATTGAAAGTTTCCTGGGCGGTTTCCTGGGCCTACGGTGACGAATGATGAAGTCCTCCGGCGTATGGTGCTGACCAAGAAGTGCTGCCGGCTATCAAGACAAGAAAGCTTGAGTATCTCGTCTCGGACATATTATGAGAGGACCAAAATATAGACTAAACCAACTCATCTTCCAGAGGAAAATAAGTGGTAAAAAAGCGTAGGAAGACGCAGCATCTCGTGGCTGCGTAACTTGAGGGACTGGTGGAAGTGTAACTCGACTGAGTTGTTCCGTGCCACGGTACATAAAGTCGCAATCACCAGAATGATCTTCGATAGGAGATGGCGCCATAGGATGAAGGCTTTAAAAATATTTGATTTATAGCGCATATTTCGTTTATAATATTTTTTATAAACTGCTGAAACATTTTTTCCGTTTATAAAATAGATATATTCAATTTTTTCCGTTTATATTTTTTCCATTTATAAAATATTTTTTTCCGTTTATAAGTGGGTACAGTAACAGCATTATTTAAAGGTACTCGCGGAAAACAATAGTGGTCGTTTCGCGGCCAATATTTGCGTGAAATATATTTTTTATAATTGAAATCTTTACTAAACCAAACTTTTTTTTTAAAATTTGACGAATGAAAAAAACGTTTCTAATTTTTTTTGAAAGTGAGAACAACAAATATATCAATATCGGGTACTTTGGTAATAAAAATGTCGTGTCTTTGTATTAATATAATAAATATTGCGTTTTTGAAATGATTTTTACAAAATCTATTAAAAAATGCAAAAATACAGAGGTTTTTCACAAAATTAATGGCTTTTAATTGTATTTCGCAATCGCATCATGATTTTTTTTTCTTTCTTCATAATAGATGTTTCACTATATTAGAAGACATAATATTTACGTAAGATCGACGTGAGATTGAATAGTTTACATAAGAATCCCTGTGGTAACTATGTATTGTTTTGTTATTAAAAAAAAAACTAACAAATTTTGTCTAAACCATATCGATTATTCATACCCTTAACCAATTTCGATAGTATATCTTCATTAAGACAAGCGCACAATAACTCCGTCTGATATTAAAATGAATTCCCTCACCACACACAAGAATCCTAATTCTTTTTGGTGAGGTATAACATACAAAAATAATTTGATTGTTAATATTTGTTATATAACACATATTGTACCCGTGAAAGCCTTCGATTTAACATATATATATATATATATATATATATATATATATATATCTAGTAGGTGTCCAATAATTAGTTATTATACTTAATAAAGAAAGGACAACTGAGGTGTTCATGAGAAACGTATGAAAGATTAGAGGATGGTAAAGAAAATATATGAGACGTGTTTTGAAGGCAGGTGAAGAGTACGTCCGCAAAAGACGTGGGACGATCAGACAATCCAAACATTGGAGAATATCCATGTTAAATGCTTCAAAAATAGAAGAGCGTGCATGAGAAGATAAATAAATATGGTCGAAACAAAAGTGTTGTGCCAGGATAGAAAATTGTGGCGTTCTATCTGCCAATCTCTGTGGAGAAACGGCATGATGGTTAGTGAGTTAGCTAGATAGAGTTTTATGTATTCTTATTCTTCGTCTTCCTTTTAATAAACCTATGTGTTCTGTTCTCCAGGGGATAGCGCCTCCTGTGAGGCGGATTCCCAGCTGTCCTCTCATCTTTAGGGGGTGTTCAGCGGGGGCGGGTTCCATGAGGATGACTATATACTTATGTACTGCTACATAAAGGAGTCTGGTGCTGTCCATTCTTATGTGCTGGACATGACCATTGTTACGTGATTCCTCTAATTTGTTTTATTAAATATTTTATGTTATTTCGACTAAACTATCTCTTTCTGATTTGATTTATTTCAGTTTATTTTGGCTTGCTTTCAAAACATCTTAAATCAAAACATAACTGTGCCATATTTAATTACCGAAAACAATATTGAAACATGATATTTAATCATTATGAAAGTCCAAAAATATAATAGCAGACGTCAAAGGGCTTAACCCTTTCAGTGCCGATTACCTTCCACCCTGTCGAGGGGGTAGGTTTCATCATCGTAATTGTAGCCCAAGGCTACATGGGGCAGATTTTTCTAGCGAAATTAAATGAAACTAAGTACAGGGATGTAACTCGCGCCATAGAAGGGTTAATCATTCAATTATATTTTATTGCAATTTGTTTATTCGATACGGATTTTTTACTGACAACAATTATATACTAATACATTCATTTGTATATACATAGGCACCAATATGCAGAAGAAATCCACGTGGGAACTATATGTATATTGTATCTATCGATAAAATACATATTTCGCACTGAAGCTGTTTGACTATACGTATTTTTCAGACATGTTCTGTCAATATATTGAAATAAGCTATAGGTAAATGTACATTTCAGAAAAAAAAAACAATATTTATGTGACGGAATAGTATATGTACCTTCATACATATATTAAAATTTGGTTAGTATGATAATAATTGTTTTATTATATTTTTCAGGTTTTTCAGGTCAGGTTACAGCCATTGATGATTCGTTTACATAAGTATAATAATTATACAGAGCCTGTAGTCAATTACCAGAAACCCTAAGATTACACAAGTATGTAGTTTAACATATATGTATGTGTAGTCACGTAGTAAGTTGGTGTGTGTTAGTGTGTGTATATGTGTGCGTTTTTTTATGTGTGTTTAGGAGAGAGTATGTGTGTGTGTGCATTCTCGCGCGAATGTGTGTGGGGAAACGTGTCACCTTGCAAGTTTACCCCTAATAGCAGTGGCGTGCAGCGCATACAAGCAAAAAAGCTGTGCATTAGTAAAGATTCTGGGAAACAAATATTAATTAAATAATCCTTATCTTAAGAAAAAGTTGATTTAAAATTCTAGCCGTAATTCGTCCTACGGCTAGAAGTTTTATTTCCGACTTTGCTGTGCCTAACTTCATGTCAATTATTCATTTATCTCGCTTAATAAATTTGTTCCATAGATATAGTCAAGTCGAGAAAAAAAAACGTGTATTTTTAAGGCTGCGGATTTTGTGTAATAGACAAGTAAATTTAGCGTGCTTCTTCGAAAGGTCCTATGCCAGGTGAGAACTATTGCACGTCATTGCAAAAATGTTATTTTTTACAAATGCCACCCAAAACTTTCGGTGTAAATTCTATTTGTCTTTTCTATGGTGAATGTAAATACAAATACCATCTGTCATCTGTCATATCATGATATCATAAAATGTTTGATTTATTTTTGTGAAAAGAAACGTATATCTGAAATTAGTATTGTTCCCGATTTAATTATATATAAATCATCTTCGAAATATATTGAATTTTTTTGCCGTATTAGCTATACTAAAATATTTATTTATTTAGGAAATATTGTTTACAATACTTCTTTAATAGTAGGTACATTTATTTTTATGGATTGATGCTAAATAGTTCATTATATACAGTTAATGTTTTTTTAAATGTATATACCCTTATAGGTTTATGCGTATATATATATTTTTAATATAGGTATATAGTCGGTCACAGCATAACCTAATTTTATACCTACTGCACGCCACTGCCTAATAGTGTTAGAAAATAGGTATCAAGGACACGATTAATTATGGAATGTTTGCCGTAGTTTGTTCTCCAATTATCCGAGTAAAAAGGATGTGATTCTCTTGTTTCTTCTCTGCGGGACATTAAAAAAAATAAATTATATTTTGCATAAATTCTTTTAAGTACAAATCCCTATGAAGTACTGACTGGATGACGCTGCTATTTATAACTGATTTATTTATTACTCTAACCCTGTAACAACATTTTTTTTTTCTGAAATTATTCGTATAATTTTTTACTTTAATGCAAAATGCATAATATAATGTAATATTTTTAATATACGCTATTTTATTTTTACTTGCTCTAATATACATTGGTTAACACGGGTGAGAATGATATGGCAGTTTTATTTTTGTCATGTCTATTGTTTGATAAGTTTTTTGTTAATTGATGATTATTTATAATGATTATTCCTTCAATGCTTAATAGTCGTGATAAAAAGTTTAATTGTTGAATAAATCAACGTAATTTAAATTATTTTTTTAGTTTTTTTGAAAACAACACCAGCCTGCTATGCCTACAAAATTACATTGAATTTCTTATTTTATTAATTTTAATTTGATACATATTCGTACAGAAACGTGCTTGCATAAGTGTCAGCACTAAGATTCGGAATGCAACTCTCTCAATTTTCATATTATAGTACGTCACACTTCCTTCTCAAACTAGCTACAAACCTACCGTGCGTAGTACTGAAGACATACGTCTTCCAAAATTTAAACGATAACACAACAGCGGATAAAAATTTACAATTTTTTTTTATATGTTATAAGGAACTTGAAACGAAATTATTAATTAATATGTAAAAAAAATATTAATTTTCAATATTCAATTTACTGTTTTCTTTTCTTTGTTAGTTATTTGAAGATATTTAATAACATTGTGCCTTAAGATAATATGAAAGATAATGTAAGAAGTGTCTGTAGATCTGTTTTATCCATCAGATATATCGTATTTTTATTTTTAAATAGAAATTCTTGTATTAAACACATTTCAAGTCTTGAAAACTGCTAAATAAAACTTAATTGCTTCCCAAAACGATAAAAAAAAGAAATTTTGATAACTTGTGATATAGATGGTAGCTACAAAATAATCACTGCCCGCTAAATATTTTAATTGACCAACAAAAAACTAGGATGTTGATATTTATATACTTGGATTTGAATTCAAGCAAACTAAAAGATACAAATTTATGAAGACATTGCCAAACGTCGTTCTTATTTTAATAAATTTGTAATACACACAAAATATGAGTTTTTAATTACTAATTTAGTTATTACCTATACCTGATGATGAGAGATTGCTCCTCTCGAAACTATAGTAGTAATTAATAACTCGTTGTGTGTGTATGACAAAGTTAAAATAAACATATTTAAAATTAAAATATTGTACCACGAAGTAACTGCCATATCTTTCAATGTCGTTAATAATATTTAGGATCATAACAACATAATCCTCAAAAGTATCAATTATGTTTACAAATTCAGTAGAGTGAATGTGGTTAGTTTATTCTGACTCTGCTGTTATGAAATACATATTTTAACATGTTGACGGGGAGATATTTAAGTCGTATATTTGCAAGGAAAACATGACTACACATAATAGTTCAAATTATCAAATATGTCTACGTTTTACATTACCCAACCGATGCAACCAGGGTAACGATATGTTTGTTGTTTTGTTGGTTTGTTCTGACATTAATATTATTTATTTATTTTTAGTTATTTTGAGCATTTTTAATTTTTGTTATATGTTCAATCCTGTATACCGATGGCCCCGGAATATGTTGGTATTTTCCAGTACAAATATTAATTAAATAATCCTTATCTTAAGAAAAAGTTGATTTAAAATTCTAGCCGTATCTCGTCCTACGGCTAGAAGTTTTATTTCTGACGTTTCCATTTAACGTGCCGTATCTGTTTTTTTTCGATTTAAAATTCTAGCCGTAAGCCTAAGGTTAGAAGTTTTATTTTTGACTTTTCTGTGCTTAACTTCATGTCAATTCTTTATTTATTTTGCCAACCAATTTGTTCCACAGATATAGTCAAGTCGAGAAAAAAACCGTGTATTTTTAATGCTGCGAGTTTTGTGCAATAGCGTCCTTCTTCGAAAGGTCCTATGCCAGGCGCACGTCATGCAGAAATGTTATTTTTTACAAATTCCACCCAAAACTTTCGGTGTCAATTTTATGTCTTTTCTATGGTAAATATAATTATGAATACGACAAATACCATGTTTTATCTGTCATATCATAATGATATCATAAAATGTTTGATTTATTTTTGTGAAAAGAAAAGTATATCTGAAATAAGTATTGTTCCCGATTTAATTATATATAAATCATCTTCGAAATATATTGAAATTTTTCGCCGTATTAGCTATACCTATATAAAATATTTATTTATTTAGGAAATATTGTTTACAATACTTCTTTTATAGTGCAGTTATTTTTGTGGATTGAAGCTACTCAAAATAGTTCATTATATATAGTTAAAAAAAATTAAATATATATACCCTTATAGGTATATGCTTATGTATATATATTTTTAATATAGGTATATAGTCGGTCACAGCATAACCTAAGTTTATACCCACTGCACGCCACTGGTATTTTCAACAGATTAGCCGTGTAAATAAAGTATATTCTTGTTAATATCATTTACAACTAATCTAAAATGGATAATTTATCAATGTATATTATAGATACAGAGACGAAACTGTATTTTTTCAAGGGAGAGTAGGTATAGAAGTCTTTTTTGGGTGGCCATAGGACTTACGACCTATCACCCGGCTACAGGTATACGATAGGTCCGGAGCAAGCCCTAGATCGATAAAGTATATAGCTAAAAAACTTTAAAATCAATATACATGTCTCGTTTAGCGACATCTGTGGTTGTTCAAGGGGAAGAAAAAAGCTTTGGTGCTAGGCGCTAGGGAGTCGTTAGAACTCACATGTGAAACGTGACGCAAAAATTTAATATATATATACAACTTCCAAAAAATTAATAGACATGGTATTCAATCATGGGTGGAAATGGCGAACGTTACATATGTGTAAAGTGATCACTTAAGCCAACCGTACGATAGGTCGTAAGTCCTATGGCCACCCAAAAAAGACTTCTATACCTACTCTCCTTTGAAAAAATACAGTTTCGTCTTTGTGAGACATCTATAATATACATCAATTGATTATTGATGTCCCTGTGACAAACAATCCAGTTCTGTTCTGAAAAATTTGGACATACTCAAAATATTCTGGATAATTTATTTATTAAAATCGTGTTTCTTTCACGGGCATACACTGTAAGAAATCCTTCGAGGAGTGTATGCATTCCCGAAGGCTTCCCGCATGTTCTATGAAGCGGGGGTGTCGGAAAATTCACTTAGTGGCATTACACAGATATGCTTTTATTCCCCCCAAGAAGCCGCCACGGGGTAGGAACTACCCTTACACCGCGTGCCTTTCATACCTACACACGTCCCCCATCGTCCCGGGAGCACTACTGCTAGTGCCTACGCTAAACTTTAAAATATGTATACACGCTATATGCAAACTACACTTAAACCCAAGGCAGCAGTTATTACTTACTTTCTTTTAACTCATGGCGTCTGCTTGCTTGTTTTCTTGACGAAAAAACTTAGGATCGATTTTTGACCCTTTTCCCGTGATCCAATCGAGCTGAAATACTGTAATATTGAATATTAACTGAATATTAATATGAAATATTGTAATACACACAAAATATGAGTTTTTAATTACTAATTTAGTTATTACCTATACCTGATGATGAGAGATTGCTCCTCTCGAAACTATAGTAGTAATTAATAACTCGTTGTGTGTGTATGACAAAGTTAAAATAAACATATTTAAAATTAAAATATTGTACCACGAAGTAACTGCCATATCTTTCAATGTCGTTAATAATATTTAGGATCATAACAACATAATCCTCAAAAGTATCAATTATGTTTACAAATTCAGTAGAGTGAATGTGGTTAGTTTATTCTGACTCTGCTGTTATGAAATACATATTTTAACATGTTGACGGGGAGATATTTAAGTCGTATATTTGCAAGGAAAACATGACTACACATAATAGTTCAAATTATCAAATATGTCTACGTTTTACATTACCCAACCGATGCAACCAGGGTAACGATATGTTTGTTGTTTTGTTGGTTTGTTCTGACATTAATATTATTTATTTATTTTTAGTTATTTTGAGCATTTTTAATTTTTGTTATATGTTCAATCCTGTATACCGATGGCCCCGGAATATGTTGGTATTTTCCAGTACAAATATTAATTAAATAATCCTTATCTTAAGAAAAAGTTGATTTAAAATTCTAGCCGTATCTCGTCCTACGGCTAGAAGTTTTATTTCTGACGTTTCCATTTAACGTGCCGTATCTGTTTTTTTTCGATTTAAAATTCTAGCCGTAAGCCTAAGGTTAGAAGTTTTATTTTTGACTTTTCTGTGCTTAACTTCATGTCAATTCTTTATTTATTTTGCCAACCAATTTGTTCCACAGATATAGTCAAGTCGAGAAAAAAACCGTGTATTTTTAATGCTGCGAGTTTTGTGCAATAGCGTCCTTCTTCGAAAGGTCCTATGCCAGGCGCACGTCATGCAGAAATGTTATTTTTTACAAATTCCACCCAAAACTTTCGGTGTCAATTTTATGTCTTTTCTATGGTAAATATAATTATGAATACGACAAATACCATGTTTTATCTGTCATATCATAATGATATCATAAAATGTTTGATTTATTTTTGTGAAAAGAAAAGTATATCTGAAATAAGTATTGTTCCCGATTTAATTATATATAAATCATCTTCGAAATATATTGAAATTTTTCGCCGTATTAGCTATACCTATATAAAATATTTATTTATTTAGGAAATATTGTTTACAATACTTCTTTTATAGTGCAGTTATTTTTGTGGATTGAAGCTACTCAAAATAGTTCATTATATATAGTTAAAAAAAATTAAATATATATACCCTTATAGGTATATGCTTATGTATATATATTTTTAATATAGGTATATAGTCGGTCACAGCATAACCTAAGTTTATACCCACTGCACGCCACTGGTATTTTCAACAGATTAGCCGTGTAAATAAAGTATATTCTTGTTAATATCATTTACAACTAATCTAAAATGGATAATTTATCAATGTATATTATAGATACAGAGACGAAACTGTATTTTTTCAAGGGAGAGTAGGTATAGAAGTCTTTTTTGGGTGGCCATAGGACTTACGACCTATCACCCGGCTACAGGTATACGATAGGTCCGGAGCAAGCCCTAGATCGATAAAGTATATAGCTAAAAAACTTTAAAATCAATATACATGTCTCGTTTAGCGACATCTGTGGTTGTTCAAGGGGAAGAAAAAAGCTTTGGTGCTAGGCGCTAGGGAGTCGTTAGAACTCACATGTGAAACGTGACGCAAAAATTTAATATATATATACAACTTCCAAAAAATTAATAGACATGGTATTCAATCATGGGTGGAAATGGCGAACGTTACATATGTGTAAAGTGATCACTTAAGCCAACCGTACGATAGGTCGTAAGTCCTATGGCCACCCAAAAAAGACTTCTATACCTACTCTCCTTTGAAAAAATACAGTTTCGTCTTTGTGAGACATCTATAATATACATCAATTGATTATTGATGTCCCTGTGACAAACAATCCAGTTCTGTTCTGAAAAATTTGGACATACTCAAAATATTCTGGATAATTTATTTATTAAAATCGTGTTTCTTTCACGGGCATACACTGTAAGAAATCCTTCGAGGAGTGTATGCATTCCCGAAGGCTTCCCGCATGTTCTATGAAGCGGGGGTGTCGGAAAATTCACTTAGTGGCATTACACAGATATGCTTTTATTCCCCCCAAGAAGCCGCCACGGGGTAGGAACTACCCTTACACCGCGTGCCTTTCATACCTACACACGTCCCCCATCGTCCCGGGAGCACTACTGCTAGTGCCTACGCTAAACTTTAAAATATGTATACACGCTATATGCAAACTACACTTAAACCCAAGGCAGCAGTTATTACTTACTTTCTTTTAACTCATGGCGTCTGCTTGCTTGTTTTCTTGACGAAAAAACTTTGGATCGATTTTTGACCCTTTTCCCGTGATCCAATCGAGCTGAAACGATCTATCAAATTTTCGTTAAAAAATAATAATAATTATGATATAATTTTGGATTTTTAGAAATTTTAATGGTTTTTTCAAATTGGAATCATTACAAAAGTTTAATTACTACCAACGGCGCCGGCGGCCCAATAACGTCACGGATTATTTAAAATTTGAATTACTCCATCGGTAGGTGTAATAGGTACTTCACTACGAATTATGAAAATTTATGACAATTTGTTCATAGATGACAGCACACTTTGGTTTTTTGGGAAGAAATCAAATAATAAAGAGATATTTTCAGAGATTTTTGACATAGATATTTGTCTAGACATGTTTCATTTTTAGTCAATCAATTATTACACAATGGTAAACTTAATTTACAAAG
The DNA here is from genome assembly GCA_016648135.1 of Agrypnia vestita. NCBI lineage: Eukaryota > Metazoa > Arthropoda > Insecta > Trichoptera > Phryganeidae > Agrypnia > Agrypnia vestita. The sequence continues at coordinate 128,331 of JADDOH010024124.1, read as the reverse complement.
AAAGGGAGTAAAATAAAAACTTGGTTTGTATGGGTTAGTTTTTTTATAATCATTTGTATACTTAATTTATTTAAAAAATATTTCATTTCTGGTTTACGATAGGGGGATGTTGTCAAGATTGCCTTACAAGAGGTAGAAAAGTAGACCTCTTTCTATCAAAGGACATTCGAATTAGTATGTGTAAGCCGTGCGTACGATGCGCATTGTTTCGTTGTGTTGGTGTTTACGGGTATAAACACCAACACAACGAAACAATGTGCCTCGTGCGCACGGCTTACACATACTAATTCGAATGTCTTTCTTAAATGGAAAGAGGTATACCCAGTAGACCATAGATAAAGATGAATTGAATGGCTGGCGGATGGAAAGGAAATATGGAAGTGGTAATCCGCCGCCAAGTTAGTTTACCATTCCATGTTCGTGCTGATGTATCGCCGAATATGTTTTGCATAATGTGTGAAATGATTACAGGTAGTAAAGTTAAATTGAATGGAAGTGCGTACTTATCTTTAAATTTGTTTTTATAACTGTGCGTCTTTATTTAATTAATAATACACACGTAATATTATTCTCATTGACTATTATCAACCATTTCATTGTTCGCTTATTAAAGTGTCATGGGTGTACACAGTGTGAAAAACAAACAAAAAAATTATATTTTACACAAAGAAAATAGAAATTAATTTAATCGGAGCACCGTTCTTTAATTCACACTAATCGTTACTAAATTATTCCGCACAGGTTCTCACTAATTCATGCAAATTCGCACGTACCCACTGTATAACTTTACTCTCGTCTATTCGCTTTGTTTATGGTATTCGCTCGCTCCTTTTTCACTCATCAAAAATAATTCTCGCCATCGTTTTCAAATGTTCGATCGGTTTCTCCATATTTCTAGTGATTATGGTTTTGAGAATAGCCCTGTTGATTCTCGATTCATGTGACTGTTCAATAGACTGAAAATTTGTAATTACCATTGTTTTTCGACTTTCGCGACAATGTCATAATAATATTTTTCTTCTGTGATCTGATATCTACATTCCTTCTTGAACATATTGACTTTTCCCTAAAGATTCTCTGATGGATTATTGTATTTCTTTAGTCCTTTGTAATATAAACCAGTTTTGTTATTTGTTTTCTTTGTATTTGGAATTCTTATTTTGTTTGCTTTTCTTGTAATATATCCATGAATATCTGTGTTATATGTAATCTAATTTATGAAGTATTTTGGCATCCTGTCATTTAAAAGTTTTTAAACGAAAATCTTTGTGTTTACATTTAGTCCTTGATTTCGGGCGAGCCAATCTAAAGCTAAATCATTGATCATCTCTGTAATTTAAGAATAACTTTTTATCCTTAAATTGATTATCAGCACTCTGTTTTTTTAGTTTGCATTTTATTAAGCCTCCTTCGTTACTACATATAAAATAGTGTAACAATGCTGAAAATGAGCAGCAATTATTTATATAATAAACAAACAACAAAAAAAAAACAAACCCTCACGCCGTTTCCTCGCAAGTGTAGGCAGAGAAGATAGAACGCCATATTTCTCTATCTTAGCACACTACTTTTGCTTAGGCTACATTTATATATCTCCTCATGCATGCTCTATGGTTGTTGGGGCTTTTAACAGGGCCATCCTCCAATACTTGTAGAATCTGACGCACTCTATTCCTGTTACCATAAACACTCGCCCTATATATTTTTTAAACCATCCTTTCCTCACTCAAACCATCTCGGCACTCCTTTCTTTATTCTATCTACCACACTATATGGTTTATAAATTATTATTATGTTTGTTGAGTCCATTCTTGTCTTATTCTTCCCAAGAATGTTACTTGTTTTTAAATTTTCGAAGTTATGTATAAAACATGTTTTAATGATAATTTACAGTCAATGATTATAATTTTACACGAGCTTAATACATTGATTAAAAGAGTTTAAAAAATTCTAACTGTACGCGGTGTAACAAAAGCTACTGACAGGTCCGAACCTGAAGAGAAAGCGGAGAGGTTACGGTGGTCATGGGTTAGTATACGGTGCACGTGGCTAGTGCGTTATGGTTACCCAGTGGATCGAGTCTCGGCTACTGCGCGCTTTGCTTGGCGGTCCATAGAGGGCAGCAGGCGTCTGCCATGGATAAGTTAGTAATAATATTTTTTTCTGATACGGGGTTGTACATTGAAGACATATAAGATATAAAAACTGAATAAAGCATACAATACTTCCTACCAATAATACAAAGAGAAATGTGACTGGAAATAATTAAAAATGTCTCACAGAGACGAAGCTGTAGATATGAGAAACGTGTGTGAAAGTATTTTTATACTACAACCCAGGGCTTACAACCTATATAAGCTGGCTTAAGAGATCACTCTACATAATGCAAAGTTCACCAATTCCATCATAAGAACAAGTTCTATAAATGTTCAAATGTGAGAATCTTTCGTTTATTTGAATGGGCTGTGCTAGAGACATCTGCAGTCTTTTCTCATGAACTAGTTATTCGCAGATTTTCGCAACTGGTAGTGATACTTCTTAATTTTTAAAGTGGAGTAATAAGCAATATAATTTTTAATGTAGGTATACATGAAATTCTTACGAATTATTTTAATATACTAGAATACGCCTAAAAATCGGTATTTTTAATTTTTTTAGCTCTTTTCATACACGAGTATATATTTATCAATATTTTTATATGTAGGTATGTTTTAAGAATATGGTATTTTGTCCCTAGAGGGATGACTAATTAAGATAAATGATAAAAGTGATTAATTAAGATAAATAATAAGAAGAATCCATCCTACGGAGATAGATGACGAAGATAATATTATACTTACTAACTAACTAACCATCGCGCCGTTTCACTGCAGGGGTAGGCAGAGAGGATTGAACGCCACACTCTTCTATCCTGGCACACCACTTTTGCTTCGGCCACATTCATACATCTTCTCATACACATTCTACGGTTGTTGCGGCTTTTAACAGGGCCATCTTCAAATACTTGTAGCACCTGATCGTGCCAGGTCTTTCGCGGACGCCCTCTATTCCTGTTGCCTTCAACATTCGCCTCATATATTTTCTTAACCATCCTTTCCTCGTTCATACGTTCCACATGACCAAACCATCTCAGCACTCCTTTCTTTATTCTATCTACCACACTACAGCCAGCATTGCATACACTTCTAATTTGTTCATTCTTCACTGTATCGACCAAAGATTTTCCACACAAGCGTCTTAGTGACCGCATTTCCACCGCATTCAGTCTACTTTCATTCCTCTTTTGCCAATTCCAGGCTTCACTTCCATACATAAGGGTTGGCACTAGAACGCCATTATGTACCGCTAGTCTTGCTTCTTTTGACAGATTCTTATTGGCCATAATTGCATTTAGTGCACCATTAACTTTGTTTCCCGCAGTTACTCTCCTTTCGATATCATTCTCAGCCTTGCCATCTCTACTAAACATACTTCCCAAATACACAAACTCGTTCACTTGTTCTAAGCATTCGTTGTTTATAATTACATCACACTTAGTCACTCTTTCGTCTCTCTCGAATACCATCACTTTCGATTTGCTGACATTCATCAGAAGTTCACTCTGCATGCATACATCGGACATCCTGGGCACCAAGCACATATTATAATCGTATCAAAACCGGTAGAATTAAAAAAAAATCAGTGTGGCTTTACAGAGTTTTTGATTTAATTCTACTTAAGCTTTATAAACATCCATCACCTACCTAGTAAAAATCGATTATTAATTAAAAATAGATAGATGATGAGTGCGATATGATGCGATAGAGGTCCCGTCATTAGTAAAACACCTGGCGGTCGGGGGGGGAACTATTCTTGCTGACCAGTGCTGCACACGCGGCCGCACCCCACGCTTGTTAAGCTTCATATACACCAAAGTAATTATTAAATATTATTTATATCGCTAGAGAAATTAAATTAAAATTGTACATTATTATAGATTAAATAAATCATATATTTTATTTATAGCATACTTGTACATATAATTATTTTATATTTATAAAACGCGAGACATAGTCATGTACCAATACCGTAAAAACAGCCATCAACAAGCGAAAATGTTTTTTTAGTTTTGCTTTTGTTTATTTTGTTTGACAGGGATAAGAAGAAGCCTTCTTATCAATATTTGACCCAGTTTCTGATCAACAATCGCTCTTAAATTTGGCAGAAAAATACAACAATCATTAATTGGTTTTACAAATAAAATTTCCAAAAAAAACTCAAAATGTTGAAACGTTTGTAACGAACATAAATACTTGTACATAAATACTAAACAAGTATTTGTTTATCAGTAAGCAGACATTGCGTCTTGCGTTTTTATGTCTACACATCGTTGATCAATATCACTTTTCAACACCCAACAGTTGTACAGTGATGGCATATAAATCATTTTAAATTAAAATAGGTATATCGATATATTGTTACATACACATGGATTTTAATGTCCAACCTCCACAATGTCTGTGTGTTCTTTAAACAAATCCTATTTATTTGACGTCGAAACGATATTTATATCATCGAGAAAACCTATTATTGCATTCTAGTGTTTCGTCTAAAATATAAGTTTTTTATGAAAATAATTTGAAATTAGTACATACTAATATTATATTAGGTCCTTACATATGAAATTGGCGTTTTGCCGTACTGGCAAATTTGATCTCAAATATCTTCTCTTTGGTTAGGAATTCCAAATCCAAATTTATACAGCTATATATTTATGTATTTGTGTTTTGAAAATTATAATTCATTTGTTTTTTCCTCAATTGTTTTTTTCTTTGCGTCACTCAGTTTACAAAATGAAAAACTTGAAATATCGCGTTATTTACGTAGTACGAGTTCCACCGTGGCACCAGTGCTGCAGACACGGCTCGAAGGATTAATGATGTGTATGGCGACGGTGCCGCAAAAGAAAACACAGTGCGTTTTTGGTTCCAACGTTTTCGTTCTGGAAATTTCGACCTGCAGAACAAGCCCCGTGGACGGCCAGAGACCAAAGTTGATATTGAAGAATTGAAGGCTATTGTGGAAGCGGATCCATCGCAAACCACATCCGGGTTAGCTGCAGGCTGCGGTGTTAGTGATAAAACTGTTTTAATCCACTTGAAGCAAATTGGTAAGGTGAAAAAGCTTGAAAGGTGGGTACCTCACGAATTGAGTGAAGCAAATCAACAAACGCGCGTTGACTGCTGCGTTGCATTACTCAACCGGCACAATAATGAAGGGATTTTAAATCGAATCATTACCTGTGATGAAAAGTGGATCCTGTACGATAATCGGAAGCGCTCATCGCAATGGCTGAACCCTGCCGAACCAGCCAAACCATGCCCCAAGCGAAAATTGACTCCAAAAAAAGTTACTTGTGAGCGTTTGGTGGACTAGTGCTGGTGTCGTTCACTACAGCTTTCTTAAATCTGGCCAGACGATTACGGAAGATGTCTATTGTCAGCAACTGCAAACCATGATGGAAAAGCTAGCTGCTAAACAACCGAGGCTGGTTAATCGCTCTAGGCCACTGCTGCTTCATGATAACGCTAGACCACACACTGCACAACAGACGGCTACCAAATTAGAGGAGCTTCAATTGGAATGTCTAAGACATCCACCGTACTCTCCGGACCTTGCCCCAACAGATTACCATTTTTTCGAAATTTGGATAACTTCTTGCAAAGGAAAAAATTCAACTCCGATGGGGCAGTCCAAACCGCCTTCAAAGATTTTATTGATTCCCGTCCGAATGGTTTTTTTAGTAAAGGGATCGATGAACTACGTATGAGATGGCAAAAGTGCATAGATAGCAATGGTACATACTTTGATTAAATAAATATATTATAATAAAAAAAAATCGGCTTTATGTTCCTCCCATACTAAACGCCAATTTCATATGAAAGGACCTAATATTAAAAGTTCGTATAAGTCAGGTTTTTTTTCAAACACATCTACTAATTTCAGCATCCAAAAAGTTTAAATATTTAGTTATGTATTTTCATCACAATGATAGAAATATTGGATAAAAATAATAATAATATTTTTATTTTCAGACTAGGTCAGAATATTTGCAATATACATTATATTTAAAAAAACGTTTTACACCTTAATTCCATAACTACCACCTTTTAATTAACAACACCTCAATTACCGACAAACCGGTATTAACCTGTCGATTTTCCGATAATGAGATTTCTCGACATTAATTTGCCTGCCCTAGTTAATAATAATAATAGCCTTTATTCAGACATTCATAACATTTAAAATTTGCTTGCGACAAGTTGGACTGTCACACCATGACAGTTCCGCCTCCTCCAATTGCCTCCATCTTTTACAATTCTGGTCCACGCGCCACCTGCTTAGCCTTGATCTCATCCACCTATCTTCTAGAAGGCCGGCCTCGTTTCCTTTTCTTGCCTCTTTTGAACCAATACATTATTGTTTTTGACCGTTTCTCTCTTCCCCTGATTGTATGCCCAGTCCATTTCCATTTAAGGCTTCTGATGGATACTTTAACATTCTTCGTTTTTGTTTGTTCTTTGATTATTGAATTCCTTATTCTATCTGATTTAAATATTATTTTTTTTATTAATCAATTAACAATCATCAACAGTTCTTGGGGCCGTAATTTAGGGGAACCCAAATTCACCTATTGATGGATTATTTGTAGATTCATTTGATCTGACAATCTTGAGGTATATGGCTTTTTTACTCGTTTGGGGCAATTTGGTCAATCCCGTTTTCTGAAGGTTCTGATACGAGTTGTTCGTGGAAGATACAGTCAAGTACTGCCCTCGAATCGATGAAGATACCTGTACAATTACTTGATTTGTTTAATTAATTTTGCATGATGGTGAATGTTTTGCGGTTGCGTCTTGTATGCATATTCCCCCAGTGAACCCGAATGGGTTCTCATTTATTGTATAATTGACTTTTGTGATTGAGTTTGGTCTCTTTTGACTGCTTATTCTATATTATTATTTACTAGACTGCTTATTCTATATATTGTGTTATTAATTAAGATTTTTGATATATTATTAGATAAATAGTATATTACATTTCTCATTGTTTATTAAATTAGATTACACTACCTGTAAGATTGTAAGTGGTTATTCCTCACCATACACAAGAATCATAATTCTTTTTGGTGAGGTATATACATATGCAAAAAAATTGAACATTTTCTAAGTGTCATTGTACTAAAATATTATATATGCCTATTATTAATTAAATAAATAAAGATAAAAAACATTATTTTGAATTACCAACAACTAAATAACTACCACGCCATTTCCTCGCAGGGCACGCTACTTTTGTCTCATCCACTTCTCATGCGCGCTCTTATCCATCAATATTTAGTTTATCTGGTCATGCCCGATCATGCGCCTGGTCATGAGCTGCTCACGGACGCTATCTGTTCCTACTGATTTCGACATATGCATATGCGTATTTTCTTTCCCTTCCTCTCCTCACTCATCTGTCTCACAGGACCAAAGCATATCAGCGATTCTTTCTTTATTCTATCTACTGAGCCACAGTCATTGTTACTCACTTCTATTTTGTTCATTCTGGTTTGTGTCTTCTGGGGTATTATGCCGTGTTTTTGCGATCTTTCTGGCCGACGTTTCGGATCCCATTGCAGGGACCCTTGATGTGATTGATAGTTTTTTTCCCCAACATACTGCCTGTCCTAGTTACAAGTTTCACATTAATTCGTATATTTTTATTTCGTATATCTGTGTACACGAACACTTACAAATAAAATACAAGCATGTACATACCTTACAAAAAATATTCATACATTCAACGCAGAGGGGCGTCCACACCACCTGACCGCTAATTAGACGGCACGCAGATTAACATCCCCCCGGGCGACTTTTGCGCCTACCTAGGGGTGGGGCGGGCCGGGGGCTCGCGTGCCGGGATGCCATGTGATTTCGCCATGCTCCCGTGTCATCGGTTGCGCGCGTGACGAGCTCGGGCCCGGGTTCACGTTGTCTCCTCGATCGGACTACACTGAAGTAATCAATCGCAGATGTACACGTCTGATTATTGTGTTTATCGTGTTTTATCATTCTTTCATGACAGGCTTGAAAATTTCAGATTTTTTCTTTTTCGTTTTTCTTTTAGTAGATCTGTTGATCTGCGCTACAGAAAACTACGCCTCCTGGGAAGACGAGGTCCAGCTGTCCCTCTATCTCTTCAATGGTCTTCCCGGCGAGCATCGTCCAGAGGGGATTTCATTCGCTGCTGTATGCACGAGTCTGTCACTGGCCATTCTGGCTACGTGATGCCGCCAGAATCTCCTTCTGGATCTACTCCATCGTGCTATGTCCTCTATTTTGCAAGTTTTCCTTATGTTTTCATTTCGGACACGACCACGTAGAATTTTACCAGTAATGGATCTCAGTACCTTCATTTCAGTTGTTCTGAGGAGTCCTTTGGTGCGGACAGTGTCAGCCCGCGTCTCTACAGCGTATGTCATAATAGGTCGCACGCATATCTTGTATATTTTGACCTTACTTTCAATATGCAAATTTTTGTTTTTCCAGACCAAATTCTTGAGACACCCTGAAACGGTGGATGCTTGCAGTAACATGTACTCTTGTTAACGGTGTACATATCACTATGGCTACAGATTTCTACACCTAAATATTGAGAATGTACATGTATGTTTAATATTTGAATAAAATTGTATATATTGTATATATACGAGTATGTATAAAAAAATAAAAAAATATCTGTTATAGTAGATACTGGTATAACAAAGTATTCACGTACAAATGAGACCATTAAGTCTTTCCATTTAAGAATAACAATCGAATTATAGTTGAGTTGAAAATCACGACCATAGATCATAATATCAATAGGGATGCGCAGCGGTGTAAACGCTATTATTTTCTACCTGCATAGTCGATGAGTCACCTTGCGGAGAGTATGTTTCGAGAGCTTTGATTGGTCAACGTTATTTTGTTGTTGATACAATGTCATTAGAACCTTTGGTATTTGCTAAATAATCAATTACTTTCGAACTTTGGTCGAGTTAAGGTGAAGGCTTTGTTCAATAACGTTAATTGATCAAATTGTATGACGATATTAACGCATAGATGAGTAGCCTCAACCTCAACAAACTACGGAAATTTGATGTGACTAATTAATGTATATATAATTAATCAATTTAATGCTGTAATTCAAGGATAAATAGCATGTCATTTTGAACGAGATATAGCTAGTTAATCATAATCATAATACGACATCGATCAAGACCTCAGTTATGCGAAAATTGAAGAGAAGACGAACTTCACCCATCTATTTCGTGACGACAGTCCTGAACCGTGATGAACTCGATTTCTACTGTCAACTGATACCGTCCCACTATTATTCCAGGCATATTTGATATACAACCTTTTTGGAAGTGTATCCATCACAGTGTCTCCTGTTTAGAACTTTACTAGAAATGATGAGCTCACAAACATGCCTCGGCGGGTAAGGGTGGCGGGTGGTGGGTGGCGGGAGATAGTAATTACTCAGTAATTAGGGAGGCCTCCTGATCAGTTAACCGCGAGGACACGCGATCGGGCGGTTAGCCGAGTCAGCTCGGGGGTGTGCCGTTAATCAGTTAGTCACAGGGGGTTGGTCAGTCGCTGTTCCGGGGGTTGTTTATGAACCAGATCGATAACTTCCAATCCAACTATTGATATTTTGATGAGGGGAGATAACTGGAGGCATCTGGTAGATGGTGAAATTATTATACCAATACGACGCCTCAAACCCTTAATGTGACTATGAGATCAAAAATAATCTCATCATAAGCATAAAGCAAAAAAAAGTTCTCCGCGCTGTATTTTTGGCCGAGATGGTAGAATCGGAAGGAATTACACGCTATCGAAGTTTCTCGAACGGTCCACATGAACCTGGAATCGTCCGGGCTATTCTCGTAGTCACTGGAAGTATAGAGAGGCTACTGGATATATGGAGGGACTACTATAAATGTGTAGAAAGTTCTCGAGACATCGCGAAATCAAGACGTTTTGTATGAAAACTGTATTATTAATCGTGTCTTAGATATCTATGACATGGCCTTTGTAGATCTTGATATTTTATACTTAAGTTTTGAGCAGTTTACAAAATCCGTTACGAATAAGCTCGCGAGATGACACACATGTGAACATACAAATACACACACTCATATCATCTAACTATTTGACACTGTTTTTTATCGACCCTTGTAGGTACATTATTACTCTTGCAAATGTGTGTTTTCTTTTAATTGGCCCAAGGCTCTGTGTATCAACAACAGTTTTTTTAAGATTATATGCATATGGCTGTAAGAAAACCTATAAATTAAAAATAAAAGAGCAAGCGTGCGCGCGGCAAGCGAGTTTAATTTGACATGTGCGATGTGGAAGTCCACAAACAAAGCAGTGTAGCTACCGTACTGTCGCTTGGTCAGACATGCGCTCCGTAAAAACGGAGCAGATCTACATAACTAGCCTTAGAATACAAGTGTAGCTAAGATTCTAGAACGAAATAAGTGAATTAGAGTTCTAGAAACATTTAATGTGTATTAAATAACAATTAAATTCGTATGTAGTGATAAAAGTTTAAATAGTTTTTACTCCCTTTCTTTTAACTCGTAGCGTCTGCTTGCTTGTCTGTCGAAAAAACTTTTCCCGCGATCTAATCGAGCTGAAACTTTGCAGGCAAACTCGTGGCGACGATAAAAAAAAATCCAAAAAAAAAAACCAAATGAATTAATCAATTAGATGTCTTTCTAATTGATTAATTAATTTGGTTTTAAATTTTCACAGAACGCTATTCTGAAAAATTACAACTTCACAAATATGAATGTGTTCTTGAATATAAAAAAATTTCGTTTAAAAAAAAATTGTATATTTTTAAATTTTTCGAAATTTTTTATTACTCCCTTTCGTAGCGTCGCCCGACTCAAGCCCAACGCGTGGGTTAATCGCCTGTTTCAACTAGTAAATGAGAAAGGGAGTATGGTAAAAACTTGGTTTTTATGGGTTAGTTTTTTAGTATTTCATTTGTCTCCGACATCTCGTTACAGTATATAGCTAAATATATGAGGGAGAAATTCTATGCAGGCATTCCGCGGGTATAAACTAGTGATGTAACAGAGCCCCGCTTCCGCTTACGCAAATGCAGAAGTTCAGCAAGAATTGAGAATTCCACTTCCGCTTTCGCTTCTGTATCTGGAATCGATGCATGGTCATTTGTAAGGTGCAAGGGAACGCGAGATGAAATTACCAAACACATATTTGGGAAGTATGTTTAGTAAAGACGGCAAAGTTGAGAATGATATCGAAAAGATAGTGACGGCGGGTAGCAAAGTAAATAGTGCTCTGAATGCAATTGTGGTCAATAAGAACCTTTTAAAGGAAGCAAGACTAGCGGTATACAGGGTTATTTGTAAAACATTAATAACCTCGCAGGACTATATTCCTGCCTTGATTATGAGTCGAAAATGTTCAAGCTATTATGACCTAATATCAATAGTTATGGAGATATGCGACATCAAAGTTTGCCTTTTTTTCAGTATTTCTGACTTATTTTTTGTAAAACGTTGGACTATCATTACAGTAACTTATATCGAATATGAAAAATTCATTTCCTTTAATATAAGTCAAATAATAAAATAAAAACCTTCAATTCCAATTGGAATTTTTTCAGGGTTTTTATCATTTTATTTAACTTGTATTGAAACGAATGAATTTTTCGTAATCGATATGAGTTACTGTAATGATAATCCAACGTTTTACAAAAAATAAGTCAGAAATATTGAAAAAAAAATGCAAACTTTGATGTCGCATATCTCCTTAACTATTGATATTAGGTCATAATAGCTTGAACATTTTCGACTCATAATCAAAGCAGGAATATAGTCCTGCGAGGTTATTAATGTTTTACAAATAACCCTGTATAATGGCGTTCTAGTGCCAACTCTAATGTATGGAAGTGAAGCCTGGAATTGGCAAAAAAGGAATGAAAGTAGACGGAATGCAGTGGAAATACGTTCGCTAAGGAGCTTGTGCGCAAAATCTTTATTCGATGGAGTGAGAAATGAACGAATTAGAAGTTAATGTAATGCTGGCTGTAGTGTGATAGATAGAATAAAGAAAGGAGTGCTGAGTTGGTTTGGTCATGCAGAACGTATGAGCGAGGAAAGGATGGCTACGAAAATATATAGGACGAGTGTTGAAGGCAACAGAAATAAAGGGCGTCCGCGAAAGACCTGACATGATCTACAACAAATAGGTATTGAAGGATGGTCCTGTTAAAAACCTGAACAACCGTAGAGCATGCATGAGGAGATGTATGAATATAGCCGAAGCAAAATGATGTACCAGGATATAGGAATATGGCGTTCTATCCTCTCTGCCTACTCCTATGGGGAAACGGCGTGATGTTTAGTTATTTAGTTAGTTTTTGAATGTGGTCCTTCTCTACCTAGAAAAATAAAGAAAATTGTGCCATCGAAAGCGCTCCTGAATCTCAGCCGACAACGAGTAATACTGAACATTCATTGGGATTGTTGCAATCTATTTGGAACCATGAAAAAAATGCTTGGACCCTAAAGCCATGTTAACATGTTTTACCAGACTGCAACAAAGAAACAAGACTTCCATTAAAATAAGATCCTCTGGAGCGTTGTCTAATGAACGCTCACAAATATTCGCTTTTGTTACAGCAATTGAAGACCCCATGGCAAGAAGTTGTTAACTAATATTTTTGTTAAAAATGAGTTAACAAGCCGTCTAAACTAAATATTGTACGCTCTTTCCATTGGAAATAAGTTCAGAGCTTAAAAATAATTAGAACATGTTAACTACACTTTTTCATAAAAATCAAATCTGTTACTAATGGGAAAAACATGTCCTCAATAATAACATGTTCATGCCATCATTCAGAAATTAACACGCCTTTTAATTTGATTGGAATATTTAGGTTAATATAAATTTTATTCTGACAGCACTGTCATATATTTGTTTTTACTTGAAGAATATGGACTTACATATTATTTTTCAATAATTTTAAATGGTACGTACCATGTTTTGTATTAATTATTAACATGCCAGGTATTTTGTTATTTTGGATAATAGATGGTAAAAACGGATAGTATTTGAAGGGTTGTTTGATGTTCGTGATTCACCATTTTTATAAAGGTGTTAACTACAATTTTTTAGGGAAAATTAGTATATTTTTATTTTTTTGTGCGTAAATGCATTTTACATTGTAAATGCTTTTTTGATATTTTAGTGATATATATATCAATTAAAATTAATCTTGAATTAGACATAAAACATATTTTTCAAAGGCGAAATGCAAATGTCTAATTATCTCAAAATGACATTAATGTTAGTTAACAACTTCTTGCCATGGGGTCTTCAATTGTTTAGCGGAGCAGCCTTAATTCTTGATGAAAATAAATAAATTGTTTGTTCAATTATACGCATGTATTACCTATTATTAGGTAACTGACTATTCAAAAACCATAATTTTACTTTTTAAATAAACATTATAATTTAAATTAGAAATTGTACAAAGTACAAGATTTTTCTTTTCAAGTATAATATAATTATATTAGTACTTACGACCCCCGAAGCCGGCTTATATCTTTGAGAAAAAAACTCTTTTATAAAAAAAATTAAACCTCCACTATATTAACATTTTGTAGGAATTAACCCACAACTACCATCTCACGAAAAGGCTTCGATTCACAGGGGATGACTTTGAATATAAATACGTGAAAGCTTTTAGCTTAATAACAGTAATCAGTGGCCGCTGAAGGGAGGAAAGGGGAGGGTTGTTCGTGCTTTCGTTAAGGGAAAGTGGGGATGAAACGAAAGGTAGAAAAAAGTATAGAACTCATTTTAAAGGCTTTATTTGGGAAGCGACCTAGAAATTTGAGGCATTTAAAGCAATCGTAAATAAATAGAGATTGGTCTCTTAAAATTGGATAATGTTTTAATAATTACTGACTTCTGGATCTTTCTAATAACTGTAGGTATTTATATTTAATTTTTTCACTATTTTTATATACTTTTATTTTATACATTCCTAACAAAATGAAGGAGATAATAACTTGTAACTTTATGTACATATCTTACCAATTTGTCCAATGAGCGCGCGCGATGGAAAAAAATTATCGTTTATAATCAATCAATGTCTAGCAAGTGCCATCAGAGCGAAGACGCACACTTCCAACATTCATCACTTCTGATTTTGTATATATGTAGCGCGTCTGGTATCAAGCGTGTGGATGTTGTAACTTTGATATATTTTGGCTTATATCTTCGAAATTATTCAATAAATTTTTTTTTTTTTTTTTTAAAATAGAGATGTGAACACGGAATACGTGTCACATCAATATTCTTACTACTTTCAAACTAAGCTAAACGCTTGTACTATGAAAATAGGACTAACTTGCTAGTCTGGAGTGAGGTTCTAACCCGCAACCTTTGGATCACGAGGCCAGTGTCCTAACCACAAGACCAACAAGCTACTCCTATAAATACTTAATATTTTTTCCATTAATGTAAACAATAACTACCCTTAATGATTTCTCAAGTTTTATGTCATTTATGTGATTATTTTTAAATATTTATTCAAAGTTTTCATACAATATGTATGGCGGCACACCACCGCCATATATGAAAATAAATAAACACAAATAATTGACCAAACCAAACATTTCTAAATAATAATGCGTGTGTAAATACACGGTACCTACCTAGTCCGGAAAAATTCAATAATAAATAAATGCACATACATTTTCATTACTTGTATTTACTAATTAATAAATATATAGATATATTAGCTTTTTAAAATTTTGCTGATAATTCTGGTGCAGCTCAATTGATATTTCAATTGTGAGATGTCAAATGTAAGGCTCGCTCGTTTTTTTTTTTAATTTTCAATAAAATAATAGATCAATAATTAACTTTATTAAATGACATTAGAAAATTTAAATAAGTAATCAACTCTTTGTAAAAAATTACCCAATTTCTACCAAAATTTGAGGCTGGTGGTGGTTTAACCCCTTAAATTAATTTTATAAAAACATCAGTCGCTCCCCATATCAGTTAGGTGAATTGAATTAGGTGAATGTGAATACATGTATAAACTAAATGATTTGAGTTCCCCAAAATTTAGGCCAATGACTTCCGACCACAGCTCGCAGACTTCCACGTGCGTCCACCTTCAAAAGGTTTAAGGACCTGTTCAGGGCGCGTCAATCATTCCGGACGGGTCCCTTTGTCCCCGCTCAAAGCTCACCGCCCCCGACAAAACAGCGATCCTCTACGATCCTGGCTTATCTGTACACATCTGATAAAAATACCAATTCGTCCTTAAGACGACGTGGATGCACCGAAACGTCACGAGACTGTCCAATCAATTGATTGATTTGTCATTCCGTTGTTGGAAAAATAATGTTTTATTCAATTTTTTAAATGTCTTCTAATTCTTTTTTTTTAAATTAGGACATCTCAGCTTTATATTATTGTCGCAGGATTAAAAGATTTAACTGTATAAATCATTGATGGAAATGATCGCATGCCAATTAATAATAATAATAATAGTTGGATCATTTGTATAGCGCCATTTTCGTGAGTAGGTACTCAACTCACACAAAACTACTTAGGTACTGGCTAAAAATACTTATTTTCTGTTACTTTTCATTTGATGACAGGCAAAAAAAAAAAATTAACATTTAATTAAATTGTAATAGTTGGGAGTGCTAGAAAGAATCAGGTATTTTCACGGAGTGCATACTAGGAGTGAGAAACATTACATGGTGATGTAACGGTATATGTTAAGATTAGTCTACCATATTATTAATGGAACCGGCTTAAACTTTGTAGAGATTCATAATGTTCTTCAAATTGGCTTTTACTTGAGTTTAATTTTACATACAACGCAGAAGACAGAACCTCTCATTGACAGGCGAAATATTAAACTCAGTGGGAGAAAGCGGCTTTATGAGACGGATGAAACGCTTAAAATTAAATTAAGTTTTTATTTATCACCAAAAGTCACTGGATACGAATTTAATTAGACAGTTCATTAACAATAATTTTGCACCAATCACTTGAATACTTTACAGAATATTCGCACTTCTGTGGTTGCACTTATTCTCTCAACGCCCGGTAGTTACTCTCGTAATGTATTTTTCTAACTAAGCTAAATCGCCACTTGTCATTTATTGTCTCTGATTTCGCTTCTGTAGAATCGCCGAACTGTCATTCCATCTCGATGGCGTCGTCCCAACTATATATTCCTTTTCGGGTTTCTATACGTTTCGCGAATCTAGTCAACATTTCCACTGTTTATTCCAAACCCTAGTAATTTCCAGTTTACTGTAAAACATGAGTGCTGAGAAATCCTCCACTACGTGTTCTTCCTTCGGTTTCTAGAATCTCGTAAAAATACATTTAAATATTTAAAACATGTTCTGGTACCGACACTAATGTATGGAAGTGAAGCCTGGAGCTGGCAGAAGAGGAACGAAAGTAGATTGAATGCAGTGGAGATGAGATCCCTTAGACGTAGACAAATCCATGTATGATAGAGTAAACAATGAAGATATTAGGAATGAATGTAAAGCTGATCGTAACATAATACATAGAATAAAAATAAGGGCGCTCAGGTGGTTTAGGCATGTTGAGCGAATGAATGAGGAAAGAATGGTAAGAAAGATATATAATGCAAGTGTTGACGGCGCCAGAAAGAGAGGGCGACCACGGAAGACGTGGCATGAACAGATTAACCAGATACTGGAAGATGGTCCTATTAGAAGCCTGAACAACCGTCGAGTTTGCTTGCGAAGATGTATGAATGTAGAGGAAGCGAAAGTTGTACAGGTCAGAAGAGTATCGCGTTCTATCCTCTCTGCCTACCCCCACGGGGAAACGGCGTGATGGTAAGTTGGTTAGTTAATTAACATATAATTAGTTAAGTACTAACAAAAGGAGTCGGAGGAAAGGTGTCGGAGGTCGGCGACCACAATCGTCGAATTACATTGGTACTAGTACCTCAAGTTACGCGCCTTTGAGATGCGGCATCTTCCTACGCTTCTTTTCCTCTGGATAATGAATTGGGTTATTTCTATTCTTGGTCCTCTCATAATATGCTCATAGTATAATCAAGCTTTCTTATTTTGATGATCTCCAGTACTTCTCGTCCTTTTTCCATACGCCGGCGAACTTCGAACACTCTATCAACCCAGGAAATTTCAGCATTCGTCTGTAGCCCCGTCTCAAAGGACTCTGCGGATTAACTTATAATCTTTGTTTTGGGTCCATGTCTCAACCCCGTAAAAGAGAATGGCAAAAATATAACACCGCACCGTACGCATTCTTAGCTGAAGGCTTGGATAACATTTAGGGAATAAAGTTCTCATTCGGAGAAATATACTTCTTGCCATCTCTATTTGAGCTTTTACTTCTTGTGATAGGTTATGGATTCCATTTCTCATTTGCCCATGCATATAAGTACCTATATGCTTATATTGCGTGACTCTTTCTAATGCTTCATTATTAATGAAGAATTTTGGTGTATGAAGTGAACTTTTTGATACTATTAATAATTTAGTTTTACAGATGTTCATTTTCAGACTATACTTGTTGCTTGTTTCATTCAACTTTTATTACCAGTGTTTGAATATGTGAGCAATTTAATCTAATTTTGTTTATTGGTTTATCTTTCACCAACATTTTCCAGAACAACATCGAATTTGGATATGTTCACTAAGTTTGTACTCTACTATAATATTGCCTGTTTGATTCCAGCACAGTTTTTTGATGATGCGATCATTATCGTCAATTCTTTTCTCATTAAGTAGCTGTATAATCTTCGGTTGCTGGACTTTATCTCCCTCCTCGACCTTGTACGCCGTTTGCACTGATACGAGTTTGTGACGTGAGAGGATGACTACTTTAGAATTTTAAAAAATCCAAATTAGGTGGTAAAAATGTAGGCCTGATGTGGAAGCTGTTACCCATGAAATGGCTCTGGGTATGTGATGGGTCCATCTTCACTGCTGGACTTTATCAAAAGCTTTTTCGTAATTTACAAACCACATATACCTACAGATCCACGTTGACATTTAGACATCTTTGTACTTGAACACTTACATTAAATACTATTCTTTAAATTAATTAATATTAATACACTAAATTAATCAAACTGATCATGGAGAGCCTATCTTAAATCTTTATCTATTCCAGAATGGAAGCGTAAATTCTACTTGATGTTCATAACAAAAAAATAGTAAAAACATAACTTTAGAGTACCTGAGTTTTGCAAATCATTTTATTATATTTTATCCCAGCAATACCCATTCGCCGATCGGTATCAGAGACGATCTAACCCGACGATCTCGCCACAAAAATTGTGAGACCAAAATGATCACAATAAAAACTGCAATGCCGCATTGAAAGTCGGAGATTGTATCAGACATGCAGGGTAGGATCATGATATTGACAGGAGATGAAGATGCTGCAGTGATGAGCATACCTGATCGGTTCTCATGGAGTCATTCAGGTGTACAGGTGTAACGCTGAACTAACACACATTCTTGAAAAATAAAAACTCAATTATTTCGCATTATGAAAATGTATAATAGAAACCTGGAATTCAGAAGGTTACGCACATGTTGCAAGAATTGAAAGAGCGCAGAAACAGTTTATATTTATTTTGTCCTACAGAGCCGGTCAATAGAAAAATCTTCACAGCTGCGAGGTTCGTCTTGCCTTTTCACACATTGTATGCACAAATTGTAGTCATTACGAAATATTTTTTATTGATTATCTTTCTTTATCTGAAATAATTTTCATGCTTAACCCCGCATTAGAAATCCGAAGTACTTTGCAAGTCAGCATCCTAAAAATATTTGTTGTTATTGTACATTGAAGTTGATATTCTTGGAGACACCTCATCATTATTCAAAAAGTCATTCCTACACAATATCCATTTTCTTGCTATTAACTTAAACCCATAAAACACATAATATCAATTCTTTATTATTAATATTTAAAGCATTAACTTTGTGGTTAGACATTATAACAGAATGTTAGTTTAGTAAAAACCACTACCAGATTTACGGTCTACCGGTTTCGAGACGTACCCGTCTCTTCGTCATTTCGTCACATCGTATACTACTTTATTTACAACACTGTACACCCCAACCATAGTAATGTTAAACTTTCACCAATATTGATTACATGCCCGTTAATCTTGTCAGAGACAAGCATGCACTAGCCTACAGAACATTCAGTAATCTAACGAAAGAGAGTGAGAGGGGGCGGGGTCTAAAGTGGGTGTTACCAAATCTTTTGTGAAAGTTGAATTAAACAAAGGGCTATATGGAAAATTGATTTGGTTATTAATTAGAGGTGCTTTATTATTCACCGCTTCCCTAATATAAAAAATTTTTGAATTATTTAATTTTTAACCTTTATTATTAGTATTTAATATTTTCACCCCTATTTTTGAGTCAAATTTATGATAATTTTCTATGAAGTGGTTGGAAAATTCGGAAAAATTGTTGTTATTAAGACACCTCATGTGTTCTTTGATTCTAGTATTAAAATTACGAAATGTCCTTCCAATATAATGTGAAGGACATGAGCTACATGTTAATTGGTAAATTCTTGAGTTGGCCGTTATATTATTTTTATCTTTATTGTTAATAAGTATTTTTCCTATGTTATTGTTAGTATAGAAAGCTGGTTTAATATTTATCGGTAAAGCCTTGGATACAGTATTAGTTAATTTATCTATAAATAAAATTCTTCTCAAAGAGAAAATAAACTTAATTTTTTAGGTCTAACATTAACTATACAAAATAACACAATAGATTTTGACATTGATAGAAAACCAACATATACAGATACGGTTACATATAATTAGTTTTATAACCAATAAGAAATAAATTTTATTATTTACAAATAGCTAAGACTAATATAATTTTTTAAATAAATAACATATTAAACGAATAACTAAAATAAATTTTATATTATTGATTATTCATTTTTTCATTACCAAATAAATTAACACTTTCTACTTCCAGCTAACCAATGTAAAAATGTTGTGAGTATTTTAATGTACTCAATTTAATACTCACCTGTCGATTATAGATTCTGTTACTCTCGAAACTTAAGTAGTAAAATATAAAATAATTATTAATTTCAGTAGAGGAATTATTCTGTACGCTTTTCACCCAATTTAATGTTAAACCTAATATTTTCTTTAGTTTTCGATAATGTTTAATTCATTTAATTATATTTTTAGATTTAATTATGTTTTTTGCTTCACTTACAAGACGAGATAATCTGTTAAAATTAATGAATAGTTGAAAGTACGACACTTAGCAGCAGATAAACTTTTTAATTGTATTTTTCAATAATCTCATGGTGTGTTAGCTCACCTTAAGAATACCTCGCCCCTCACCTCCCGCACGCACGGACAGATTGCCTCCTCAGATGTGGTGAGCACCCCGAGCCGCGCAGCGACCACTGCCACTCGCCCGTCAGCATCATACAATGCCTGTCAGCCCAGGCGGGGCTAATGAAGATGTAAGAACATGAAGTGGATCCTAGTCGGAAATGAAAGCGACGATAATTTATATCTTTAATTTTTGTGTAAGGTGAATTATATATTAGGCAGGTGTACCCAAAAAAAAATTTCGAAATTAATTAATTAATTAAGATATTTTTTAAATATTGTTACAATAACTGAGAAAATTTTCGTTATCACTTTTTTAAATACTTTAAGATTTTGACAAAATGCGATAAAATTCAACGGATATTTTCGGTGTGTGCACACTATACTGCTGGTTTAGCGAGTCTAAGCAATAGTACTGAACTACACATTATCGAAGTTTTTCGAACATTCTAAATGAATTTAGAATTGTTATTAACTGATATTAATTCTTCTTCGAGTGGAGCAACGGGTCGCAGTGGTGAGAATTTTTTTGCCTTCGACGGGAAAATATGATAAAAGTTATTTATTTAGGTTAGTTACAAATTGCACCTGATGATGAAAGGAACTGTTCTTCTCGAAAACATAGTTGTTATAACTTTAACTAGTTTTCTTACAAAGCTTAATTTAGTGTAAATCAAAATAAAAATAATAAAAATTCGAAAAGTTCATTATCTCGGACATTTGATGAGATATCCAAAGAAATACGAGATCTTGCATCTCATAGTGCGGGGAAGGATTGGCAAAAGTTGGGGGACATGGAAGAAGGAGAAATTCATGTCTGAAAAATCTTAGTGGTTTGGCCAAATTACTGTACAACTATTTCGGGCCGCAGTAAATAGAATGATGATAGCTGACGTCCGTTGAACATATAGGGAACGAGAAAAAAAAGTAAGACGAAATTACGCTAAACATTACGACTGTAAGCAACTAGAAAAACAATTTTAAATAAATGTTCCAATAATAATTTTAAAAATGAATAACACTCCACAGCATCCGCAATGAATGGACCTACGATGGATCTATTCTTAGAAAGATATTAGCTGGCATCTGACATTACCGGCATTGTTCGCGCCTGATCAAAGCCTCGCCGATTCTTCGGGAGCGCGCGGCGCACAATGGCTGCCACTGGATGCGGAGGTCGCGGCCGTGGACAATACATTCCATATTCAGATCAGTGTAATCTCGCCGAACGACGGTGACGTCAGACTACTCCCCAGCGCTTCCTCGAACGCTGAATCCTTCCGGATTCCCAATGATTTGGTTATTGTGACTATTTCGTGCATCGATACGTAGTAAGAAGTTGGGCAAAATTGAAAGCATAGATTTCTTTTTCTAATGCCTGTCCGGATATCGAGCATCGGCGACCATTCTTCTTCTAGTTATCGAACGTTAGCGATCATGATCTTGCTACCAGTAGCTCCTAATGGTGTGCGAAAAATTGCTCGTCAGAAAAGTTGCTTTCTAGGTAAGTTGCTCGCCGATTGCGTGATGGGATGTTTTAGTTATTTTTTAAATAAATAAAGATAATATAGATTAATAAAAATAATAATAATAATGTTTATTCCAGCGTAACCAAGTTCAAGACCTGGTCCGCCATACATGTAAATTACGAGTTATAAATTACATATAAATTATAGTAAAGCATAATATACACAGAGAGAAAAAAATATGTATATACATATATATATATAAATAAAGAAGAGATATTAAATAATTAAAATAATAATATATGCCATAAAAATACGAAAATTAATACACAAACACATATATAAGCAATTTCAAAGTTCAAGAATAACAAATAACAACGTAACCTAATAATAATAATATAATTTATGCGTATGGAATGCTTCAATTCTCGTACTTGATACCGGCTATGGAATCACATATCTGTAGCTATTCTGCATTCAATGCCATTCTTTAATTAAGGATTTGATTAAGGTCCTCCATGACAGCGCCGCTTGCACTACACAGTTGGTACTGTGCTCCGTTGTAAACACGTTTATTGAAAACCATATACATATTTTTTTCAAATTATTTACAAGCGATTTTCGTCAAATTAAAGTATTTAAAGTAACGATTTGGTTTAGTTAGGTTAGGTTTAGTTAGGTTAGGTGAGCAAATTTCCTGGCGAGCAAATGTGTGGTGAGCAACTTTTCAGACGAGCAGTTATGGACGAGCAATTTTCCGCACACCATTCGGAGCTACTGCTAGCAAGACCTTTGGCCTTGAATGATAAGATGCATGGTTGGTACGTCTCTGGGTATTTTTTTAATAGAGATGTTAACACGGAATACGTGTCGCATCAATATTCTTACTATTCTCAAACTAAGCGAAAAGACTGTGATATGAAAATAGTACTAAATTGCTGGTGTCCCGGAATGGGGCTCGAACCACCGATCACCAGATCACTAGGCGAGCGTCATGACCACTACACCAACAAGCTACTCAAAATCTTTACTTCAGAACACTAGAAGTCTATCTTATCTCATGATATGGCGGAAATATTGTAAGTTCCGGCTTTTAATTTATTTTTCCATTCGCGTCTGGGTCATTTGTCATTTTTTACCCTAATTTTCTAGCTTATATGTAGCAGTTCGAAATAATTGGACAGGACGGCTTTGCCAGATGAAATATAATTTATTTAATAAAGATACAAAAGCAACGGCAGCAATATCCAAAAAATTAAATAAAATGTTTTGAACTAATTTAAAATATACTGAATTCTAGATTTTATTTAATTATCCCTTCCACAGTCGTATTTCTTTTAAATTTATTGATTATGTTTCCCATAAAATATCGAATTCAGTACATTATAATTTAGTAATCCTCGATGTATGTATTTTTTTTATATTGCTGCCTTTGCTTTTATACCCCACATATATTAATAGGAAATTGCAAAATTCCTTCCCTCTTCCTTAGCCAAAATATATGTTAACAAAATCTTTTTGTGAAACTTGCTTCATACGCACTAATCTACACCCAATTTTGAAATATCATTCCCTTAAAAATATATTCAACCTTGATTTCCGACAGTTATTCGATTGCACTTAAAACTCCCATTCAATTTAGATAAACCATTTTTCAAATGAAAATAATTTAGGTCGCTTTCCCAAGGCTCTAAATTTTAAAAATAAAAGCCGACAAATGAATCTAACGTCATCTTCAGAGTAGTAAATTGTGCAATTATTCAATTTCTAAAATTATAAACTTGAAAGATATTAAAACGTGTTCATTCGAGCCATGCATAAAAAAATGTAAACGAATTTAAAACCCTCATTCTATGGTTAAGTATCACAAAATTGTATAAAAAAATGGGCACCTGCTTTACTAAATACATCAATAATTTTAAATAACATAGGTACAAACTATTTTTTTTGCAAATAAAAATAATTTTTGGAATGCGCACATCCGACATGAGTGTCGCGAGTTTCTGAAAAATTCTTCATCTTTTTCTTCTTTTACACACTCATTGGACAAGAAAATCCACGATCGCAGTCACTACAAAGCGCCATCTATCCCTTGAAATCGCCGCTGTGGTCGTCTTTTGGGTACTCGTCCACCACTTGAAGTTCTGTCTTGACATTAACCGCTTTTTTTCGTATTGATCTCCCCATTACATAAATACATTATATGCCCGGGGGGGGAAGGGGGGGCGGTTGAAATCTAAAAAATATACATATGTATATGTCGTTTATAATTCGCACTGGTCGCCGCTTTCATTTCAATGGAATCGCCGAACTGTCACAATAAACTTTACTTCGCAACGGCAACGCAAAAAAAAATCGCGTCGTCCTGTTTCGGGTTTCCAGACATTTCGCGAATTGAGTTGGCATTTCCACCGTTTCTTCTAGAAACTTCAAGTAATTTCCAATTTACTGTAAAGCATCTTGGAATACTGGAAAATGTGTATTCCTTTATTCTACAGTCTGTAACAATATATTTGGTCTGACATATTTTCATATTGGTCAAATTTATAAAAAAAAATTAATTCACTTCAAAACATCATATTTCATTGTGATATGTCCTTAGGAAAGGTTTAAGATGTTCCGTACCCAAGTCCCAATATATTATAATTATTTCAGTGTTGTCTGTCAGAAAATTTTAGCAAGTCTTATTCATTCATTGCCATTTATTTAGCCATCAATTTATCTAAACTATGATATAATTAAGTGCTATAATCAATTTAATTATAAGTCAAATTAAGCTTCATTATCCTTAAATTATTAACAACAGCCAGTAAAAAATTATTTACCTTTACTTTACATTTCAGCCGCGAGTTAAGGCTGTAAGAATAGTGCCTTCTAGCGTTAGTGACGTACATTTTTAGATAGAGAATTATCATGTTTTTGCTTCTGCAGATGGAGAAAATAATAATGTAGTATACTCATCATTATTTTTGCCGTATGACAGCGTTGGAACGAAAATTTTTACATAGAGAATTATGTGATTTGACAATATGTTGCACATTCGTAAAAGGTCTCACTACGCTTCGTAATATCAAACAATTTTCAATTAAGTAAATGTTTTCCTGTTACCTTAGAATAAAACAATAAAAGTTTATTTTCGTTTCTTATTCCTTTCTTTAAATAGAAATGCATGGGATACATGTCACATCAATATCTCAATCTAAGCTAAGCTAAGCTATGAAAATATGATTTAGTTCCTGGTCTCCTAGAATGCGGCTCGAACCCTATCATCGAGCTAATTGTCAAGTTTCTTTACCACTATGTCACCGAGCTATTAAATCAAATTAAATAAATCACGTCTATTAATGCCACAGAGTTGTCATCAAAAAATTCACGATAAAAAATAAAATGTCAAAGAATGTGTTTTCCTTTTTAATTTTTGAGAAGCGCTCGTCTGGAGGGATGAAATGGAATCACCACCCTGCTGCAGGCACTCAGGGGTAATAATGTAAGGTTTGGGTTAAAAATAAAAGCCGGCGAACACAAATTGCAGGGGTTGTAAATTGGTGCACTCAAAACATAAGTAAACCAATAAAGAGAAGAGCGGCCGGTGACTGCGCAAGTTTCGCCAGCAATTGTCTGCCGGCGAGATTCTTTTGTTTCTACTTTTTATCGTTATTCATTTTTTTTAAACTATTTTGACGTGCCGGCGCGGCGGTGACTTTTGTGAGGAGGGTGGGACTGTAATTATGCATCGGGCTACGAAGGCCCGAATAGAGATGCTATGCGGTAATCTTATTAATGCAACAAACGATCTTCGATTATACGTACTATTGGCTTAAGATCCACATTGCTTTGACGAAAATTTGAGTCGAAGGCGGAGCGCCGTCCAAGTCGGTCGTCTAGTATGGTTATATTTTTCAGATTAATGTGATCAATCTATTAACCCTTATGGTATCCCCCAAAATGTACTTTAACCTTTATCTAACTAACTTATTAATTTTCCCGCACGAATAGACAGAAATAATAGAATGCCATTCTCTTCTATCCTTATATTAAAAACAGTGTATTTTAAGTACTTGAATATGATTTAATTATAAAGTTTAAATATTTTCAGGTCTTTACGGCCGTTCAGAATCTTCTGTGTATAATTTTCTGGGATATTCTGCCGTGTACATGTGACCTCTCTGACCGACGTTTCGGATTCCATTGTAGGGTCCACATCAGCCCTGATGATATGGCATCACTCTGCCTCTGGAATTTTCTGCCGTGATATCATATCACGGAAGAATATCCCAGAAAACGATACACAGAAAATTATAAAGTTTTTTTTGTTAATACATTATTAAAATATTATCACAATAGAGTAGCTTGTTGGTATTGTGGTTAGGACTCTCGCCTCGTTATCCAAAGTTCGCGGGTTCGAATCTCACTCCAGACCAGCATGTTAATCCTATTTTCATAGCACAAGGGCTTAGCTTAGTTTGAAAATAGTAACAATATTGATGTGACACGCAGGTATTCCGTGTTTGCTTTTCTATTAAAAAAATTACACTTTTTTATATTTAGCTTATATCGCCCCACTAAGTCTGTTCTGGGGCAGTCTTATTTCTCAGTTTAGTAGTTTTCTTATGCAACGTTCATCCCAATTATACAACATAAGAAAATGAGTTACAACAGAAAAAAACAAAAATAAAGATGTAAATAAAATAACAAAAGAGATTTTTTGTTTCATGATTTTAATGTTTATGTTTATATTTTATTATTATGTACAGTAAGGAGTTATAGGTATCAAGGCGAATGAATTTGTAATATGCGATAAAAATTACTTTCACGAAAGTCTATCATTTTACAAAAGACAAGTGTGAAATATTGGAAAAAATGCATACTTAGATGTCGCTTATCTCCGTAATTATCGACATTCCAATAAAAGTGTAAATAATATTTTCTAATCAAAATTGAATGAAGAAAACTTCCCGAAGTTTTAGCTGCTAGCTACGGGACACCCTGTGGATGAATAATTTTCATTTTATGTAGCATCCTAACTTGTAACATTGATATGCAAATTGACGCCGTAATATTATGATTCAATGTATTACAGATGTAGGTACCTACCTACAGAATGATTGTCTGTACTCTGAACAGAGCTTAAAGGTCAAAATGAAACAAAAGTCGGCGACTGATTAACGTTCAATGGTTTCTTTGAATAGTGAGAAAACCAGTTCGTGCATTTTTAATCAGATTGAATTTTTCTATTCTTTTTATTTATCTGCACTAATTATTAACTGCTGACAATGCCAAATTAGAAATCATTTAAAAGAATCGCCGTTTTGAGATTTCAGCTTATTTCAACAAAAAACAGACGTATTAAAAATAATTCAAATTGGTAACACATCTCAGAATTTTTTTTTTCAAATCTGTAACATATCTCAGAAAATAATTTTAAAATTAGCAACACATCTCAGAAAATATTTTTTTAAATTTCTAACATATGCATCTCGGAAAATATATTTCAAAATTTTTAATATAATATCAGAAAAACTTACGTAGTCACATCTAATCATTAGAAGCTTATTTAAACTGTCATAGAAGTATATTTTGTAACTGGATTGAAAACTCGCCTAGCCCGATTTTTGTATAATAGTGATCCACATAAGTTTTCTACACAATCTGTTAAACCTTAATCATGACGAAATGTATAATTTTATAAATTTAATACATTTTTTTACATGTAAATATATATTTTTACGAGATTCTGAAACGATATGATCTGCACATGATCGAGGATTTTCGAACATTTTGAATCATTTTAGAAAACCCTGGAAGTCTGTCGTATGAAGGAGTATATACGGGAATGATCTAGAAATCAAGGACCTTATATAAACAGCGACGCAATCGACGAGCGATTTGAAGCAGCGAAAAACCACAGACAAGTGAACGAGCGCGAATCCGAGTGAGCACAGACAACCAGCAAATAAATAGTACCTACCTGTTTATAGAATATTCTCGAGTGATGATTATTGCAAATTACGACTCCATTTAAGTCTAGTGACTTTCAATTTTTTCGACTATTGACTAGTAAATAAAAAATTGATTGACTTGAAGTGTTACACGTACCTACTTTATTTTATTTTTTAATTTCTTTGACAATTTATTTTCTACTATAATAAAATTGTCTGAATGCAACCCAACAAAAACATTATCTGAGTAAGAAGATTCCCTGCTCGTGCATATGGCGTTTCACTCACTACATTATGCCAACCCCTCGTTGGAGAAGGGTAGAATCCACCCCATCCGAAATCTTAACGCTACCGAACATTAGCCGAATTACCCCAAACACGGCGCTGAATAATTTTACACGGTTAATCAGACCCGAGCCGAACATACATTTATTACAATAAAGCCTTATTTTTCATCTCCATATTTATATCTCATAATATTCGTTCATTTTGCTAATGCATAAATTATTATTTTTAAGCAATATTTTTATATGTATGTTCTGAGAACACAATTACTGTATTTGTCCACTGAGGGATTATTATTTAAATAAGATAAATTATAGAACTCATAGAGACAAAGCTATTTTATAAAAGAAAATGTGTGGAAGTCTTTATATACGAAAGCCCACGGCTCGCAGCCTGCACGAGCTGGCTAAGTGATCGCTCTACACAATGCAACGTTCACCAATTACCAATACATCGTAAGAACATCTACACATTATTAAATTTTTGAAAGTTGTATATACATCCAAAGAAGGTCTTTCTCCAATATGATGGAAGAACAAGTATCGAAACCAACCCAACCATCATTTTTTTATTATTTTTTTTAGTTTTGAATGTCAATACTAATGTCAAAACTAGCTCTAAGATTATTTATACATATTTCATACATATTAGTTAACTATTATCAATCTGGTATTATTTTTTAAAAATCAGCTTGAGTTTCAAAACATACTATGTATACTAGAGTAAAATATGATATTGTTGTATTTATTGTTTTTTTACTCCCGTTCTTTTAACTCGTAGCGTCTGCTTGCTTGTCTGACGAAAACCTTTGGATCGATTTTTAACCCTTTTTCCGTGATCGAATCGAGCTGAAACTTTGCAGGCAAACTCGTGGCGATGATAAAAATGATCTAACAATTTTCATTAAAAAACAATAATAATTATAGTATAATTTTGGATTTTTCGAAATTTTTTATTAATCAATTTTGTGCGTCGCCCGACTCGAGCTCAACGCGTAGAGTAAGAGCTAAACTTGTTTTAACTAGGATATGAGAAAGGGAGTATAATAAAAATATATTTAATAATATTTCACACTCTTAAATTACTGTGAATTTTATTACACTACACACATGATAATGCAATGGATATATTTATTTCCTCGAACTGCAAAATAAACCTAAATCCAAATGCCTGAACTTTAAAAACAACCTAAATCCATTGTCTTGTTTAAAAATGTATTAAAGTGCAATTTAAGTGTTGCAATAGATCACTAAATATAACAATTTCATTTAGGTACATTTTTTTTATATGAATGTTTGAATTTTATTTCTTAATTTCATCTTATTCAAGTTATGAAAAAGATGTGAAAGTTTTCTTTGATTTGCCAAAAAAATACTTTATAGCGTTAGGTTGGTTTAAATATTATATAATACTGTATATATAAGGTCAAGTAGTTCCCTCTCTAGAAGAAAAAGGAATTACCACAACGCTCATCGACAAAGATAAAGAACAGGTGAGGGGGAGAGGTGGGGAGAGGGGGTTGGTTAACATGTTGAAATTTACAACACGCAACCACTAAACGCCAGGTGGCCTTTGAACCAACGTACCATCAACATTACGCAATTCACCGCGGCCGATGCCTTTGTTCCTAAGCCGTGTTTACCGACCCACCCACGTGTGCGGAATATCACATTTTGCGGAAAATTATTGAAATCCTTATAAAAATGCATGAGGATTTGTGTCCGCCCTATTGTTAGCAAGGTGTCGCTGTGTAGTAGTCCTCGTTACCGCGGTCATTTGGGATATGGAATGGTGTGGATTAGGCCTAATATCTATCGTGGCACGCCTAATGCCTTCAATGGGGTATTATTATAAGTACGCGCAGAAATAATATTAAAATTCTGATCCTTGTACATCAGGGTGACTTTTGGATGGTGAAATTATTTTTTTTGGTGATGTTTTTTTGTTACACCAATGAATGTATTATGTGTTGGTACATTATTTAAGTAAAATGGCTGAAATTAGGCTAGGTATATCTTTTTCTTCTTCTGATTCATCTAGGACTGCATCCTGTCATTGCTCGGAATCTGTCCCTGGGAAACAGATGTCCAGCTCTATCTCGCCATCTTTTATGCGGTCTATGAAAAAATTAAACAATACTCACGAAATATTTTTAAGTTCAACTATATTATTTTTTAAATAGATATTCGAATACGTAAAATATGTCACAACAATATTACTATTTTCATATTAAACTAAACGCTTGTGTTAAGAAAACAGGACTAACTTGGAGGTCTCCTGGAAAGAAATTTGAACCAGCGATCTCTGGATCACTAGGAAAGAGCTGTAACCACCAGACCATCAAGCTACTTATACATATATATAAGGAATATGAAATAATTTATATCAAATGATGTACTATGTACAACTCTTACTCTAGGCAACTTAAAACAGCAGAAATGCGAATGATTAGATGGTTGGCAGAAGTATCACTAAAATATAGAATTAAAATTTCACGCATTCGTGGTACCCATGTCACGGATATATATAATCTGTAAGAACAAGAGCTGAGATTATGCGGGCACACACAACGGAGACCACCAAACCATAAAGTAGAGCAGGCAACGTCTGTGGATCTTCATAGACAGTCATCCAGAGGAAGACCAAAGAACTCCTGGAAGACTCAATGCTTCAAAATCCTGCAGAAAAACGCCCTGGATGAAAGCGATACCCAGAACCGAAGAAGACATAGCCGAAAACGAGAAGAGCCGACCCCAACAGCCTACCTAGGCAATGAGTTGTCAGTGCAAGGAAGAAAACGAGACAATTTATTCTCACCTATACTTTAATTAGACTTATTTAACAAAATGTAACTTTTTTCGTACTTACATAATCATGTTTATTGCTTCATGCATATTTAGTACTAATTTAAAAAATGGTATCGCTGTTCCATGGAAAGAAGCAGTTCTGAGTTAATATCCCGCGCACATAGTTGAATATCTTTTTGAAGATTTTTTCTATACATCTTTCTAATTGATTCATTTAATTTGTTTTCGATATTATATAACTATTTTCTAATAATAACAAGTTAAAAAAATGTAAACATATATTATGTTTAAAACTAAAATAGCAGATGTCCTTTTTGAGCTATGTAAAATTTGCCATGTGGGCGGTGGAAGCGCTGTGCGCGGCCACTCATCTCATTAGCACTTATCACTCGGTCAGATTATCCGATTTGACGGAATGTTTTCTAAACAAGGGATTTTACCCCAAGACCGCACACATCACCCTAATATATTACAATTATTTATTATCGAATGGCTTATTCCAAAGGTTTTCAACCCGACATTCCTTACTTGATTAGTTCCTTGTTTAGTTCGGATTTACTACAACTTATTTTTCATTATACCAATTCTACTTTATACTTTAAACCTTATTTCAATCCTTTTTTACTTTCTTCTCGGTGTATTGCAAATTTTTTACGATGTATATATTTCATTTTATTAGGTAAACAAAATACAGTTTACAAATAAAACGGTTAAAAAATATTTCACAAAATAAAATAAAATAATTTATTTAAAAAAAAAATGAGAAGCGAACACGGAACACGTGTCGATTAATAATTTTACTATCTAATAATAGTCACACAGACCAAATGAATCTTTAGCTGAAATCTTATCTACCACTGCAAAACATTGTATTTTAAGATAGAATTAACATACTGACAGTTAAGCAATCGACTTTTGTCAATTAGTGCTGATCAAACTAAGTACGGTAGCCTTTGGGAAACTTAATCATGTCCTTAAAAATAAAGATATTTCTATGTTTGTGTTTGAAATATACATCTTTGCTTTGCGAAATATCTATGCTTTGGCATGGTTTAGAAACTATCAGGGACTATCGGAGACCATGTATAAGATCAGGAGGAATCAGAAATGATGAAATCAGTCGCCGGTCAAAAAATGTCGATGTAGTAGATCATATTGTAAAATTAAAATGGCAATGGACAGGTCATATTACTAGACAAGGAATTTACAAATGGCCACCACAGAGTTCTGCGGTGGAGACCATGGGACGTCAAAAGAGGAATAGACCAGCCCCAGAAAAGATGGGGCGATGATCACGGGAAGTGGGTGGTGAAGAAAAGCCCAAAAAAAAGGATTAGAAGAGGCCTACATCCAGCAGTGAAGAGATAAATGTCTGAGGAAGAAGAGGAACGAACAAGTTGGTCAAACCGTTATTTTAAGCGGTTACATATCGTTAAGTTATTTTTGAGTTGAGATTTGTATTGATGATCGATAACTGGGTTAGGTATACCTAACTGGTGTCTGGTATCGACGGTTGCGCGGCGAATTGAGTAAAAATCAGTTATCAGTCATAGATATATATAATCAGATAAAAATCGCAAATAACAAAATCACCTGCTGATAACCGTTACTTTCTTTGGTATCCTAGGATTGGTCTACACCAAGCACACGTGCTACAGCGCACATCTCCATAACCCGGTCCATGTAGCTCGGGCGGCCTCTAAGATTATTGCCTTTAATTTTTCTCCCGACGATGCTAAAAAGTAGGCCTGGGTGCCTTGTGTTATGGCCTATCTAATTCGCTCATTATTGGGCGATTCTGTTCAGAAGCCCACCCTGCTCAACATCTCATCGTTTCGGATATGTTCTGACCAATGGATCATCGCTATGTGCACCATATCTCGATGGCCGCTAGCCTCCCGGACACGCTCCGTCCGATGGTCCATGTTTTTCTGCCAACAGCACACTCTAAATTCTTCTTAACCTTTATATCAATGTTAGGAGATTCTGGATTTTTTTTGAAGGCGACTCTTGATTGTTGGATTCTGCTTATAATGTATGCCTTTGAGCGGCCATCTTGGGAAATTCTACTGCCTGAATTCTTTCACTTGTTTGATAGTGAGCAGCGCAGATTTTTTGTATTACCTACTAAGGCAAAAATAATTTTGACGAATACGAAAGGAAAAATTATTAGTGTAATTATTTAGTTTGTACACCCTGAATATTGGTAAGTTAAGTTCGGTAGGTTTACTGAAATAACGAATGTGGGGTCGCGCTGGATTATCACCCCATCAATCAGTTTCGTAACTGGATTAGCAGTGACGTAGCAGACTTTGCAGTGGGGCGGAAGGTGGTGGCGCTCGCGTGAAATGGGGGGCGGAATTGAAGAGAGCATTCTGTAATTTCTTTAAAACTAAACAAACCGGGTGCAACCTATTTGTATTTTATTCATACGTGAGCTCAGCTTGGACAATTCATTATTTATACTATTTAAAATTATAATCAAGAGATTTAGACAATTTTAAAAATAAAAGCCAATACTCAAATTATATTGTATCGAAGATATTCTACACATTATTGTCACCTGCATTTGCACAAATACCCAACTGCCGAAAACAAGTCATAATTTATTGCTCATTAAACTTCATTCCTTATCACTACTTAATATGCACAAACATTCATTTAATTTTCTTATATAGGTACATACCTAAATATACTTTTAACTGTGCTGTTATATATACATTTTGTTACTATCCATGCATATGATTTTTTATATATATTAATTATTGCTTTTGTATTTTACAATATATACTGTTCTTATTATCCACATTTTATATTTATATACTCAATTAATTAATTAATTAATTAATTTTATAGTTATATAGTATTTTTTGTTCTCAATATATTGTTCAGCTGCTCATCTCGGCACAGGTTCTTCCTAGTGAGATGAGCGGCTCCATCTCCTATGTCATGAAACAAGATGAAGATAAAATAATAAAATAAAATAAAAATAAAAAATAGATTGATATGATATATTCTACCTCGACTTGTATTATTCAAAATTTTTTGGGATTCATTGCATAATATATAATTGATATTATAATGAAAACGAGATATTATAATGAAAAAATACTTATATAATGAAAACGGCATAATAAATGTGTCATTTGAAATACTGCATACATGATGTCTCGTATCTGGTAGCAAAAACTTATTTTTTATTCAATTTTGAATAGAAAACATTTTAGGTGGAAAGTCGTAAGTTACGGAGATAAACGACATCAAATTTTTATATTTTTTTCAACATTCCTGGCTTATCTTTTGTAAAACGTTATAGGTACTATCAAGAAAGTGATTTATTATGAATAATAAAAATTCATTCGCTTTAGTAGAAATGAAATAAAAAACATGTTTTTCTAATTTCTGCAATGTTTTAATCATTTTATCTGGTTAGCATCAAAACGAACGAATTTACAGTAACAGAATGTTAGTTAACTTAGTAAAAACCACTACCAGTATTTACTAAGTTTTAAGTTTACCAGGTTTTTACTAATTTAACTAACATTCCGTTATAATGTCTAACCACAAAGTTAATGCTTTAAATATTAAGAATTTACAATACTTGATACAAGTTACTTTCATGATACTTCAACGTTTTACAGAAGATATAGAAGAGAACCTGTAAAGCGTCCTTGAAGCGTCTCTTGCGCAAAAACGGCGCTATATAAATTAACATAAACGTAACGTATGTAGGTCAGAAATTACTGTTAATTATTTTTTTGTAGAAGTCTTAATTTACATAGGGACCGTCAATATAGTCGGTAAAAGCATAAACTAAGTTTATGCCTACTGCACGCCGCTAGTGATGGTCAAAGCGTTATTTTAACCGGTTTCACACGGTAAGTATTATTATTAGAATTTGTATCTGACTGTATCGATGAATAGTAACCTAAGATAGGTACCTATGACGGTTGTCTAGAACCGATGGTTGCCTTTCGAATTGCGAAAAATCAGTTACCAATCACCGACACAATCAGATACAAATCTCAAGTAACCGTTAGTGTGTCACCGTTTAAAATACCGTCACTTTACGCCGCTGGTTTACTTACCTACAACTCGATGTACCTACTGACTACGCGCCTGGTCCGTTACTATTAGAGTAAGGGCAAGCAACCGCCAGACTTACGTTGTAGTATAAAACATGAAATATTATATATATAGTAGATGGTCAGAACGTTTGGATATTGTGACATTTGAGTTCGGGGAAATTTGACAAATTCAAAAACAGGTAGGTAATTCACGTTTAAAAAAAATGTGTAAGTAAATCGTTTAAATATAAGATATCAGGTAATATTGTTAAATAGTGGCCCGAATAAAATATATAAAATTCAGATTTGTTACTATAACGTAAATGATATGATTATTTGTGGAGCTTCAAAGCTTCCGGCGCAAGAAATGACGCACGAAAAGCGTCTGGCAATGATTAATATGAGTGTATAGTAGGTACCTACTGTCCCGTTAAATACCTAGGTACCTATATAGAAAAAATTAAGTTTTTGATGTTTACGTTTTTCTTACTCACTAGCTGTAACCCTTCACAAATGACGGAATATTTTTTCGCGTCATTGCTAAGCCCTAGTTTATATTTATAGCATATTTTATATGTTCAAGTCCCATCTCCAGCCGTTTAATTTGTTTTTTAGCCGTGTATTCGAACTAAATTGCGTGCGTTAAATAAAATTACGGACGGACAGACAGACAACGAAATTATTATTTTTAATTTTTTTGTACCTGTATTACCTGCCAAAATCCCCCAAACTCAAATGTCATAATATCCAAACGTTCTTACCTACTGTAGTGTCCATCTACAGAAAATATTTCACTATAACGTGAGTCTGGCGGTCGCTGGCTCTTTGTCTAAACGAATTGTTGAAAATACTGCGATCAAGATCACCTTCAAACGTCGCGCCAAGACTCTTCCGATTCGAGCAAATTCCCCCGCTATCTCCGTTCCAGTCTCGGGATAGGTGTCCGAAAATAACAAAACAATACGAGTCCACAATTGAAAGCGAGCGATCGCTTAAAAACGCGGATTCCAGCGTTTTATTATCCGCCGCCGACCCGTTAATGGCCGGCGGGTAATTCAGTCACGATGTTTACCGCTCACGTCCCGGCTTGCCGCCAAAGCACGGATTTAAAAATCACGCGATTGGTCGAGCCGGCCCGCGCCGCCCTCCCATTGGCCGAGACGCGGGCGGGTAAAAAACTTAACGCCGCCGCCAGCACGCCTCTGTGTTTATTTCTAGAAAGCTGCGGTTTTCAAAGTTGTTGTCGAAAATAAATCGAGATTTATGGTCGGATGATTGAGGGACCTGGTCATTATTCTTTGTACTAATGTTGTATGGCTATAGACTTGACCATTTTTTGGTTTGTTTGCTATTTTTTGTATGTAAATAAAAAATCATAATGGCTTGTAAAGCAGTAAGGTTTACACTGCCGACAATACAAAATTTTACAATTATTGAGAGATTAAGTGTATAGGTATTTTATTTTATCTAAAAATTACATACCAATAAGAATAATAGATATCTTTGTCTGTAACTTCACACTTTTTTAACACTTTTCTTTACATTTTTTATTATTATGTTTTTGTTAATTAATACATACTTATTCTTTAAGAACCGACATGTAAATCTGCGTCATTTTTGTCGGTTACAGCTAGTCCACAATAATTTACAGGAAGATTAATTCCTGCCTTGAGGTTGTTGTTCGCTAATATATTTTTTTATTTCAATATTTCTGACATATCATCTGCAAAACGTAAGGCTATTATTACGGTAACTCACATCGTAGTGGTTAGAATAAAGAAATGATTTCTGAGATAGTTTGATCATGTGGGATTACTGGGATTTATTTTAAGGACAATGCATTAAAGTATTATACTCATCTCTTGTCCGGAGCCAATTAGAATATTGCTCACCAGTTTAGTGTCCCTATTATAAAGGGCATACAGACAGCATTGAGCATACCCAACCAAATTTCTCAGACACATTAACAACTACAAGAAAATATAAAATACAATTACCTGATGAAGAGACTGAAATTACTCACCTTATATGATAGAAGGAAAATTTGTGATATAGTTCTTCTTCACAAAATTGTAAATAATATGTTGGACAGCCCTGACCTAGTAGCTTGTATCAACTACAATATCCCGTCCTTACATAGAACTCGACAATTTGTCACCTTTTATTGCCACAATTCTAGAACTAATTACCAGTCAAATTCTATGATCAGCAGAATATTAAAGACTGGTAATAATGAATATAAATTGACATTTTCGATGACAATCTAGTGAACATAAAGTTAACACCTAAAGAGACAATACTATTTCATTACTAACTTTCACTATTTATATATACATGTAATGATATGTAATACCTATATTTTTTATATACATTACTGCTTTAACCAAATATTGTTTTATAAACTTCTTGAATATTATGATATAGTGCTAGGACTTCATAATTTTATATCTTATATGAACTGCTTAAACCTGAAATTGTTTTATACACTTTTTCTATATTTTTTTATGTAAAAGCCGTATATAAGCGTAAAAAAAAAGTAGAACGTATGAGCGAGGAGAGGATTGTAAAGAAAATTTATGATGCCCGTGTTGAGGGCAGCAGAAATAGAGGAAGTCCGCGAAAAACCTGGCACGATCAGTTCAATTCAACTAAAAAAAATCTTTGTAGGCATATATTAGGAATATAAAAATGATTTTGAAATCAAAAAATTTCAATTCAATTCCCGCCAAAACACTAGTCACGCCTACATGCGTCACAATTCACATGGTTAATTTGACATTTAGGTTTCGTGGTCGATTGCCGTATATTTTATTTTATTCTTTTTTTATATCTATTACTATCGGTTTTGTTGTGTATTGTTGAACAATGTATGTGAGAAAGGATTATATAAGTATTGTACGGTAGGTACCTAAATGTACATGTACTACGGCACTACACTACCAAATATTATACACTATACTACTACTACCAAACAAAAAAAACATTCTTTCCAACACTGACAAATTGATATGTCAGTGACAATGCCAATCAGAGTCGTATTTTTAAAGATTTTTATAATAAAATTATCAATGGAAACATTTCCCCATATAGCCAGTACTGATTCACTGAATATATTTAATATTTATGAATCTATTTCATCTATTTTCATCGGTATTTGTAATATGTGAAATTTCCCTATTTGTGGTGAATGTTTGAAAATGTCTGGTGTGTTTATTTTGTTGTTTAATATTTGTTATCATGAATACGTTACTCTCCTCGGGAACACGACACGATATTAAAAAACATGTTAGCAATGTTGTTGTACCTGATCACACACGAGTACCAAGTATAAACGTACGATTAATATTAATGTTCCGCTGGACATTATTTTCGATATTAAACTTTATAAAATTCTATGACGCAACTGAATGGCAGTGTCCGATTCAGGTTTATATTCAGAGTATGTTAATCGGTACAATAAAAATCAAATATATTTTTTTGATTCTATATTTAATTTTCCAAATAAATGGGCTGTCGTTTCGGCTGTCTAGACCATTATCAACTGACAAAACGTAGAACAGTGCGGTGAACTTAGATATATACAAAATTTGATACAATATTAGTAAAAAATGACGTACTTTTAACGTTAGTGATGTTCATTATTAAATAGAAAATTATGTTTTTTTTTTGTTTTTTATCTCATTATTATTTGATCCATCTAGTATCGTTAGTGACCGATACTGTTACTTAGAGAATTATGTATTTTGATCAATGATTAAAACCTGATGATAAAAGCAATGACATGTGCGATATAGTAATGAATGCACTTAATAGTTTTAATTTTCATTATACATAAATATTTAAAAAAATCTATTTCAGATTATTTAAAGAAGCACAAATTCAATGTCTTCCTTTTATTTAATAATAATTTTGAAATCTAACGAATTTGTAAAATGGAATGAGTTCAACTATTGGATAGGAAGTTACAGACGGACATTCGAAATTATTATTATTTGAGAATAAGGATAGGGATTAGGTGATTTACAATGCAATTACGTTTATTAAAATTTACCAGCAGTCGGCTTTTCATTGATTACGTCGAATATCTTTAAATGATTTGGCTTCATGGTGCAACATTTTTAATTTAAAATATAATATTTATAATTTTGTACTAGACACACAATATTTTATTTATTTATCACTACCAGTTTCGAAAATAGCATTCCTCCCCATATACAGATGTACGTAAATTATGACTAACTTAGATATGTAGGTAGTCTGCTTAAGGATTGGTATGGTATTAGTATAAGAGTGGATATGACTTTGTTACTTCTCGGAAATAATGATTATAATGATGGAAGTATTTAGAAACGTGATATAATTTATGAATGTTTTCTCCGAATTGAAGTTCTTCTGGATTTTTGCCATTTTGAGATGATTCATTGTTATTTTTTATAGTTTGCTAATGTCGAAAGAATGGTTGGTTTCTATGATATTGTAGCGAGACTCAATTCGACGTCACGCAAAACAGGGTCAGTCATCCGTAAACACAATACAACGTACGCAACGCAGAGTCAGTCAGGCGTGTCAGTCAGTCAGTCAGCCACAATCGCTAACTCTAAAATTCTACGACATTCCATGACGCCCTAAAATGCTTCATTGGAAAGGCCTAGAACTTTCTACAGACTTCTTATTACCTTTAGAATAAACCATTTGGAGGAATTCATATTTAAAATGCGTCATGCGACGCGTAGTCGGTGAGTTCAATTTCGTAAAGACAACAAGGTCACCAGTGATTCGTGATGTCACAACACGCGATATTAGTAAGCAAGAAAGCACAGTGTGACTATCAGTGATACCAGCGAAATAAAGGAAGAATACCGGGGCGGTTATTTTCTACTAGCGAACATTAAACGGAATTTACGAGAAGTGATCTAAGCGATAGAGAGCGTTAATTATTGCGAATTAAGGAACTGATCAATAATAAGTGTGTGAAATATTCGGGAGACATTTAATGACTATAAAATTACGAACGCTCCTACAATTTAATTCTTGTTCAGTGACTTTCTTTGGGAATAAATTAAACCAAAATATTTTCCAGTATTATTTTATTTTTATTTGGCCGTAGCCAATTTTGGAATGTTTGTAATTTTAAAAATTAAAACAAGGAAATTAAAATATTTTGGCCATTACATGAGACATATAGGATCCTGCATCTCATTATTCAAGGCAAAATTGCGAGCAGGAGAGTTCCTGGAAGACGAACCATATCCTGGATGAAAAATCTAGGGCAATAGTTCGGGAAATCCACGCTCCAGCTATTACGAACTGCTGCTAGCAAGATTATGATCGCTTATGTCCGAATACCATACAAGCACTGGAGGAAGAAGAACTATACAGGGTTATTTAGAAAACATTAATAACCCCGCAGGACTATATTCCTGCCTTGATTATGAGTCGAAAATGTTCAAGCTATCATGACCTAATATCAATAGCTATGGAGACATACGACATAAAAGATGGCATTGTTTTTCAATATTTCTGACTTATTTTTTGTAAAACGTTGGACTATCATTACAGTAACTTCAATCTAATATGAAAAATTCATTCCCTTTAATACAAGTCAAATAAAATAATAAAAATCATCCAATTCCAATTGGAAATTTTTCAGGGTTTTTTGTCATTTTATTTAAATTGTATTGAAACGAATGAATTTTTCGTAATCGATATAAGTTACTATAATGATAGTCCAACGTTTTACAAAAAATAAGTCAAAAATATTGAATAAAAATGCCAAATTTGATGTCGCGTATCTCCATAACTATCGATTTAAGCTTAAACATTTTCGACTCCTAATCAAGGCAGAAATATAATCCTGCGAGGTTATTAATGTTTTCCAAATAACCTTGTATTTTTATTTATTTTTTTATTTTAGGTATATTTTTTATTTTTTATTACAATGATGGAAGAAAAGGTCGTCTAGGACATCAATAGGTCACAAACCGTAGGTCACGATCTTCAGTAACGAGAGAAACTTTAAATTTTAAAATCTATATAAATCCTGCACCCAATAATATAAATCTTCTAACGTTTATCTCAAGCTCCGAAATGACGCCACAAAAACAAGACGCTGGTAGTCCACTTCTGAGAAGCCCCAAAATGGCGAAGTTCCCGGCTTCATTTATTACAGCCCGAATATAAATTTATTTCGCGATTAAAAAATGGATTAAAAAACCGCGCGTGCGCAGTTCATCAACGCTCGTAAATTATTTTATTTTTACTTTGCCCACATTCATTTTGTAATTTTTTATTCCTAATGACGACGATGGTCGTCCAGTACCTTTATTTTATTAAAACACACAAAAAATATGCGACGTCGTTAAAAAATGTGTTAATATAATACTCGTTTTATGTTTTGAATTTTACGACCTGTACACGCGGAAGAGGATCTTAGAAGATTTTGGGTTAGATAAAATCTCCGAGAAATTGATTTTGCCCTCGTGAGATTTTCTCTTTTGAACAACTCTAGGCTTTCTTAGTCTCCGTGCACATCATGTCATTTATTTATTTAAATTGTTGTAAAAATAAATATAATGTAACTTACTACTATATGTAGACCACAATCAAAAGACCATTCCTTAGCTTTGTCCGGTAAGAAGAAAGCGGGGGAAAGTTGCCTGGCAAGCCCGTATTGCAAGCCTAAATATGATATAAATAAATATATATTTTTTAGTTTAAAGAAGATTAGTTTACTTACTAGAAAAACTTCTTTCGTGTTAATTTTTTGCATCATTACAACACACATATTTTTTGCGCACATTTTTTGAATCCGGTCTACCCATAGATACCCCAGTGTACAATACATTCATATACCTACATACTCACACTTAGAATAATACTTAATAAAGATTAAGCGAAAATACTAACACAAAGAATTTCTACCTGCTCATTAGCATCTTAAAAGTTTATTAATAATAGTGTTTGTGACGAATAATTTTTCTCGGAATTCATATCTAATTCAACAATTTTTATTAATCAATTAGAAAAGATACCTACAGAAAAATTAAGTTAACGACAAAAAGAGACTACATATAAGATAGAAACATTTTCGTTAACTTACCAAACTGCCGTAGCAAAATTGGATAACGCGCCGTCCCCGGATAGAATGGTGGTCCTTTGGTTCGAATCCCGGTAGCGGTTAAAATATTTTTTCGTTGATTTGATTTTTCTGTACTTCTTTTCTAATTGATTAATGAAAATTTGTTTAATAATTCACAGAATTGCAACTTCACAATAATAATGTGTTTTCTTTCTATTCTTTCATATTATTTTCAAGGGGAGGTCGGTTTTGCTTAGGCCCTAAACATATAATTTGTATCCATTCAAATTTTGGTTCAGCTATGTGCAAGCTATGATATCTATGGAATGGGTTTTAAAAAAGCCAAAACTTTATTTTTTTATTTTTCTTAAATATTTTTTCTACCTGAAAGCTGGATGTGAAAATGTATGTTTTAATAAGAGTTTTTACTGTTTTACTGAGTTTCCCACAAATATATTTTTCACCAAACTTATTGAACACGAATTTGGTTATGGAATAATTGGAGCACAGTTCTTTAATTCACACTAATTATCTCTATCGAGAGACTTCTACTTGTCTGTGTACTATTTTATAATCGCCTTTCTGAATATTCCCACGTCTGCACACGTTTTATTATGCATATCTTGTCACACTTAGCGCTGTCGTACGCCCGGTGCCCGGTAGGTACTTTCGTAATTTTCTTTTCCCATGGTGGCTTATAAATCGCGCTAGTCGTCGTTAGTTTCATTTCTATGAAATTCCTTCTTTGTCAAAAACAACTATTTCCGATTTATTTCTCCCTGTATTCCTGTTGGAGACCGAATAAAATAAAATAAATTTAAAAAATTATTTTAAAAAAATCTTCAAATAGGTGTATTTTTTCTGTTTCTATGTTATGTTTCTCATGAAAATATTCTTAATTGTTACAAAGGTTTCTTAAAATTCTAGTTTCCCAAAAATTTACAATAAATCCAATCTATAACGGATCAATACCTACGTCACAATACACGCATTGTACTTGCCATTGGATAAAGGCAATTCTTACCCACCGAGATGGTTGCTTTGTATGACCAAACTACCCCATTCTGATTGATAAGAGGGCGGAGGGGCGGCCTTCAGAACTGGGCCGGAAACGGAACGAACGCTGGAGTGACCGGAAGTCGGGTCGGGTGAGGGGATTACCCGAATATTTCCACCGCCGGAAGTGGACGTGCTCGGCAGCCTAAAGTGCCGCGGGGGAGTCCGGGGCTCTCACGATTGCGGGATGCTGTGCCCCACAGACGATAAAGAAAATAAAACAAAGATTTGTGACGTACATTAACTACGTGTTTTATTAAGTATTTATTCGGCAATCTCAGATAAGAGGTTGTCGCTTCTCAATTATATCATCAAGGGACACTGGAAATTAATTTAGTTTAATTTATTACCGAAGAAAGTCACTGAAGACGAGTTAAATTGTAGCACCGTTCGTAATTTTATATTCGCTAAATGTGTCCAGAATATTTCACTCACTTATTATTGAGCTGTTCTTAATCCGCACTG
Organism: Agrypnia vestita; assembly: GCA_016648135.1. Taxonomy (NCBI): domain Eukaryota; kingdom Metazoa; phylum Arthropoda; class Insecta; order Trichoptera; family Phryganeidae; genus Agrypnia; species Agrypnia vestita. The sequence goes on along the minus strand of JADDOH010024124.1, from coordinate 84,678 downwards.
ATTAACGTTGTCTCTATCGCTTAGATCATTTTTCGTAAATTCCGTTCAATATTCGCACATATAAACTTTTCGCCTCGGTATTCTTCCGTCATTCCGCTGATATCACTGGTAGTCACACTGCGTTTGCTCGCTTACTAGTATTGCGTGTTGTGATATCACGAATCACTGATCACACTGTTTTACGCCACGGAGATTTCGTTCTTGTTGTCGTTTCGAAATGAACTGCTTCACCACGTCACGTGACGTCTTTTATAGATAAATTCCTCCGAAAGGTTTATTCTAGAGGGAACGAGAAGTCTGTAGAGTTTTCTAGACTTTTAAGATGTAGTGTTTTAGGGCGTCATGGAATGTTGTAGAATCTTTGAGGAGAAAAAGAATGCGGTCACGCCTGACTGACTCTGCGTTGCGTGCGTAACATTTCGGTTACGGAAGACTGACCCTGCTTTGCGTGACTTTGCTTGGTTGTTTTCAGTAGGTACATAGTCTCGCTATAATAATTGAATTACTTATATATTACTTAATACCTTATTCAACAGGTGTTTCAGATCTCATGCTCATTTTATAAAAAATATTTTAAACAGGGTATGTAAATATAATTTTTTATAGTCTTTTTTAAGATTTAGCGTAATAAACATAGAAAAAGTATTTGAAAGGATTGGAATGAGGACATATAATATTATTTAATAGAACATGTACTTAATCACATATCTATCAGGATTAACATTTTAGATTAATATAATTCTTTCTATGTGTTCATTGTTTTATAATTGGCTAATTATAAAATAATGTTAATCAAAATCCTAAATAATAAATATAAATATCTTACATAAATGAGCATTTTTCAATATCAGGATTATCAAAATCAAATTCTACAATTCCGGGATTGCAATTTTGGTCAACGAATGGATTCAAAAAGTGGAGTGGTTCATTGGATGGAAAATACTTAAGTTTTTTATTTGAAATTTTAATAATCTTGAAATTGTACATGTTTCAAACAATAAAATACTCCACCCCAACCCATGAAACAATCATTACAAAATTCCAAATAACTGCATTTTATTTCATTAGTTACCTGTGGTTTAGTATTAACTTAACGGTAGCTATTCTAAGAACCAGGCACCACGGACTCCTTTCACAAGACCTCAAGAAGAATTTCAATTTCAAATCTCGGATATCAAAAGGTCTAAACAAATCCATTTAGGACCATTTTTGGAGTAACAAAAGATCCTAAAAAAGATCTCAGTAAAATTAACACGGCGTAAAAAGGGACGTTATCTGGAACATTCTTTGTAAGGAATGTCAAACAATAGATAAAGGCGGAACCCATGCAATGTTAATTAGTAGGCAGGTAGGTACCTACATATTGTTCGGTCTTGGACATGAGAAGCGCGTATCCGTACGTCTATTTTATTTTTATTTGATCAACAATATACCACGCATATGAAAGCGGATAAAGAGCTCGATTTATTAGTGTCCAGTAGATTAGTTGACATTATGCAATTCTTAATCGCTTGCCCGAGTTTACAATAAGAACAAATATTTATTATTAATTAAGATAGATTATAGAAGTCACGCAGAGATATTTGTATGTAAAACGTGTATGGATGTCTTTATTGGGTGCCCCATGGCTAAATACCTGTGTGAGCTTAAGTGATCACTTCACACAATACAACGTTCACCAATTTCACCGTAAGAACATTCACACATCATCAGGTTTTATTAAGTTCCGAATCAGTTTGTTTCATATATTCGAATAGACTATTCTAGAGACATCTATAGCCCTTCCCATGATATAATATAAATAGATTTCACAGCTAGCAATGATACTTATTTAATGAATATTGCATTGTATAAAATGTTCACTCAAGTCAGGTCATACAAGTCACTAGCCCTGGGCCACCATATTAAGACTTCTATACACGTCTCCCATACAAATAGCTTCGTCTCTGTGAACTTATAAATGCATATCACGGGCTATGCTGGATAATGAAGCTAGTTTTCCTTTAAATTACGTTACAATATCTTTCTATATTATTAAAATATATTGTAAATTTTTTTCTCCTTGGTCTCAATTATCTTTTTTTTTTTATAATGTGTAAAATATTATTTATATATTAATATAATGTAAACACTTTGCATGAAACCACTATTTATTGAATAATCAACATGTTTCGGGGCCAATGATACCTTATCAGAATACAAGGTATAATAAAAAATTAAATTACAAGTATAGAAATTAAAAAATATATATATATATATATATATATATATATATATGTATGTATATTGGAGATGGATAACTAATTAGGAAATAATCTGAAAACAAATTCAAACTTTTCCCAGAGGATTTGGTTTAGATAACACTTTTTCTAAACTATAAAACTTCTAATTTACTCAACTGTAATCCTATTTTATTTGTATGTAAAATTTCTAAACCCATATTAATATCAAAATGATTAATTACCGGTAATTAATAATCAGTGATCGTGTCAGAAATGTCGACATAAGGAAAACCTGTAAATAAAGGACGTAGCACGGTGGAGAAGATCCAGAAGGAGATTCTCGAGGTATCACGTAGCCAGAATGGACAGCGACAGACTTGTGCATACAGCAGCTAATAAAATCCTCTCTGGATTTTGGGAAGACTACCTAAAAGATGGAGGGTTTGCTGGACCTTATCATCCCAGGAGGCGTAGCTATCTGTACCACAGATCGACAGAACAAAAGAAAAAGAATATGAAGTAGAATAATTCATCGTCTTCATTTTCATCCCCTTGTCAGAGTAGGGTCGGGGGCCCAAAGACAAAGACAAAGACCAGGTGCTTCCATATTCCCCTGTCTTGCGCTGATTCCGCAGTCCTGCCAAACCCAGCAAAGATGTTGCTTCTCTCAGCTTAATCTGGGGTGACCCACCGGCCGTCTTCCTTCCGGGGTTGCAAAAAGGATATTCGTTGCTCTGGCACTCTGAGCACATGTCCAAGCCACCTCATTTGTGATTTTTCCATGTGTAGGAGTTGTGTCGGCACTTCTCACTCTGTGCATTAGTGTGACTCCCGCTACCCCCCTCAGAAAACTCATATTATGAAAGCACCGGAAAAAATAGCGTTTGAAAATGTGTTACTAATGTTTGATAAATGGATGGGATCCATGCCAAGTTACTGATTGCCGAAGAATAGTTATTTCTGTATTTATTTATTTTAATGTAATTTTTTGTGTTTTTAGACAACTTTTTTCTTTTTTCTTTTTTTTCAATTTTATATAATTTTTACAATTATTTTTTTTTAATAATTATTTAAATATATTACAATCTACCAAACATATTAATTACCATAATCTTTATAAAAAAAATTGAAGCTGTCAAATATTTAGAGGCATCACACATTACAATTTGCATATTTATTTTCAAAATTCAATGCAACAGTGAGAATAGGTACTTGCATTATTATATTCTCACTCCATTGTGTGGGTACTTGTCTGCACATGAATAACAATATTATGATGTATTGTTCGCTTATGATCCGTTAGAAAAAGAATGATGTATGATGTTCGTAAATGTTCACATTTAGCGTAAGTAGGTAGGTACTTACAAATTTTATACCGGTTTTATTTTTAAACATTGACAGCATATCACAATTAAATAATGGCACGAAAATATAACCAAAATAAAAGATTTCTACATAATAATATCCAACACTAGCACAATAAGACGCTACGCTACGCTACATGGCGCTTTTTACACGCTAACACAAACATACGTGAAAATTCAATTCTTATTGTCATTTGGACTAATATTGTCATGAGTTCGTAGAATCAGAAAGAACTGGACGTAATCGATGACTTTACACCTTTTACACTAAATTGGAAATTGTTAGAAGGGTCTAGGATGGTCCACTAGACTCCGGAAGCATCGCGAAAGCGACATGAACACGGCTCTTTATAAATACGGGAGCATCGCGTTGCGCTATTAGAGAGTTTTTTTGAGAGCCACAGAAAGGTGAACTTGTGCGAGTTGACCAGAGACGAAAAACAAGCGATAGACATACGGCGATAGACAAAAGTGCAGCAAAGATTCTAGTGATAATTAGTGCGAATTAAGAATTTTTGTGTGAATTAAAAGACGCTCCGATGAAATTCGTGCCCAGTGAATTAATTTAATTAATAATATTTTAATTAATTTCCAGTGTTTCATTTGCCTCTCACAGCCATGATCCCGTGACAATATGAACGGTGAGTTCGTTCATATTGTAATGTGTATTAATGTAAAAAATAATTTGTTTACATTTTAGATTGATTTCACATTTTTTTTTGTCTAACTATAATAAGTAGGTACTTAATGTGAAGCTGAAAATCAAACATAGAAATTCCGTCACTTTTTACGGGTTATGTCTAGCTAGTACCTACGCAATAATAAGAAAAGTATTGTTATATACCTATACAAAATAAATTTATTTTGAGATAATGTACAACGGAAGTCGATAGTCTAATAATATAGTACGCTATTAAATGGCAATGAGCAGGACACTTCGAAGAATGCACAACAAATCATCCCGTGGTCACGAGTATCAAGGAGTAAAAAATCCTTTCTAAAATATCTTAACTTTACAAAATCATATACGTTTGTGGAAATGTATGTGGCAACGAATAATAATAGATATAAAAAAGTGGAGAGACTTTGAGAGGCTTTCATCTAGCAGTAGATAGAAAATGGGCAATGATGATGATGATGATGTGGAATTGAAAAAAAACTGTTTATGTCATGAAACTTAATAGCATTAAGTTTTCTGACATAAACCGAAAGCGGGATTGAGAGGAAGCATGAAAGTGGATGGGCTAAAAGTAATGTGCCAGGACAGAAAAGTGTGGCGTTCTATCTTCTCCTATAGATGATCTATAGATTTAAATAATAAATTAATTGAATTGAAAATGATTGAAGAACTCAACTTATTGTGTTCTTTAATAAAATGTTAATTTCATATTTGAGGTTTGTAAAATCTACCATATTTAAATATTTGGCATTCGAAAAGGACATTCTAAATAGTTGAAACGTTGCTCGGCTGTATATAATATTTAACTTATTAAAACTCTAAATTTGCATACAAATTCTAAGATAATAATAATACGTATGCACCTAAATGTAATTAAATCAACAAAAAAGTGCACCCTACCAACCACTCGTGTGCGCGGGAGAAGGTATCTACGCCCCGGGAGCCCCCCTCTAGTTTTATTGATATTGATAGGCTTATGTAAATATTAAATTAGGTGAATTGCGCATAACCCACCCTACATTTTATTTGCGTACTACATAATTGAATCCCATGATCAAAGTCACTATTTGCCAAAGTTGCTTAGGTGGACTTTTTAATAAAGGGTCACTGATGGTTGTTGTGATAGCGAAAACAATGTTTATTTTTGATCATGGGTTCAAAATCTTATTTTTCTTTGTCTACTTACCATAATAATTTTTTTTTAAATTGTCTTTATCCACAAATCATATACCAGGTATACTCCCACATATGTATTTCAGTCTACACTCACCTGAAGTAGGAAAGTGAACAAGTGAACGCCTCCACATTAAATTATTTGTACAAAAAAACGCTCAAAGATCCTTTCTTCTGCAAAAATCATTACATTACATTTTTTTATGAATAAATTGTCAGTCGCCGTCTCACTAGAATGAAACCAGACAGTTCCCAAATCCGGGCCCACTACGTGGAACAATGAAGAGATGGATAGGCTTACGTCCTTTCGTTAGCTGGTCTTGATCTTTTACACCATGGCTGCGTTCACCGTTTCTTTCATCCCCTCCCTCCCCTCTCAGAGCAATATTTTTATTAATGTATTTGATGCATGCGTTGGAAAGGCGTTTGGAACCCTCAGAGTATTCCGATCTTCGGACCTGTGCCACAAGATATGGTGTGATACGGTAATTGAAGCCTTTGTCATTCTTTCGAAGAATCCATTCACCTGTGATCAGATCCTTGATAATGCTGTAAACTGACTTGGCTGGCACCTCCCTCCTTTCCGCACACCTACACTACGTATAGTTTAGTCATGTAACGATTTTTGGAAACCTCAACCCTTGTATGTATCTTAGAAATCTTAGAAATCTCAACCCAATAAATCCTTGTATATTTATATATAATATATATATAATATATTATATATATATATATATATATATAAAGTTTAAAATAATTATCGATACCTAAAAACAGGAGCGAGAATGGTGCGGGTGCATTATGAGACGCGTCTCAGCTAATTATCGGCACTATATATTAATATTGAAGTTGTAATGTTCTTTTACTATAAGTGATCCGGGGATTTGCTTAGTAAAACTTGGCGAGATGTTCGCAGATTGATTCCCAATATATATAAATACAACGATATTTACGATATCTATGGCTGTTACGTGACCGTCTGGTTCTCAATCCGAGCAAGCTTAGACGGATGGCCGACTCGCTCACATCCATCTGTCGGCCCGCGCATCGATCACCGTACACAATCGACACACACCTGCAGAATTTCGCTCATTCACACATTCACACGCAACAGAAATAATAATATACAAAGAAACACAAAGAAAAAAAGGTTTTTAGCTTAATAATTAAATTAAACAAAACTTCGTATACACCACTAAATATTTCATTCTTTATTCTCAATATACGTTGTATCCCCTTGAGGAAGGGAATTTCCGTAACATGTAGGAGTTTTTATTCATATTGAATAAAAAAAATATGTTTAGTGGTTATGGTTGTGGTTACATACCAAGTTGTATTTTATTTAATTATGAAATATGTCACCACAAATTTATAAAACGTTCATTCAAGATTTAGCTGAGTTTGAGAATAGTAAGAATATTGATGCGACGCGTACTCCGTGTTCAAATCTCTATTTAAAAAAAATGAACATAGCAAACGCCACATCTAATTTTTCAATGTTTAGGAAACAGCTATGTCACCTGTCAGAATCGTTCAAACGCCACACGGTAGTGGTAGCGGTTTACAAAGTTGTCCTACAAAATATTTGTTAAAAATAGTAGCGATTTTAATCAAGGATACTGCACTTCGACTTACTGCAGCCAAATGGCATATTTAAAAATATTATTTATTTTAAATATAGGGGTAAGTTTTGAGGTCATATTATGATAACTACCCTTCATTTTATAAACAAAATTCAACAGTAGGTAACAAACACATCGCGACGTATGCGTTATATTCATTCTGTCTGATTATTCAAACAACATATCACCCATTACGAGCACGGGGGTTGGCACATACCCTAAAGAGATGAATATTTTTTTACAAAAATGTGATGTATCTCTATTAAATTAAGCAAAGGGTTGACAGCCAGAGGTGGAAATGGGTTTTGTTGAGTTTGTAAAAAACAAGTTCAGTAGTATCAACTACCGCATGCCTTCCAGAACCTTACTAGTCATAGCTTCAAATTAACCGTTTAATTCGATTTACCGATTTTTGGTTATTTTCGCGCCCGGTTAACCAGTTTCTCAATTATTTTTAAATTACTGAGGCATCAAATGTATTGTAAGTTAACACATTTTGGCTAGTAAAAATATGAAAAAAAATCATTTCTTAAAGTTAAGCAATCAATTCAGTCTTCAACGTCCGGAAACGAATAGAATTTTTAGGTAGTTAGGCTAGATTTGCTACCAAATTATCCGCTTCCAACTATTTTATCTTTAGAATATCAGTCAATCGCTGTTAACCGAAGTATTGAATTTTTGCAAGATTGTTTTTGCTTCTGATATCGTAGCCCCTTTTTGATTGCTGTTTTTGAGAATTAGAAAAACTTGGCAATAGTTACCCGTTGAGGGCAGACGAAATGTCTGCCCTCAACGGATAACTATTGCTGGTGCCATCTAGTGGACGACTCCACGGTTACAGGCGCGAAGGGGTTACTAGAGGTTAATCAGCCAGCCGCTAGGTGCGTGGTTGCGCTGCACCTTATACCTACCATCATTCCATCGGCGATCGTTGTAATATTCACAAGCAATATTCCTGTTAACCATTTCACCTATACGAATATTCAATAAACCTCAGCACCTAACTGTGGGTTTTATGCAACTTTAATATTTTGTTCTGCCAATGCGGCACATCAACCGATCCACCAAATGTTCTTTGGCGTTATAATTTTTTTTGTATATTATATGCCTGTGAAATTGTAAGTCGTGTTTGGAGCTATGGCCAAACGTCAAACCAAAATGTATCGAGAATAAAACGATTTGTGAAAAAAAATCTAACCAGTTAACCGAATAATGGTTATATTTTCTTATTTTAAAATTGTCAAAATCTTCGGTTAATTTGTTCCGGTTTAAACGAATTTGGAAGCCCTAGTCGTATCGTATCTCTTGCAAAATTAAACGATCAAAGAAAAGTTCAAAAGTGAATTTAAAAAGTAAATTCCATTAACATATTTAAATTCATTACTTCAATTAATTTGTTACTGTATATTTCATTATTACTTCACAAATATTTTTTACAGTCAAAATGTATCGACTATTTATTTATTTCAATTATATATTTCGTTATAGACTAAATGTATTATACATTAAACAAACTCCCTCTCTAAAGACGATCAGTTTAGTTTTCTTAGAGAGGCAGCATGTAAATGATTTTATTGTTACAACTATTAATATGTTTCACATATTTCAAATATCATACTCTACCTAAATAAATATATCTAATAAAAAATAAGATAAGAGGGTTATCTTCTGCGATCAGCATAGTTCAAGACAGAGGAATGGTCACTACCTATCAACACCAAGGCTCAAATGAGGAAACGAATATTTTTGATTACTCAAGAGATCTCAAGTTAACAAACCCAAAATATTCATGGTACAATAATTATTAACTTTACCAAAGTGTGAAAGAGAAAATCCCATTTGAACCACTGCTTTGTTCAGCAGCCTACAGGAACTATTTGGTATGGTATACATTCACCTACCCTTAGCCGGGCAATGCGCACCTACCCTCCGCTGCTATTTTCGGTTCGACACCCCTCATCATCCACGCATATTTAATTTTGTGTAATGTATTTTTTATGGTCTGCCATAGCATGCATACGATTTTATTCTGCAGTAAATTTTAACTCAGTTTACGGGACACATGTTAAAGTAATTTAATAATGGGTTATGGGCGGTGGCTGTACGCAATTTTAATATTCAAATTTTCATATTTATAAGCCCAAATTGATAAGCCAGCTTTGATAGAATGATGAATTATATATTTTGTATAGTATATAACTAATAACTACGTATATTAATTTAATATCGACAGAAGCGTTGGGCGCACAACTGTTTACATAACGCAAGCCTTTATTTTGAAAAAAATTATATGTATATATATGATTTATACATTATAAAAAATTATATGTATATATATGATTTATACAATACTTAGGCAAAAACGATGAAAAAAAAGATGTATTTGTAAATGCGTTGTCCTAACTATAAAAATTAAATAAAAATCAAGGTAATCCAATACAATTTAAAGTGATTTTATATTTCATTGTCAAGTTATTTGAAACGTAGGTAAATAAATAGTTGAAAGTAATTTTTAATCGTAAGGATGGAAACTAGTGTAGATCCATAGTGACAAAGGTACCTACAGTGATATCAAAACCGATTGATTTTAAGTTAATCAAAGTGTTTGTAGGTTTGTACAAAGATTAAAAGTTTTTTTTTTAAATTAACTCTTATATTATAAATATTTTAATATTTGAAGAATTTAATTTGGTCAGGAATTTTAACAAAATGTTAGTTATGTTAGTATATAACCACTTAGTGAGATTTTTAGTCTACAGGTTTCGAGGCGTATCCATTTCTTCGTCAGGTGTAGTGTTGTTTACATGCTCGTATAGTGGTTGTCCTGACGAAGAAACGTATGTAAGAAAGAAGGTATGTCTTGAAATCGGTAGACTAAAAATGTCAGTAAGTTATTATATATTAACATAACTAAATTTTGTCTTATATTTTTATGTGAAAAATGAGATATGAGATGATGTCTTAATTTGTGTCATTTTTACTCCCTTTATATTTACTCGTGGCGTCTGCATGCTTGCTTGCTTGCCGGCTTGCCGTCAACAAAAACTTTGGATCGATTTTTCCCTTTTTAGAATTTAATCTTCAAAGCATGAAGTGTCTTATCAAAGCTCAAAACATCTGACATTTTAGAAATATATTAAATTACTGTAAATTTAGTGTTATGTTATATGTTTTAATTCGTCTTTAATTGTTGTTATATTTTACAAAGAAAGGGAGTATAATAAAAACTTGGTTTTTATGGGTTACTTTTATTTAATCGAATTTCCACCCATGATGGACTACCACATTTATATTTCTTTTGGTAGTTGTATATATGTTTCTTATACTAATAATAATAATATAATAATAATAATAATTGTATATACCTACAATTTCCAAAAATGTGATAGATGTGATAGTCTATCACGGGTGGAACTGGTTGTTGTGTACAGTGATTGTGTACAGGATTGTGTATAGGAAATTGTGTACAGTGATCACTTAAGCCAGCCGTACGATAGGTCGGAAGCCATATAACACCCAAGAAAGACTTCCATACCTACTTTTCCATATAAAAATATAGCTTCGTCTTTAGGAGATATCTATGATACATCTTGAAAATAAATTTTGTATAGACTCCTCATTCCGCACACTTTAATTAATTAATTTATTTATCTTAATAATTTAGTTCCACACATAATGTTGTGTGGGCTAATATATGATTTCACTTAGACATATTGCATTCCATCTAATCATTTAAAAGTTTTTATAATAAAATTTTTGCACTTCAGTTTAAACCTCCTTATATTCTCCATGTTTTGAATTTCCTTTGGCAGGCTATCGAAGATTTTTATATCAAAATAATGATAATAATAATTTTTAATTAAACATTATTTATTTAGTTAGAGCAACTCACTAAGGTCGCGTGCGTTGGTGGTTTAGTAAAAGGTATTTCATCCAGGGCAGTGCAATAATTCAGGATGTTTTTATCTTTTGATCGCCATTATGTTGGGGCGTCTGAATTTGCCATATCATTATGGTGTTACGCCCTCCCAGTCTCCCATATGGCACTTGCTGCTCGGGAGGGGAGGGTTCGACACGATATTATAAACCTTTTATCTTTTGGTCTCATCTTCGCTGTTTTTGCAACGCGTTTTTGGCCTACATACAGACGTCTACACAATGACGAAGTACGAGGTTTGATAAAAAAAATTGACGGAACATTATTGATTGATATTTATTTATTTACTAGCCTTATATAGTTTCTTTTTGACGGTCCACGGGGAGGCGGTGGTAGTGATTCGAGTAGGGCGCCGCGCAGCCTGCCGCTTGCGCGTCCAAGGTTCGCGCTGTACTTCCAGCCGTGTAATTTCGTTTTTATGACCGTGAATTAGAGTGAAATTACGGACGTTACCGGAAGTTACGGACAGACAGACAACGAAATTATTATGTTTGTGATATGCTTTTAGCGGTTATACATTGAAGAATTATGGACACAAAAAATATTCACGCACTCACAGCAAATTTATTGAAACATTGTTGCCATCCCATGTACCTTCAATAATAAATAGTTTACCTGATTGCACCCATCTCTCTCTAATCCAAATCCAAATTATAAAATTTTGTTGTCTGTCTGTCCGTCCGTCCGTCCGCGTAACTTGGTGTAACGTCCGTAACTTTTTAATAGTAAAAAAATTTTTTTTTAACAATTTTTTTTTCAAGCGGTTGTTTCGCTCGCACATACCTTACTTCGACTTTTTGAAATGCTTTATCGTCCGGCGTCGTAATATGTAAAGCTACGCCGATTCGACGTCTTTATAATTTATTTTTTAACCATTATTAATGCTACAAAGAAGCTTCTGGACACTTTCTTTTTAATCATGACAATATTTACCGCAGCGTATTTTTCACAGCAGATGTAAAATTAATGGTTTTCTTCTCGACGGCTGAAATTTTCTGGTTGCTTTTTTACTATTTGCGTTTCATCATCGTGAATATTTAAAAATGAGGCACTCCATCAATCCTCCTCCACAAATTATGATTAATGATGGATGCTGGAAATCGGGCTCACCCGATCGCGCGTGGCGAATCTGTAATGGCTGCGGATTTTGTGGTGGCTGGATCCTTTTATTCAAATATTCTTTCTCAGATGCGCCCCTTGCATAGTTTTAGATTTCAATATATAATATAAGATAACAAGATCTATATGATTTACACACGGTTTCCCAGAAACAGTGGGCCAAATGTTGCCTATGGTTGGGGGTGTATCTTGCATAACCTACTGGATACTGACAACAATACAACGATGCCACGCAACGCAGGGTCAGTCATTTGTGACGGAATTCTCTCGAAGATTCCATAACATTATGCACGCACGCACACCATTCCAGAGTCATCTTAAAGTTTCTCGTGATTTCTGGAAAGATCCACAAGCCTCTCAAAACGTCTCGAAGAAACTCATCTATAAATACAAGGTCGTCACGCGACGGGATTGAGTCATTTGAGACTGATAGTACGGTAGCTAAACCAGTGTGATCAGCGATTCGTGACGTTGATATAACAACGCGCGACACTGGTAACATAGCGAACATAGTGTGACCAGTGCAGTACTACCTACCAGCGGTAATAAATAAAGAAATACCGGTGCTAGAAGTCTTTCTACGAGCGAATATTGAACGGAGTTTACTAAAACGTGATCAAAGCAATATAATGAACGTTAGTTAGTGCAAATTAAGGAACAGTGCAATAATAAGTGAGTGAAATATTCTGGAGACATTCAGTGACTTAAAAATCTAGAACCGTACTTCAATTTAACTCGTGTTCAGTGACTTTCTTTGGTAATTAATTAAACTTGAAATCAATTTTCAGTACTTTCATTTGTCTTCCAAGGCCACATACCATGACAATATGTTCAGATCGCCGATATACATTGTTTTCACAGTACTTCTTTGAATGTTAAACTTTTTGTCAAAAAATAAAATTTTAATAAAAATATATATTATGTAACATATTTTCAGAGTATGTTAAGTATCTTGTGTGTATTTATGTGTATTTATGCGTCTCTCACTTAAGCACAAGAATATAGGTTGCAGATTTCCAAAAATAATGGCTGGCGCAAGGTTTACGGCCCAATAAAAGATATCCTAACCGAATAATAAAAGAGGTTAAAGAACATGAAACTACGAAAACACAGAATACGTGTGGCATTAATATTCTTACTCTTCTCAAACTTAGCTAAAAGTCTGTGTTATGAAAATTGGACTAACTTGCTGGTGTCCTGGATTGGGGCTGGAACCACCGACCATCAGTCACTAGGCGAGCGTCGTAACCACCTCACTAACAAGCTACTCAAATTATGGTAGTGTAACCGGTTGCATGTGGTGCAGTTATTAAAGATCTGATAATTGGTGGTTTCGCAATTCGACGGGCAACCATCGGCACTAAACAACAGTATCTCAATCACCAATCATCGGAACAATCAAATCTCAAGTAACCGCATCACGTATAACCGGTTAAAATAGCGGTTTCACCATCACTATTACGTACAAAACCCACGGAAGGACCATACCAATCGTCATCGCGAACATACAAAGTATAAAGAAAATCTGTCTAGTCACGATTTTCACATGAGCATCCCCGTATAACTGAACGATGAAAGGGATGATAATTTCGTGGCGTCATTTCACACGGCGCTGTCATTATTTCAACCTTTTTAGGGGTGGGGGGGACGGGGGTGGCGGAGTCACCTGCGCCGCAAGGGGCGTGCGGGACGGAGTCGTCGCGTGACACACACGTGACGAGCGCGTGGCGATGGGCAGAAAGCGGTGATACAACAATAAACAAAGATATTCAGTACCGTGGGTGCATTTCCAAAATTGGCGGTACCTTCCCAATGTATAGGTAGATTGACATATATGTGTTCGTACAAGTGTCCCAAGCATAAACATTTATGGAATTACCTTTAGTTTACGCGAATCAAAAGAGAAATACTATAAACATTACCCTACAGTATAAAACGTATTTTGTAAAAAATAACATAATAATCTACATATTAAACAGCATGGTAGCATCTACGTACAAAGAAGGCATTTGGTCAAAATACCTTGGTTGTATCAAAACAGTTATTTTAAAGACTTGCGCTTGTAATACTTTCAGAAGAATTGTAAATTAAAAAAATATAACATCAATAATGCTGCTATAGGTCGACCACAATCAAAAGACCGTTCCCTAGCTTGGTCCGGTAAGAAAAAAGCGGAGGAAAGTTGCCTAGCAAACCCATATTACAAGCTTCAATATGATATTCCAAATAAATATATATTTTTTACTTTAAAAAAGGTTACTTACTTACTAGAAAAACTTCTGTGTTCATTTTTTGCATCGTAACAACACACATATTTTTTGCGCACATTCTTTTGAATGCGGTCTAGCTGTAGCTAATGTACTGCTTGTTGGTATTTTTTATTATAATAATGATTTTTATTTATTTAAATTTATTAATGAAAGCAGTTCCTCCTCACTAGGACAATACTGTGTCGAGATGGGCACGATATACAACATCATTATATCGAGGGTAGAAAGCCAAAAGGGCGTTAGTGATTATTTCGAACTTTACAGGAGAGGAAAATAAAGTTCTGTCAATCTGATTTGGTCAACGTTTCTTTTATTTATAAAGGATTTCCTTATTTGTTAATCCAAAACACATATGGAAATCGTTTAGTAATAAAAAAATATTAACAAAATCAGATTGACAAAATATTCTTTGGCTCTCCTGTAAAGTTCAAAATAATCACTAACGCCCTTTTGGCTTTCTACCCTCGATATCATTTTATTTTTTATCAAGTAGAATTCGTCGTTGGTTCTTTTTTATCTCTTCGTTGCCTAACACTTTATCCATTTTATAATATAATTTTTAAATAGTATCCCATTCGTTGCATCTTTTATTTCCATTGGCAGTCTGTTATATAATTTAGTAGGATGATATTTAATGAATCTCTGCCCAAATGTAGTTTTTGCAGTCGGTGTTGTCATTTTTATTTTTACTGTGTCTTGTGAGCTGTGTTTTGATAGTTATTAGAAGTGTATATAGTCCCACAGTCTCCACCGAAGAACTCGTCTGGCAACATAACCTGCCCATTGTTATGTTAATTCAGCAATACGATCTACCACATCAACAACTTTTGTCCGACGTCTGATTTCTTCATATCTGATTCTATCTCTCAGACTTACGCCTAGATCGCTATTTCTCCCTCCATAGATCGCTGTGTACATCTTAGTTTATGTATGGTCCTCGCAGTTAGCGTGATAGTTTCAAGACCATACGTAAACACAGTTAGGATTTGTTCTGCGTACTGCCAGGGTTTTCGAGAATACCCACGTACTGAGAACTCTTTACAACTCCTTGGTGCGGAGTAGACTCGAGAGTGGCTCGATTATCTGGGGGCCACATGAGGGCAAGTACTCTCTTATGGTGGAGAAAGTCCAAAAGAAGTTTCTGAGATATCTCTACATGAGAGAGTACGGGCATTATCCTTGGCTTTACCCAACCGAGTTTCTCCAGGGTATGCTTGGCTACAATAGTCTAGAGACTAGAAGGAATGTGTATTTGATTACCAATTTTTATCGATTGTTGCGCGGTATGATCGATAATCCTGAAATTATGCAGAGTATTGGTTTAGACATCGTCAGCATAGATTGTTTCACATTCCAATATACAGGACCAACCTGCCGATGGTTATGCCTATTGGAAGAGCCACAGCTATGCTGAACAAAATCGCTTTGGGTATTGATATATTCCATATGTCTGAGGGGGTTTTCCGAAGTGGGATTCTCCTTCACCTTTGACCAGATGTTATGTTATTTTTAATTTATTAAATATTTTTATTTTGATATATACTTCCATAATATGTATGCCTTGAACACTTAGTTTGTAATGTACATATTATTAAATAAATTGAATTTAATTGAATGTTTCAAACTCCTCCTTACTACCACTAAGTTTTATCTACGTATGTTAAGTTAATCTTTTTATCCTAATGTTAAATTAAAAAGTCTGTAAAATTACCGTTGGTCGTCCCATTATTGTGGGAGACATATAACATTTTTTTTGTATTCCTTTCTTACCACGTACTTATGTCTTCCTGTTGGATGACCAAATAAATACACATAAGGGAGTGTACACTACTATTGATACTGACTTTTGTAGCGTAATACAATTAAAGATATCAAAGTACCCCTAACAATAATTACTGGATGTATTTGTCCCGATTTCTATCATTACAAATAAATCATTTATATCCGCATGCACAGTGATAGTGTTTTGGTTGACATGTGAACAAACAATAGCGGCATCTTATCTCCTGCAGATACGCGCGGCGCGACGCCACACGCGTGTCGTGCTACGGTGACTAGCCACACGGTGTGGTATTCCAATCAGCTTGTCAACAGAGTACAATCACTAACAATGGTAGGTAACCTACGATGCGCGATACTGTTCTCTAGTAGGAAGCAATCCGCGCTTTGATTGTGCTGCTATGCCATTGTGTTGGTCACGTATTTATTGGCCGCTAAAATTGTATGTGTGTGTGTTCTAATGTACGTTAGAAGTTGTACTTCCTTGGCACACATAAAAAACGCGTATTATAAATATTAGAGCAAAAACTAGAGAAAAATTTAAAAATATGCAGAATATTTTGAGTTTGTCCTATTTTTTTAGAATACAGTACTGGATTTTGTCCCAGAGACATCATTAATCAAGATATATTATGGATGCCTCCTCAATTATCAGTTTAATCAAAGGGAATGAAAAAGCTTTGGATGCCTGTCGCGTTAATGATAATTACAACATATATAATATGAAATGGGTTGTAAAACTTAAATATATACAACTTCCAAAAAAATTTTAAGTTGTGGTATTCTAACATGTGAAGTGATCACTAAATCCAGCCGCATGACAGGTCGTTAGCCCTAAGAATACCAAAAGACTTTATACCTACTTTTCTTTTAAAATATATAGGTAATTTCGTCTCTGTGAGACATATCTAATACCTATATCTTAAAAATATACATTACCATAGCGACTTCCTCTAAGGTTTCGCAATTGATGTCATTATCTCCATTATTAAAAAGCTGATGCCGAGAATAGCATAGTAGTTACAAGATTCGGACATTTCAAAGGACAGTCAAACATCTAAAATAACATGAAATACAGAAATCTGACAAATACTAGAAGCCCCTTTCTGGCTTTTCGAATACACAGTTAAAATCGTAATATAATAAAGAGTTCTAATTTTCAATTACCAATAATCCGTCAGCTTTGAATTAAGCATGATGATTGGTACTCGATTCAAAATGGTCGATAATACATTATTTATATTAATGGAACACTAATTTCAAGTGAATAATTTCGTTACGCAACAATCAAACAATATATGTGGAATATAAAAGCAATATCCAAAAAAAAACTAACACGTAAAAAGTTTTTATTGTACTCCTTTTCTAATTGAAACAGGTTTCGCGCGTACTCCACGCATCGGGCTCGATAATTAAACAATATATAAATCGTTAAAATTTCTAAAAATCCATCATCTAAATCCATAAACGAAAATTGGTTAAATCATTTTTATCGTCGCCACGAGTCTGCCTGCAAAGTTTCAGCTCGATTGGATCACGGGAAAAGGGTTAAAAATCGATCTAAAGTTTTTTCGACAGACAAGCAGACGCTACGAGTCAAAAGAAATGGAGTAATAAAAAAAATGTTTTTGAACGCAGTCACCGAGGATTACTAATTTAAAATGTACTGAATTCTAGATTTTATGTATCTATTCTTTCCAAAATCATGTTTCCTACAAATTTATATGCTACGTTTACTATAAATTTCGAATTCAGTACTCATAAATTAGGAAACTTCGATGACTTTGAAGTTTTTTTGGATATTGCTCCCTTTGCACATTTATACCCCATATATGAAATATACACATTTTACTCTCTTTGACGGCTAACTTTTGATGCGCATGGATGCGCATTTCATTGCATACTAAAATTTCACGTTAACAACTTCATGGTCTCGCTTTTCCGCTACATGCTGCGTGCGCAACTTCCGTTACAATAAAAATCACCCTAAACGCGCCAAAAGAAGTATAACTAAAAATAAAAAAATATTTTTTTCGTATTGATTTGTATTTTATTTTATTGATTGATTGAATGTTCTTTATTTTAAATAAAGATATCTCACCTAAATTTAAAAATAAAACTCAAGCATCAGCTCCCATCCAACTGCCGGCTGTTAGTGGCCAAGCGGGAATAGCACCGCCAGGGCATAGGGAGAGCTGTGTTAATCGAAGAATATTGTTTTGATAACTCCGCCACGTGCGAAACGCAGCGAAACGTGCGCGACACGTGTCCGCCTGTCCGTGCGGCCCCGTTCCGTTCACGAATTATTATTGTTCAGCCGAATTTATAGTCGTCGGACAAAAAAAACGTTTTGGAATTAATATTTTTGTTTAATTAAATTCATTGTTGACAACGTGCGTCCAAACAAATTGGAAAGTTTAAAGTGTCGTTTATTTTAATATGAAAATTATGCAGTTTTTATTTGTCTTATTAGCAGCTTCTATTCCTTGAAATCACCTTTGTGGTTCTGTCAGAAGGTCTGGCACGTCTCGTTCACTACCGCCTCCTTGCTTTCACTTTCATCAGGATATCGTTTCCGCAGTTTCAAGTACTTTAACCTCGAAATATATTACGGATGTCTCTCAAAGACGAAGTTATTTGTGTGGAATGTAGGTATGGAAGTCTTGTTTATAGGGTGTTTATTTGGATGTTTATAGGGCTTATGACCTATCGTATGGCTGGCTCAAGTGATCACTTTACACAATAAACGTTCACCAATTCTACCCATGATTAATCATCACATCTATAAAATGTTTGGAAGTTGTATATATATTATGTATGCAACACGTTTCACGTTTCAAATTATATATGTTATTTATGTATATATTTGTATATATATTACTTACATATGCAGCACGTTTTACGTGTCATGGAATTGACGAAATTTAAGTTGTGTAAAGTGTGATTAAGTTAAGTTGTTATCACTTAGGCGTGGCAAATGATAGACTTCCATATCTACTTCCCTGTATAAATAGCTTCGTCTCTGTAAGATATCTTTAATATACCCTAATTAATGACGATCCCTCTGGGGACAAAACTCCAGTTATTACGTTATTGAAAAATTTGAGCATACTTGGAGGAGGTTTAAGTATTCTGAATACTTTAACCTCCTCCATTTAAAGTTAAATTATGCAACCAAAAACATTTCAATTGAGAAGCGCTTTAGAGATGATGCGGCGCTGGTGGCATATGCTGGGAATCTCACAAAAAACTCTATTTTACAATAAATAATTTTTTTTAAGGAAAGTATAACACATGAAGTTGATCAATTGTTAAAAATATAATATGATATGAAGAAACAAGGACAGTAAAAATTTTATATAAAAATTAGAAGGTATTCTTAGAAGCACGTGGCAAAACTCTATGGGGTTGGGACTATGGGAAATTCATAATTTTACACGCCCATGGGATTAAAGTGCCCCACACACCGCGTTAAGGGTTAGCCATGGATTTGAAGCGGTTTCGACACGGTTCCGGGAAAATATAAACGCTGTAAGTATACTTCACAGGCAGAACTAAATTACTAGTCGAAAATGTTTTAATATTAGTGTCCTAATATTAATAGTTATTATAGTATAATATATAAGTGACTTCAAATTTCGCATTTTTCAAGTCAAATAAAATAATTACAGAATTTCGCAACATTTTTGAAAAAAAAAATCGTATAAATTTTGAATCAGAATTAAAAATGTATAAGTTTTGGAAAAAATTCATACATTGAAGACACTTATCACAAAAAGTATTGATATTGGGACGGTGAAGTCCAAACATATTCGATTCATAATTTACGTATAAATCTACCTGCAAAATATTAAAACATTGTGTAATTTATTAGATCCTCTGATTTACAATAAAAATAAAAAAGTGATTTTATCATCCAGCTTTAGAGACTAATCCAAGGTAAAAAGAAAGTGCTGGGCATCTTCATTGCTTGCGCCTTCTCCGAAAATTCTCTGAGGGAGTGGCTTTCTCCCTCAAAGTAAACGGCGGTCACGGCGGGACACGCGAACCGGAAAATAAGGGATGATTTTCTGTTTGATCGGGGGGATGCCGGAATCTATTATTTGTTGACTCAATCCTGGCTTTGTAAGTTCGCCTCTGTGCAGTCTATCCCTTGAGGTACCTATGTTCGATTCTGCTTAATATTACCTATCATTTATTATTAATCAATAATTAACTTTCGCCTTTCAAGTCATAAAAAATTACAATGCGCTCCAAGAGGAGCTTCTAAAATTTGCCACAAACGAATCTTTTCATAGTTCTGCTTGTTTTATAGATTTGTTTATTTATTTTAAGAGATACGCGAACATGGAATACGTTTCATATCAATGTTCTTACTATTTTCTTATATTATTACAATAGAACCAACTTGCTGGTGTCCTGGAATGGGTCTCGAACCACCAACCACTGGCTAACTAGGATAGTCATGACCACTATCAACAAGCTAATTAATTGTCGTCTTAATATCATTGCTTTACGTATCACCAGAAGCAATCATATGTTTTACTTTTGGAGACTTAAAGTATTAAAATGAATAAATCAATTAATCAAAGTATTGCGTCTATATGCGAACGTGTTATATTCCGACAGCTTGTTCACAAAACTCGTTTACAAATCCAAGGAACTCAGCATAGGAATCCAACATTTACTGTAATAAACCAAAATTGTTCCTTGAGCACTCAACGGTTCCAACTGTGATTATAAACCTGCAACTATTTTGCACTGCCAGCACCACCACCTAGTATTGAATTTTAAATGTTTAAAAGGATTTTGCTAACAATCAAGATAAAAAATATTTTAGACAATTCTGGTATTTATCATTCCAGCGAAGAAGAGTTCGGGTTTTAGACATTCTGACTACGTGGCTCACCCATCGAAGTTGTTTCTAAATGATAGTGTTTCGTGTAGTTTCGATGTTTGTCATTTTGACTTTTTCAATACACTATAATTTATTTTTATTGAATTATAACCTAAGACAGATTGTTTCACATTCCAATATACAAAACCAACCTTCCAACCAACCAGACCAACATTCCAATTCCATTGCAAGGCTCTTTTCATTTCTTCAATTCTGTGTATTTACTTTATTTAAGATTATTCTCATTGCCTTGTTTTGCATCTCGAATGCGAAATGAGAATACTTAGATGGTCGGTATGAGTATCACTAAAATACAGAATGAAAGTTTCATGCATTAGCCTGGGTGTCATGCATGGAAACAGTAAGGTGGAAGAACGACAGCTGAGATGATGCGAGCACATGAGGTGGAGACTACTAGACCATACAGTCAAGTAGGCAATGTCTGTGAAGCTTCATCGACAGTCACCCAGAAGAGGACCAAAGGACTCCAGGATTGCTCAATTCTCCAAAATTCATATTTGTGTTTAGTTCGTAGATCTTCATGTTTATTTTGAATGAAATATGAAATAAATTAAGCTTTAATATATATAATTATAATTAACAGAATGTTAGTTAACTTAGTAAAACCACTACCAGACACACAAAACACTACCAGTAAAACCACTACTGGTAGTGGTTTTACTAAGTTAACTAACATTCTGTTATAATGTCTAACCACAAAGTTAATGCTTTAAATATTAATAATATAATTGTAATTTATGCAATTTAAGCGTTATTTTAAATGTGACAGCTGTTTCGGCTTGCTAGTCGATTATCAAACGGTAGACTGTTTGATAAGCCAAAACAGCTGTCACATTTGAAATAACGATAAACTTGAAGAACTTAATAATAATATTTATTAAAGCTCCGAAATTCTGCAGAGAAACGGCCTTGACGATAAGTTGGGATAGTGCTAGGAGGAAGAAAAAGAAAATTAACATAGAAAATGATTTTTAATATAATGAACAATGGATTTGAAAGGGTTTTGAGTGCGTATATGCACACACGTTATATTAAAAACTCGTTAAAACCCTTCCCAAGTAACTGAAAACATAAGCATCAATAAACAAATATGGTGTTGTTAAAGAAAATGTAATAATTTTTATCTACGCGTTTCAATCACGTGTTGTAGTGGAATTATTATTCCAGCCGGTGGGAGCGGCCGATTGATCGGTCACGTGATGGGGTGAAGTTAGCGCGGGGGTGGTTTGGAATTATTATTTTTTATTCTGTTTATTCAAAGAATCAATCCCGAGTCGCGGTCGCACGGCGCCTCTGGGAATCGGCCGGTCGAGGGTGTGGGCTGTAGTAGTAATAAATCAAATTATTGTATTATTTGAAAAGGGGTAGATAGGTATTAAGTCATTTTCAATTTGCGGTTCTCTTGTAATTACTGCACTCTGGAAATAACGGTGTCCTGAACGTTATTCGAAAACAATTTCTACAGGCGTCAGTAGGCATGATGACAGATTTTGAAATAACCTTCTATAATGTAGGTACACGTCTACTATTACCGAAAATAACATTATTTCAGTAATAAACTAAGTTTTTACGCAAATAATTGCATTTCCATCTACACATTTTTCATCATCATCGCGTCTACGTAACGTCAGGCCTAAGTAAACATTGCATTGTGTCTATGACAACATTCAAGAGACACGGTAATGGTTACTTAGGCGTGACGTCTTTCCCTCTGACCGGAATTTTTACTTTTGTTTTATTGAAAATCTTATTAATCTCAATGTGTGTATTAATGTGTGTATTAATTAACTGGATTTATTTTTTAGAATCCTTTAAAAAAATTTTTCTTCTCTAAAATCACTTATTCTTTAATTCTGTCACCATGTCTTTTCTTACCACACAAATATTTAGGTATTGAAACAAACGGATATTTTGTACGAAAGATTTGAATGTGTTGAGATTTCTCTGTAGTCATTACTGATCAATATTGAATCTGTTTATCTACGGCACATAGATATGACCTTTTGGGTAATGTAGGACAGCAGATTTATTTACTCACGTAAGGACGCTTTTCGGTTTAAATCTGCCGAATGTTTCTAAACTTCCTTTCGACAATTTCTTCGGGTGAAGAAATGTAGGTACTTGTTTGTCTATTGTCGAATTCATTTTCAGCAAAAAATGTTCATTAAATTTCTTCACCACCGATATGTAGTTTGTTATTGTCATATCTATTGAGATGTGATCAAATACGATCGCACTTATCCACCTTAAATACGGCGATTTAAAAAGGCCTGTATCCGAGCGTGCGATTGGTACCCGGCAGGCCTGCCAATTTCACTTTTATTTTTTCGGCGTCATTCTACCTGCTAGCTTGACTGACAGCTGCAATTTCGCGCTTTAGACGGGTTCATCGAATGCATTTGGCAATCGATGGTAAGTAAATCTGCGACACAGCAATATTCGCCATTGTTTATTCCATGTTTCGATTATAGTGTAATATGGTACATTTCTAGGACCCGTCTGTCTGATGTGGACAATGCCGTAACGCTCGCCCGATGAGGCGATGTTTTAATTGTCGTCGGAGATTGCCGGGATTCTCCTGGAGTCACGATTCGACGATGTTGGACCCCAAATCAGCCGTGCGCCTGCGGGACCGTGCCCATGGCCAAGTCATCTCGCGAGGAAGGCGAGGCTGATGATCTGTGCCGATGGCGGCTCTCGATGGAACCAAATAAAATACTAATTTAAATTCTGTGATCACTGACTTATTGTGTTCGTTTGCCCGCCTTCGGCAGTTTCTATCAGGCCTTTTGCCTTAATTTGTTTACCCCACTTTTGTTTATAAGATTTAAGGAGAGTCAGCGTTCGCTGCCAATGTTGTTTTATACCGATTTGATTAAATGTAAGCCTTTCTGTAATGCACCGTCTTTGTTTTGAAGATTCCTCTCCAAGTGGTCAGGTATTCACACACACACGTATCATACGCACATGCATTCGTACTTATTCACGCACACACACACACACCGACACACCCTCCAGCAACGACCAGCGCCTGGAACTCCATGAGAAGCACGCACCGTGCCTGAGAAGTCTCGTGACCGTCCGAGTTAGCTGGTGGATGCACGGCAAGTATGGGTGGCCTGGCGCTCTATCCGCCAGTGCCGTTGCACTATATTTAATTGAACTAAAAACTTGTAACATTTCATTTCCAATATAATGTAAAAGTTTAGCACCTTTTTTTTACATCATTATATTCCGTACCTACTTCTGTCAATCAATTCAAATCTATCGAAAAAATTTACCCTGTCTTGGTTGTCCATTTCGGTTACTGTTGCCATTTTGCCGCTGTCATCCGGTTTACTGTTGTCCTTTGACATTTCAATATGAATCGTCCAATATTTTACAAATCCACTCAAGTATTTATTTCCGCGGACACTTCTGACACCATGTTTCGTATTGTTTAAAATTCAAATACTTTTCTGCATTTTCAGGAGATTGCCCTACCGCCACGGAGGTCAAGGAAGACATCTTAAGTTCCTATTGCATCAATAGCACACTTATGACCCCTAGCGTAAAAGGGAACAACACACCACTCGTACAATCTGCAGCTGCGTAAGAAATAATCAGTACGTTCTTAACCTCCGCCTCGGTATGGCGTTCCATCTTTTCCTGACTTCGTTAATAATATAGTTGACTAATCCAAATGTCAACGTGGAGACGAATGAGCAGGACTGACATGGGAGCTTTTTCTCATAGAACTGCCCTGGGTAAGCGGTGGGTACCAATAACAGTTGACTAATCAAAGTTATCAAAGCCCAATCCACCACGCTCCTCTGGCATTCACGTGGCGTGTCCAAGCGACGTTAATTGAGATCTTTCTATGTGTACAAGCTTAGAGTATATACTCTAAGTGTACAAGGGTCATTCTCTTGGTACAATAATGATACTTCTTTCATTATCAGAGAGGTCGGCACGGTATCAGAGAGGGAGATACATGGCAGAATATCCCAGAAAACCACACGCAGAGGTGGATTCTTGGTGTCATTCTCACCGCAAGAAAACATATTTGGTGATCAGATATAAAAGTCAGCTTATACATAGATTTATTTGTGAGTCTGTCCTTCCAATCGACAACAAAGCATCAAATATTACAATATTGTCGAAATATTACTGCAATTACTGTAACAATAGATTTGCTACAAAATGGCTGCTCGATGGATGTCATTCACGTCGACACGTGGCGGTGGTCGCCCGCCACGCGGACGGCTAATTTCTCTTATAATGTGTCATTCATACACTTAATGTGTTATGCACATATAGCGGATACATTAAATAACATAATTCAATAAAAAAAATCTTCCATCTACAAAAAAAATTCGATACAAAACAAAAACCCCATAATGAATCTACTGGGTAGATAGGTTCGTGTTAGCATTGAGAGACTTTCTGATGACATTTACTGTTAACATATTCTACTAAGAAAATGAAAAAACAAGGTACCACAATCTCTCACCAGTGCCCAGGCTACATAGACTTGGCAATAAGAAAAATGAATTTGTAGACATATTTCATGAAACCCTTACAAAATTTACGAGAATTCTGCAGGTAATTTTGTGGTGTTGGTAGTTTTGTGGGAATAAGTCTGTTTCAATTTTTAATTGAAAATTGACAAATTATAACATAATTTTTTTAGTGTTTAATGACGTTGTGTTTACTTCTAATATGATATACATGATGTAACAAAATCAGTCCGTAATACTTTACGGGTAGATTAAATTATGAGACGGAAATGTTGTGACATTCCTAATATCAATAATATAATAAAATAAAATAATATCATAAAAGTTGTGGAGATAAGCGACTTCAAATTTTGCCTTTTTTTAAAATATTTCAGACATATCTTCTGTAAACTTTGGATCATTGTGTAAGTAATTAGTTTCCATTATTAAATATTAACTCGCTTTAAAACAATACAAGTCAAATAATATGATTTGACAAGCAGAAATTTTTGAAATTTTTTTAATTTAAAATTTGAATCAGGATTAAGAATAAAAAAATAAATAATAAAAAAATGCAAGCTTTGAAGTCGCTTATCTCCTTTGATGTTCAAATATTTTCGACTCACAATTTTAGCAGAAAGTAAGCGATTTCAAAATTTGAACACATTTAATTATTTCTGATCTACCTTCTGTAAAACGTTCGACTATCGTTAAAGTAGTGAATATCGAATTATGTATATAAATTCATTTATTTTAATTCTACTCAAATGAAATGATTACAACTTTTTAAGAATTTTAATAGAATTTTTCTGCAAGGTTTTACTAATTTTGTATTCTTCAATATATATTCTGATGTCTACACTAAAAAAATCTTTTGAATAGAGATGCGAACACGGAATACGTGTCGCATCAATATACTTACTATTTTCAAAATAAACTAAATGCTTGTGCTATGAAAATTGGACTAATTTGCTGGTGTCCTGGAATGGGGCTCGAAGCACCGACCATCAGTCACTAAACGAGCATCGTAACCACATTACTAACAACCTAACACTAACTAACAAATCAAATAAAATAATAAAACCTTCCAATTCCGATTAGAAAACATTCCAATTGGAATTTCTTCAGAGTTTTTTTTCTAGTTTTCTTAGTTTCTACAGAGTTTATATCATTTTATTTAACTTGTAATGAAACGAATGAATTTTTCGTAATCGATATAAGTTCCTGTAATTATAGTTCAACATTTTGTAAAAAATAAGTCAGAAATATTGTGAAAAAATCCATTGCCTAACT
This sequence comes from Agrypnia vestita, assembly GCA_016648135.1. NCBI lineage: Eukaryota > Metazoa > Arthropoda > Insecta > Trichoptera > Phryganeidae > Agrypnia > Agrypnia vestita. The sequence continues at coordinate 57,824 of JADDOH010024124.1, read as the reverse complement.
CCGTATCTATTAATATTAAATCATAACTACTTCAACATTTTCGACTCAAAATCAAGGCAGGAATGTAGTCCTGCGAGGTAATTAATGTTTACAAATAACCCTGTGTATTACAAAATAACTAACTGACTAAAAACTTATTTACTATTACTTATACGCTAAATAAAACTTATACACATGCAAAAAATGGAATTAACGTTTAAAACTGCACATGCATAAGGTTTCTATGAGAAATTTCAAGACATGTCAAATTTCTTCACGTCATAATTATAGACGTCCTTATAAAAAAAGGGTCTCTTTATGCAAAAATAAAACATTACAGGAGAGAAAAAACACGTAGTGAAATAAATAACCAGAATTTCAATTCTATTTTATTTTGTAATATTCACTTTTCAATTATGCAAATTTATTTTATATTTCCTTGTTTATTGGTTTCGAAACTCTGCGGTACGGAAAATCTCCTGGAAATAACACAGCAGAAAAGAAAATTTTCAGGGTTTTTATCATTTTATTTAACTTATATTGAAACGAATGAATTTTTCGTAATCGATATAAGTTACTGTAATGATAGTCCAACGTTTTACAAAAAATAAGTCAGAAATATTGAAAAAAAATGCAAAATATGATGTCGCATGTCTCCATAACTATTGATATTAGGTCATGATAGCTTGAACATTTTCTACTCATAATCAAGGCAGGAATATAGTTCTGCGAGGCCATTAATGTTTTCCAAATAACCCTGTATATATATATATATATTTTTAAATATTCTATTTTAATTCTTACACGATAGAATCTTATTAGAAATCTTACACCATCAGTCATTCCAACAACCATTAAAATCGCCATGAAATCGGCTCTGAATGGTTTCACTCTGAAGCACGCACTCACTGCTGCCGCGGGAGAGCCTCTCAAGATCCTTCCCATAAATTATGTGGTCCAGAGGGTGCGGCCACGTGGCCTGCTCGCGGTCACGTGGCCCGGGACATCCAGACTCCTGTGGGAATCCAGTCTGGAGTCTCGGCATTTGGCCGGAGCGTGTCCGCGGACAATGGCGCTGTAGTCAATTTGTCTGCATTGTAGCGGTGGCATGAACGATCGAACCGACATTTTCTGAATGTTTACTTTTACCAAAGTAAGTTTGTAGAATTCCTTTGACAGATTCTTATTGGCCATACGGCCTTATAGCAATCTTATGGCATATTGGCCTTGTGGCAATCTGTCAAAGGAAGCAACACTAGCGGTTCATAATGGCGTTCTAGTGCCAACCCTTATGTATGGAAGTGAAGCCTGGAATTGGCAAAAGAGGAATGAAAGTAGACTGAATGCGGTGGAAATGCGGTCACTAAGACGCTTGTGTGCAAAATCTTTGAACGATAGAGTGAGGAATGAACAAATTAGAAGTGAATGCAATGCTGGCTGTAGTGTGGTAGATAGAATAAAGAAAGGAGTGCTGAGATGGTTTGGTCATGTGGAACGTATGAACGAGGAAAGGGTGGTTAAGAAAATATATGAGGCGAGTGTTGAAGGCAACAGGAATAGAGGGCGTCCGCGAAAGACCTGGCACGATCAGGTACTGCAAGTATTTGAGGACGGCCCTGTTAAAAGCCGCAACAACCGTAGAACGTGTATGAGAAGATGTATGAATGTGGCCGAAGCAAAAGTGGTGTGCCAGGATAGAAGAGTGTGTCGTTCAATCCTCTCTGCCTACCCCTGCGGATAAACGGCGTGATGGTTAGGTTAGTCACATGTACAGAAATTTAATAATAAATAGTTATTCTACTCCCATAAGTGGTGACCCCAATGTTTTAAAAAAAATTAAGAATGATTTTAGTCGTCACTCATTCAAATTGAAACTATATCAATTTGAAACTAGCGTCGTAGGTGACTATTTAAACGAATTTCACTATTCTTCAGCGTTTTTCTCTAAACTCTATTTTTCAGACTAGTGAAGAGATATCTTAAAAACGATTTTATTAAAACTGTTGTAATTTTTTTTACACACTTCTTACTAATAACATTATCTACGATATAGCGCAAGATTTTTTTGACTTTTATATTTTTTGAGGAAAAAATTTAAATTATTTTCAAATAGCTCTCATTTGCACAAAAAAAAAATTTTTTTTTCAATTGATATAGGGGAAAGTCTGGTGGTTTAAACCATTTTTTTTCATCAAATACGTTTTAAGTATATATTTTCTAGATCTTTACAAATGTCTATTGTATGAAATAAAAGAACAATTATTAGGCTTTGCATTTATTAAGTATTAATCAACACATTTATTAAAGTTTTCTCAATAATTTTTATTTCACTTGTAAAGCAAATGAATTTTTCCTATTAAATATAAGTAACTGTAATGATAGTCCAACGTTTTGCAAAAAATATGTCAGAAATATTGAAAAAAATGCAAATCTCTTTAACTATTGATATTAAGTCATGTTGTTTCAACATTTTCGACTCATAATCAAGGCAGGAATCCACCTGTAAAGTATTGTGGACTAGCTCTGTTATACCCTGTATAGAAAAGAGCAGCTATATAATTTACAACTTAAGAAAATGATAATTCATTCAAATAAATTCGAAAGCACAAAAAAAGACCTACGTGCGCGCGATTCAGTTCTAATAAGACACATTTTCTTCTTGGAAAATCAAAATTAAACTATTTTTATTTTGATATTGATTTCTTTGCACATTTTATTTGTAAATCAGTTAGTTTGCGTCCGTCCTGTCGAAGATACAGTTGAATCGAAACCGGTCAACTATTGTAATGGTTATATTTCACTTTCTCAATACTAATTCAAACAAAATCCGGAATGGATTAGGTAAGTAAAAAAAAAGTGCGAAAAACTTGTATTAAATAAACGTAAAAAGCAAAACTATTTTATTTTGAAAAGAGTTTAAAAGCTTCACAAAACACCCCCTGTAATTGGCTCGGCCCTGAAAACCCACGAGGAGTAATATTTTAATGGTTGGGTATGAAATATGACTTGTGTTTTTATCGCCGCTAAAAGCTTCCTGCCTCGCAGGGGTTGGCTCGATGATCGGAGTGCCCGGCGCGCGTATCCGGAGGTTCGCGGTTCGAATCTCGCCCGGCCGCCCGCCCCTGTGTCACGTGACAACACCAATAAAAAAGAGTGGCTTTTCCTGTAAGAGAAAAATATTTTTAAAATATTGTGCTAATATGGATAGTAGGAATGTATTCATTTTCTACAAGACACGTCGACAATGGTGATAAATAACACTACTTTTGTACAAATACAATTTTATCAGACTTGCAAATGAAAAAATGCAAAATTCAAAAATATTTTTGCAAGCATTACTTGTTTCGTAGTCCAAGGATAAACATTCTTATGGAAAAAATAATGATAATCCATCTTCATAATCCGGCTTACCATTCGTATCCGCGCATACCAAGATATGTGTCTTGTTATGAGGGTGAAATAGGTGTTAATGGCATTGAAAGAGCTTTCATGTACTAACTCGTGTTTCAATGTACTAACTGCACGTCCCTGCTTATAATATACTTATACCTACTAGAATATTGATTTATATAAATAAATGAAACACTTGTTTAAGACTAATTTTGAGTTTTATTTAACTACTAGTTTCGAGTTGAAATTCAGTTTATATTCTCACCTGATGAGAACCTCTGTGGTTCTGGAAACTATAAGTCTAATAAAACTCAAAAGTGGTCTTAAACAAGTGTTTCGTTTATTTATATAAATTAATCATGTCATTCTACAAAGTTAATGCCAAATCAATAAACAAAATACCACAATATGTCTGCAATAACAATAATATCAGCTGTTCGCAACTGTAAACACATTATACCCTTTCCCAAGTAAAAAAAATACCTACCATAGTGTTTATTTGGCCAAACAATGATCGACGCTTGAATCCCTAATCAATTTATTGTGTTTGTAGGTCCATACATCAATTATAATAGTTCTTCCTGCCGCCGCTGGTTTCGCTCGCGATATCCGGCTGGAAATTATTTCCTTTTCCTGCGACTAACTATAATGGCGCATCCCCATATGCGGTGTAACAAATACGACCATCAAACGCGGGGTTGGTTGCTGGCATTGAATAATGGTGCTGATCATTTACAACACAATGTCCGAAATGTTTCAACAAACTTTGTTTAATGTTAATAAACAACACAATGTCCGAAATATTTCAACAAACTTTGTTTAATGTTTGTTAAGGATACTCTTGAATTAGGTTTTACTTTAAATTTGTATATCTATACCTATAAATGTTAGGTACCTATAGATATACAAATTTAAAGTAAAACCTAATTCAAGAGTTTTCATAACGAAATTTTAAACAAATTTATTGAAACATTTCGGACATTATATTGTAAATGATCAGCATCATTATTCAATGCCAACAACCAACCCCGAGTTTGATGGTCATATTAAATTTTTCCATACCAGCATATGATTTCATAATTTTGTACTATTTTATTATTAAGAAATTGAACATGGTTATGCCAAATCTACAATAATTTTATGAAAAAGACATGGAAGAAAAAACTAGTCAATATTCCCACTAATTTTTTAATGACAATGTGCATAAAAAGGTAATTCGAGGTTTTGAAAACGTTACCTTCTTCTTCTTATGGTATCATCTCCTATCGAACGTCGGCAATTATTCTGGTGATTACGACTTTATTTACTCAGTCGAGTTAAGGCCTCGGGTATGATACGAGCGGCGAGCAGCAGAGCGTCAGAACTTCAATACGCCAAAGTAGTAAGGCTGGCTGGCTTCCCTCACTACTCGGGCGCATTGACGCTCTGACGCCCTGCCGCTCGCCGCTCGTATCGTACCCGAGGCCTTACACTTACACCAGTCCCTCAAGTTACCATCATACCAGCCATGAGATGCGGCGTCTTCCTGCGCTTCTTTTACCACTTATTTCCCCCTGGATGATGAGTTGGTTAGGCTATATTCTGGTCCTCTCTTAATATATCCGAGATACTCCAGCTTTCTTGTCTTGATAGTTCGCAGCACTTCTCGGTCTTTTTACAGACGCCGGATGACTTCAATATTCGTTACTCCATCCATCCAGGAAACTTCAATATATAATATAGAGCCTCATCTCAAATGCATCGACTTAGCGGATTAGTTCTTGGTATACTGTCCATGCCTCCACCTCATATAAAACATTACCCAATCAGTGTAAAACAATAGGTATCATTACCAGCTGCTAAATCTATGTATACCTACCTACTATGTCATGGGAAGTACCATAGATGTCTCTAGCATCTTCTTCTTCTTCTTCATCAGCCTTCGTCTTTCCACTGCTGGATATAGGCCTCTTCCTTCTTTTTCCATTCTTCCCTATTGTTTGCTAATTGTAGCCATTTCTTTCCCCACACAGCGACTATATCATCGGCCCATCTCTTTTGAGGTCTTCCGATGCCTCTTTTATTCTCCCAAGGTCTCTATTTCAGAACTCTGGGAGGCCATCTTGTAGCATCCATTGGAATATATGAAAGAAATTGATTTAAAACATACATGTTATAATAATTTAAAATTTTTGATATTGTGTAAAGTGATCACTCAATCCAGCTAATACAGGTCATAAGCCCTGGGCCATTCTACAAAGACTTCCATACACGTTTTTTATGAGAAATGCCTCGTTTCTGTGAGACTTCTATAATTTATCTTAATTAAAATAATTTATTTGAAATTGACAAAAAATATTAATAAAATTATAAGAATGTAATATTTAAACATTTCACTTAATTAAATTGGCATTTGTAAAAAGAATTAGATTTATTAGCTGCTATTACTATTTTTACTAGTATATTTGTGTAAATATGCTTTAGATAGATATCTAAGGATGAAAACGCAAGGGGTCCACTAGTGACCCGGTACTCTGATTGACAAGAGATCAAGTCAAGTTCAAATCTTTTTATGTGTGCGACGTTGCAAATCATACAGGTTTCTGTAGGGATACAATCTTTGTTCAATAAACTTACTAAATTAATGATAAGAGATAAAATATCTTTGTTACTTGAATTGATATAAAGTAAAACAGCGAAATAATGATCCAAATTACTATCTTAAAAGTGTTATTGCGAAGCTAAGTAAGGCGAAAAATGACGAGAATGTTATGATGTAAGTCATCAATTTTAAAATGTGAGAAAGACATGTATGACGCAAGACTTCAAATAAAAAAAATCTTATTCATTCTTTGTTAGCTGCGATACTTTATAGAGTCGATATCTTAAAACATAAAAATTTAATGCGAAAAAAACATTACGGTTAAAAAATATCACCGGTACTGAATACACTAGCAGTCCCCAGTTTCTGTATTAGATCAATGCCGAAATAACGGTATTGGAAACAATACTAATCAGAAGCCGATGACCGAAAACTTTCAAATGTCGGCGGTGATGAGAAATGTATTATGTTGAATCCTCCTCGTCTTGACAGTAGCTGACAAATAGCGGTGGTTGATATTTATGTACCTACCGGTTATTTTTAATCGATACCACCAAGTCATTGGAACACACGGTTACTTTATAAACTAGTATGTGCCCAAACTCTTTAAATACATGCAAAATATCTTGAATATATAATCAGATTGAAAATTCAAAAAGTGACTTAATAAAATCATGGATTATATGGGAAGGCACAAAATCAGTGCTCTCACTCAAACAAATTAATGACTAATAATTACTGATTTGTGTATCTCTTCTTTTCAGTCCTTTTTTTCTCACTTCTCTTTGTACGGCTATTTTTTAAACTATGCGTGTCTCAACACAGATTCTTCTAGTGATATAGGCATAGCAGATATTGTTATACTATATGTGATTAAGAAATAATTAAATATCATTGTCGATAATTGACTAAATTAATATCATATTTAAGTGTTCAATTTTTAATGGAACTTACAATTTCGTTACTTTAGTAGGCACACGTTAAAGTTTTTCTTGTAATTATTAAACCAAAGTGATTGTAAGTCGCTTAAAATAAGAGATAACTCACATTAAATACACAGACAATTTTTTTTCACACTACCCGAAGTGAGGATAAATAAAAAACTAAGCATTTTTAGGGAAATATTTTTTTTGTAAGTTAAATTTACATTTTAAGTCTGAATTGCATAAATATTATGGCTTTATAACCACATAATTATAAAAGAATAGAACAATCTGTTATTTTTTTCTATATATTCCGAAGTAGGCTCTAATTCTCCTTCTGGTTTAGATAAGTGATGGTAAAACTGGTTTCACATATGACTGATGATGATAATGAAAATCCATTTTTAAAAAAGTTAGAAATTTATTTTTAAAAATTGTCATTTCCATTAATGTCATTTTGAGAATGACAAATTTTTAATCACACGTGGCAATAGTAAAAATACATCTCACATGTGACACAAGATATGCAGAATTAGCATACATACAACTTCCATAAATTTTAGAGATATGGTAGTCTATCATGGGTAGAATTGGTGAAAGTTACATCTGTAAAGTGGTCACTTAAGCCAGCCATATGATAGGTTGTAAGCCCTACGGACATCGATAAAAGACTCCCATACCTACTTATCTATATAAAAAAGTAGCTTTGTCTCTATGATACATCTATAACATATTTTGATTAATGATACCGTCTGAGCATAAATTCAATATTGTGTTCGAGTATACACAAAGTTTTCTCAATAAAAAGTAATTTAAATGATAATGAAGAACATTTATTTTTAAATACGCCGACAGGACTCACGCCTGACAGCCTGACGCCCCGAGACTCAATTTTTCCCATACTGAAAGCAAAGATTTTCATTTTAAATACTAGTGTCGGATAAGATGGTAGGATGTTAAGCGCCCATAATAAAACGCTCTATACATTATCCGTCATTATTATTATTTCGAATAACAGCGGAACCAGTTCCAAAAGTAACCGGATAAAGCGAAACTGGAACTGGCGTTCCGGTAGATCGACGATATCAGCCGTACATAACGAGTAGCACCCGGGTTCACTCTTTCAAATCACACGAAACCAGTTTGTCGTAAAGCAAATAGTGTTGTCGTCAAACAGTAGTCGAGCGACGCAAAAAGGATTTCCTTGTAAAGGATGCGTCAAGTGGCGTCAATCGTCACGTTCTGTGCGCGCCGCAAATATTGTCGGACAATTTGCGTTCTTTGTCTTACTTGCTAGCTCACTGGCCGCCTTCCTGCTCGGCCATTCGATTGTCTCCTCGGCAAACGAACCAAGTCATTATCACCGCTTGTGCTTGCGAAGATAATTAGAGTTAGATTGACTAGATGATAGTTGCTTAGATTAGATTGTATATTCCACTATTGACCGACCACCGACAAGGTGACACAATCTCGCCTAAACTCTTCACGTTAGCCTTAGAAGATATATTTAAGACCCTGAATTGAGATAAAAAAGGTGCGAAGATAGATGGCACATATTTAACTCACCTAAGATTTGCTGACGACATAGTAGTTGTAAGTAATAATATCAAAGAACTAAGTATAATGCTAAAAGAACTACACGAAGCTTCGAGCAAAGTTGGTTTTAAGATGAATATAAAGAAAACAAAAATTAAGAGTCCAGAGAACAAAGTCATCACTATCAATGATAATAATATTGAAATAGTAGATGAATATATATACCTAGAACACAAGATAAAAATGAACAAAGAGAACCAAACAGCAGAATTGCCAAGACGAATAGGAATGAGCTGGGCTGCTTTTGGCAAACTCAAACATATCTTCGAGAACAAAGAGATCCCAATTAGCCTAAAAAGAAAAGCCTTTGAATCGTGCATACTGCCAGTGATGACGCATGGATTGGAGACTATGGCCCTTACAAAGAAAAGTGTAGAAAAGCTCAAATGCACGCAACGATCCATGGAGAGATCCATGCTTCGAGCAAGCCTAAGAAAGAGAATTAGAAACGACGAAATTAGGCGCAGAACTAGAGTAGTAGATATTATGGATCGTATAGCGAAGCTAAAATGGCAATAGGCAGGACGCGCTGCAAGACGTGATACTACAAGATGGCCTCCCAGAGTTCTGAAATGGAGACCTTGGGAAAATAAAAGAGGCATCGGAAGACCTCAAAAGACATGGGCCGATGATATTGTCGCTGTGGGAGGAAAGAAATGGCTACAATTAGCCAACAACAGGGAAGAATGGAAAAATAAGGAAGAGGCCTATATCCAGCAGTGGAAGACGAAGGCTGATGAAGAAGAAGAAGATTCCACTATTGATAAATAATAATTCATTCAAGAAATTGTTATAATGGCCTATCTCCACAACAACATTGTGTGTACAGGTCTTTTCATATAAGCTTGCAATTGAGTTAGTGTGGGTACAGTGCGTGACACGTGCATTGTTTTGTTGTGTTAAGTTTACGGATACGCTCTCTTCGTATCCATAAACTTAACACAACGAAACAATGCACGTATCACGCACTGTACCCATACTAACTCAATTGTAAGCTTATATGAAAATGCTTGCATATCTATTTACGAATGTCAATAGATATGCAAAAAACTTGTTTGCGCATTGGAAATGGTTAAAAATATTTTTATTGAGTAAGTTAATCCCATAAATAGCTTTTTATCTTGTCTGGAGGAACTCGATAGTTACTTTTCTTGAGGATTTACTAATCAACGCATTCTCCCGGCAAATATTTTTTTTACGTAGATTCTTCTATAATCTTCATGAGTGATTTATCTAATTTTTTTTAAAATAAGTTTCGAGGTAAGCAGAGAGGATAAAATACCGCAGACTTTTATCCTGCATCTTTAAATCTTCGAAATATTTATTATTTATCACATATTCTTTATCATTTTTTTTTATTTAGTTTTTCTTTATACCAGCTTCGAGGAAACTTTACTGGTCATACTCACGAATATTTTTTTGATATTATATTAAAAAAAAAATTATACTGTATGTTTCCCAAATAAAATAAAATAAAATAAAATAAAATTATAACTGTTGCCTTGTTAACTTTCATTTAACTTCTCGTAGGTCTTTTCATATAAGCTTACAATTGAGTTAGTGTGGGTACAGTGCATTGTTTCGTTGTATCAAGTTTACAGGTTTACGCCTCTCTCGTATCCGTAAACTTAACACAGAGAAACATATTACCCTCTGTACCCACACTAACTCAATTGCAAGCTAATACGAAATGACCTTTACGTGGCGAGATTTTTACCTACAGATAAACTTAGAGAACACCTTTAGATTGATCTCGCCCTCACTCTTGGTCGATGAGCTTTTAGGGAGCATTGGTGGTGTGTGAAATAAAATCGTCAACTTTAAAGTTATGTACATATATATACCAGGCGCGTGCAGTCAAAGCATTGGAGTATGTGTTATAGGTATACACATATTTTGGTAAAAAAGGCGAACTAAATATGCAAGTCGTAATATCACAATTAATCTCAAAATACACATGATAATTCTCCACGTAACATTGACCGTCGCCAACGCTACTCTATTCTATATGGCTGTTCTCACACACTTAACTCGCAGATATAATTCTCTGTATAACAATACTCTGTATCAATGTTCGTTATTCGTGAACACCTGAAACTTTGACGACAATATTTACCAAAAATTTTGACATTAAATAATTATCAAATAATTAAAATTACATTCATCTTACATAGATTCCTATGCATAACCATCGTCAAAGAACAATTAAAAAATAGCAAATATTATTATATGTAAAAGGGAGGATCTTAAACGGCTAAAAAGTTTCCGATATAAAAAAATAACTAGACCCTGGACTCCCTTATACTCTTTAGTTATAACTTCATCATTTTTATTATATAATATAAAACATTTTTTTACGTTGTATTAACTTGATCATGTTTTTTTAGACTTATTGTCGATAGCCATCCCCATAATATAAGATCAATCTTATATGGAAGTATATAATCTATATAAATAAAAATGTAAAAAATCACTAATCTCCACCGATTGTTTTGAATTTTTGGCACAACGTTCCATTCGAATTCGCACTGATTATTTGAAAAAAGCGCTTTCACCTACTCTACGTTTTCAATATTGATAAATATTTATATATAGGTACCTACCTAACATTTTCCGAATTTAATTTTTCTGATAACATTCGGTTGTCTTTGCTTAAATAAAACGTTTGAACCGATGAGAAAGTGCAGCCAATCGTATCGCGATATCTATACCTATAAAACTCAATGTCTTGTCTGTCTTTCTGTATGTCTGTTCAAAATTTGCAAACTTATGCTTTAGGACATTTCCCCCCTCCCATACTACCCCTTCCCCTCCCAATGATATATTTACAATGTAAATCTGTACCGTTAGACTGATCGTACTCAAAATTTGGAAACATATTATTTTGGACCCGGCGGGTAACATAGGTGAAATTTCTCCCCTTCCCCTCTCCTGATATATTTTCAATGCAAATTTGTACCGTTCGACCGATCGGACTTAATTTTGGATACTTATGCTTTAGGACCCGGCGGGTAACGAAGGCGACTTTACCCCACACCCTCTCCTGTTATATTTTCAGTACAAATCTACACCGATGACCAACCTGACCTAGATTTTGCATACTTATTCTTCAAGACCCGGCGGGTAATAAAGACAACGTTTCCTCCCTTCTTTCTTACCCCACCCCCACACCTGATATATTTTTTGTACAAACCAACAACGTTCGCCGATCTGATTCAAATTTTGCATTCTTATTCTTTAGGTAACGGCGGAATACGTAGGTCACAATTCCTTCCTGGACATCCCATTCATCCCAGTCTAGATTAAATGAATTTTTTTTTATTAGAGGCTTTGCGAAACAATGAAACCTTTGTGTTCCCCCACAAACTTATATTTAACTGAATCCTTAACCCGAGCACTGAGATTATATTTTGGTCTTCTCATAATATGTCCGATATGCTCAAGCTTTCTTGGCTTAATTAATTTCCAGTGTTTTCGTTCATTCCTCCCTAGCCACGACCCACGACACGTGACTATACATTTATTATAAGACAGAGACAGGTATCATGGCTGGGTTACGATTCTGGTATGTGAATACCGTGAATGTCCTAAATCAAGCACACTGTACTAATGGGGTGATTTTCTTATCAAAGGTATAAAAATACTTGATGAGTCAGCGTAGAAAAATGCGGGAACGTACTAGACGCCGACCTCCCGATCGGCCCACTACAAATTATTCGTCCCGAAAAATGTCATTAAGATAAAGGCTATTTTAAAGTCTGCATTGTGAAGCTGAATCATTTTGATTAATACTCGAATCTATGATAATCAGATTTCTCATCGTGGTTTTTGATTCTCACATCCGGAAATTCTTTTTTTTCGTGGGGTGGCTTGTATTAAAGTTGTTAATTTATCATGTGCAATATATAAAGCTAAGTCAAAAATTATCTGCACTTTCGCCATAACACACCATCAAGACAGTCATACTGTCATCTGCGCATGCGAGCTTAGAGTTGGTATGACTGCGGTCACGTGTTGCGAAATTTGATCCCGATCGCATCATTTTCCTTCCGATTATTATAGTTTAAACATGTCCGCTACGCTAACAGTTTTCACCACTCAGGAAAAATGGGCAGCGATCCGATTTCTCTAGTCGAAGGGTATGAAAGGGGTTTAAAGTGTTTTTTCGTGAATCAAAAATCTTAAAAGTACCTGAATGAGTGTGACGTATGAAGAGGGAACAGGAAACCCATCTATCTTCACCACGGACGACAAGATTCAACAAGCTCAAGAGATGGTTCTGGCGAATAGGCGAGTTACCATCAGTTGGGTAGCGTCTTCTTTGAACATCTGTCATTAGTGAGAACAAATCTAGATCCCAGAGACACAAAGAACAGGAGCCAGGACACATCATATTCCGCTTCTCTCAGGTCTCTCGTTCGTCTCCAGTGCTAGTGGACTGTATAAAATTTTCGGTACTTCGTTAAGGGTAGGGTTATTTGTAAAACATTAATAACCTCGCAGGACGTTATTCCTGCCTTGATTATGAGTCGAAAATGTTCAAGCTATTATGACCTAATATCAATAGTTATGGAGATATACGACATCAAAGTTTGCATTTTTTCCAATATTTCTGATTTATTTTTTGTAAAACGCTGGACTATCATTACAGTAACGCATATCGATTACGAAAAATTTATTCGTTTCAATACAAGTTAAATAAAATGATAAAAACCCTGGAAAAATTCCAATTGGAATGTTTTCCAATTGGAATTCGAAGGTTTTTATTTATTTATTTGACTTGTATTAAAGGGAATGAATTTTCATATTCGATATAAGTTACTGCAATGATAGTCCAACGTTTTACAAAAAAATAGTCAGATATATTGAAATAAAAATGCAAACTTTGATGTCGCATATCTCCATAACTAATGATATTAGATCATAATAGCTTGAACATTTCCGACTAATAATCAAGGCAGGAATATTGTCCTGCGAGGTTATTAGTGTATTCCAAATAACCCTGTATAATATCGATCGCCGACATTTTTGATGCCGAGCCACTTTTCGAGGTTATGTTAATTTTAAAATATTACATCTAGTGTTTTGTCTGAAACCCGCGTCACGCTCGCTGCAGCGGACGCGGCTGGATCTCCATAACACGTATCGCCCGGCGGAATGTCGGCACGCGAGGGACACATTAAAGTGATACAAAAAGACTTTAAAATGCCATTTTGGCTGTCATAACATTAGCCGGTCACGACTCTGCCGACGACTTATCACCGGTCTTGAATATCAACATGTTAAAAGTTCTTTTTGATTCATGTGTACACCACAATCGTCGTCATCCATTGTCGATCCACTTCTGCTGGACGAAGGCTGCGCCGCTCTCCTCGTGACCACGCCACTCTCTTTGGTGATTCGTCAATCTTGTCACTCACACTGTTAGCTCATCTATCAGGGTCATCTAGGTTTATTTTTGTCTGGTAGATACCATTAACGTTCCTTTAATTTTTCTATTATGTGTGCGGACTATAAACACATCCAAGCAGTAAATATTATACAAAAAAATGCGTCCGCAAATCTGCACCATTTGTACTCTATTAAATTATTATCCCTAAAACACCCCAACATGTAACCATGTAGAAAACAAGCCCATAGAACAGGAATACACCTTCAGATATCTAGGCTTAGACATAATTGGAGGTGCTGATCTATGTGAAAAAATACAAGCCCAAGTTAAACAATGCAGCGGCAATATCTGGTGCTCTAAATCCGCAAATTAGAAATATAAAGATATGGCCATCAAGAGCAAGATGAGAATCTATAAAGAATGCGTAAAATGTTTAAGAGGCATTTTTTCATTTTACCGTGTTGCTCGCGTTTGGCTTTGTAATTATTATTATATCGATTTTTCTATTATATACTTTCGATTGTATTTATTATTATATCACATTCTTTAATTCTTGCGTCCGCGACAAATCGACGAATATCCCAATGATGAGAATTTATTATTGCATATCTCTTGCCTTTTTACTCCCTTCCCTTTAGTTCGTAGCGTCTGCTTGTCTGCTTTTCGGCTTGTCGGCTTGTCTGCTTGTCTGCCGAAAAAACTTTGGATCGATTTTTAACCCTTTTCCCGTGATCCAATCGAGCTGAAACTTTGTAGGCAGACTCGTGGCGACGATAAAAATGATCTAACAAATTTTCGTAAAATTTAATAATTATAGTAAAATTTTGAATTATTAGGGTAGACGTGAAACCTGTTTCAACTAGTAAATATGAAAAAACTAACCCATAAAAACTTGGTTTTTATGGGTTAGTTTTTTACTTGCTTGCTACCCATTATATTACACTTACAAAAATTGTGACACATATGTACCTACATAAAACAGCGAACTATTTCTCACTCTACAAATTGGTGACAATCATCTTCAACATCTAACTCTTCCAAAGAAACGACAACTTCCGTGATGCACTTTTGTCTTTATATTACTTCGTTCTTCAAGATATATTCTCTATTTTTGTATATGGCTCTTTGTATATGGTATAAAACTCGAAATCTAAATCAATCCCCGGCAAACGCTTTTAAATTCGAATATACAGACGAATGCTGAGTCTCATAGACTACAAAAATACCAAATTAGAAGCTTTACGATGAATTAACCAAATTTTCTGTTAAAAAAGAAATGGGATTAGCAATATAAATTCTAAAACGGTATATAAAATATGTAAGATCGATAAAAAATCTAGGTAGTTTTCCACACTCTTGGCAGAAAATCGAGATTGATTTGCAATTCCATTATAATATTTCATATCGCACCATCTAAAGTGAACGTCGCAGCAATTATATGTGGCGTCGAAGCAAGGGCAGATACAATCAGGACTAAACAAACATTGAGGACTTCCGAGATGAAGACACTGAGGATGATAGCAGACATACTCTGAAGAATCGCGTGAGGAATAAGGAATATATGTGAGGCTGAGGACATAGTTGATGGATGGAGTAGAAAGTAGAAGGAGGGACAGGTATGGTCATGTCTAGAGAATGGACTGCACCAGACTACCTTATATCGCACCATATAGTCAGCCTCATGGAACCCGCCCTCGCGGAAGATGGAAGACAGCTGGGAACCCATCTCATAGGAACTGCTATCCTCTGGAGAATATACCACATAGGTCTATTGAAAAGAAGAAGAAAAAAATGAATATTTTATTATTTATTTCATTTATTAATTAATTAACGCCCTGTAGGGCTTTTACGATAGATGGGTAGAGTGTACATTAGCAGAATAGGTATATAGTTTAGAGAAGAAAAAAAAACATAATAACGTGTAAACATAGTAATGACAAAGTGAGAATAAAATACTTAGAATACAGATACAAACATATAAAGATAAATATAATATAAAGTAAAAAGCAAGAAGCATAAGGTATCGTGCGCATGGCAACGTTGCCACGGCACGTAGAAATGCCGCGCTATGTTGTGCGCGAGGTCGCGGAACAGTGCACGACGTTGCAACGTCACGTAGACTCTATGCCGCGCGTGCTGTTGAGGGACAATTTGTCCCCTAGTGAATACATGGCTTAAGAAAAACATAATAATATATAAATTTAAAAACAAAAAAAAGTAATAATGTAGAGAGAGAAGATATAGCACAAACTTTGAAAGTCATAATATAATAATAAAATATACATACAAATCAATTATTTAAGTCCATATAATATAATATTATGTCACATATAAAAGTGAATACGTAATTGGGAAGTTATTATCTATAAGTTAACTGCACAATATTCTTAACTGATTATGGTGCTTCATCTCATTAGACTCTAATAGGTCAATCTTTTACATAATTTTGTTTTTTTTCTTTTCTTTTTATAATTTTGTTTCTTTTATATAATTAACCTATGGTTACGCATATTTATTTCTGTGTGCGGAACTTGTGTACGGACAAATATTTAAAAGAACGCGGTGGCACATCCGCACACCTTTGAGAGAACATTGCTCTTTGAACAATCGTAAATCTTTGCTGTACCACTCACTGTTATCTCACGCGGCATCTAGGTCAATTTTGGTTTGTTAGCTACCATTATACCATTCTTTGTCCATCGATTGCGTCTTGAAATAAAGCTATTTATGCTTTTAAGCAGTGGCAATGATATTCTTCACCTTGGTCTGCACTCTAACCAACGCTTCCTTTACCACGGGAGTGCTAATACACGCAAAGTGATTAGAGAAAATTATCTCACTATACCTAAATAAATATTCCAATATTCCGTCTCACCAAGAATCATGATAGATCTCACCGACCTTGGAACTCATGCTCTTTACACTTGCGCGATGATTTAATATGTCATATAATTTATTTATTAACAACAATTTAATCTTAATTTAATTCCTACACAATTTATAATTTATAGCAGAAAAAGAGTATTCTATAACATTATGATATTGCCATAATTTTAGTAAATACTTAAGAAATTATTACTTTTTCGGGTTTGCTGGCCCGGGGTTCAAGCTCCATCTCCGGCCGATTAATTTCCTTTTTTTAGCCGTGTATTTTAACGAAATTACGGACGTTACGCGAAGTTACGGGAACGGATGGACAGACAACGAAATTATTATGTTTGATTATGCTTAATTAATGTATTAAGATATGTAAATTTAACGCAAATTTTTTCACTTTATTTTGGTTTGTTTAGTATGAATTTTTATGTCTTTATCTGTTGCCGAGTTTTATAATTATGGTTCATTCTATTTTTATATTAATCATTTAAAAATTTATTTATTGTTATTAAAAATTAACTTTGTTGTGAATTCGCAAAATTTTACGTAACTTTAATAAATAAAACTATTTATTATTATGCAATTATTTTTAGAAATCATGAAATTCTTCCTTAGCCTCCATTTCTCCAATGCTGAATATAGGCCTCTTCCATACCCTTCCATCCTTTCTTGTTATTTGTTTTACTTTATACAACATTCATCCGTCAGAGGATGGATGTGGTATGAAGAAAAAGAAAAATATGAAACGAGTAGTACCTAGTGCGTTTTAAAATTTATTTACATATTTATTTATTTGATCATCTAACAGGAAAACATAAAAACATGGTAAGAAAAGAATACAAAATCGGATTTATACGTCTCCCACTAATATAGCACGATACATATATAAGACTGTGATAATTAAGATTAATTTAACAAACACAGATAATAATCAGTGATAATAAGGACTAAAATTTAACAGTGATAATAATTAATACTGTAGGGAGATGGTGTACCTACTGAATGCTGATAGTAATACAACAATGTCACGCAAAGCAGGATCCACAGCTCTAGAACAAATCTAACTAAAGTAATTTATCTATAAAAGGCGTCACGCAACACGGGGTCACTCAATTCAGTTCATGACGATACGATCGATGTCGATGACTAGTGTGACCGTTGATTCGTGACGTGTTTTCATTTGCCTCCCAATGCCACGTCCCGTGACAATAATATATAATGTATATAATGCGCATCTTCAGTGAGGGTTTCAGGTTATAAATGAGGTGTTTCCAGTATCGGCCTCACCTTACGACCATACTCTTCATATTTGTTAGTAAAAGTATTATGGAATTTAAAAGGTTAGGTTAGGTTAGGTTAAGTAAGGTTAGTATAGCATATGCGTAGGATGAGGAGGATTTCCTAGGTGATAGGTTAAAAGAGAAAAGACGTAGCGTCGTCTGGTAGATCAGAAATGGACTAGGAAGGATAGCAAGCTGGTGATTTCATGAGAATCAATAAGATTGTGAATAATTTTGAAAAATAAAGATTGAAAATTTAACATTTAATATATTCATTCCAGAGAACCTATTTTTTATGTTTTGAAATAAATAACGTCCCTTCACGGATGAACTATTATTTCTCACGACAATAAAAGTTTGTCACATTTTTTTCACGAAGTTCTCAAAAATAGGTTCTTGCATTTGAGATGGCGCCATGCTACTCGTGTTCCTGATGGAGTGTCAATGTGCATTTATGGGTTCACAACATTATTTATGGCTCCTCAAATTTAAAGGCACAGGGTCGTGTCATGTGGGGACCTCTCCAGGGAGTTTTCTAGGATACAACACGGATCCTCAGTGATACACGCGTCATGCAAATTATAAAAAAATATTATTTATAAATACTTTTATAAATTACCACTACATTATAAGTTTGAAACTGATAACAAATAAGTGGTAGTTTAATTAATTAACGCTAGAGTAAAACTAGTAATTTAAAATTAGTTTATCCGATAATCTAGGTAACTTATATCAGGAATTAAAACAACTTGTTACAGAACAAGTATTATCAGTACCTAGGGTACTTAATAATAAATCTATACACTCGTTAAACATTAGATAATACCCAACTGCAATATTTCCCGCTAAACTATATGTGTCTTCTATTTTGAAGACTATTTCTTATTATGCTATAAAAATACAAATAACATTTTATTTTAAAAATTATTAAATTGTTATTTTAAATGTATGTGTATATAATAAACGCCGATTCCTCGCAAATGAAACAAAAATTGAACGGCGGGTGAATTTCTCGGATGACCTTAAGCATATAAATTTATAATGGTTTCTTCCACAACGATTTTCTGGAATTGTTGGCAATGTTAGTAATAGACAGATACATAATATTCCGGAAACAGTATTCAACTGAATTGAAATGATTTTTTTATTAAATTGGGTGAAAAATATAAACTAAAAAACTAACTAACTAACCTTCACGCCGTTTCCCCGTAGGGGTAGGCAGAGAGGATTGAACGCCACACTCTTCTATCCTGGCACACCACTTTTGCTTCGGCCACATTCATACATCTTCTCATACAAATATTTGTACTATCTGATCGTGACAGGTCTTTCGCGGACGTCCTCTATTCTTGTTGCCTTCAACACTCGCCTCATATATTTTCTTAACCATCCTTTCCTCGTTCATACGTTCCACGTGCCAAACCATTTCAGCATTCCTTTCTTTATTCTATCTACCACACTACAGTCAACATTACATACATACAGTCAACACTAACCTGGGTCCATTGTTGTTTTCGATTTTTATTAATAATATAAAAAATGTAATCTTAAACTCGCGCTTTCTGTTATTTGCGGATGACTTAAAGCTTTTCTTAAAGGTATCAACTTTGGACGATTTTCGTCTTCTCCAAGCAGATATATCAAATATATGTGAATGGGGAAGACGAAATAAACTTTTGTTTAATGTTTCCAAGTGTTCGGTTACATCCTTCACTAGGGCCCAAAAAACTCTATTTTTTCGCTACAAAATGAACGATCAAAATCTGACAAGAACATCACATGTTAAAGATCTAGGTGTTAGATTTGTAAGCAACCTAACATTTCACGATCACATAGAGACGATCAGTGGTAATGCTTTGAGAATGTTAGGATTTGTTCTGCGTACTGCCAGGGTTTTCGAGAATACCCGCGTACTCAGAACTCTTTACAACTCCTGGGTGCGGAGTAGACTCGAGAGTGGCTCGATGATCTGGGGGCCACATGAGAGCAAGTACTCTCTTATGGTGGAGAAAGTCCAAAAGAAGTTTCTGAGATATCTCTACATGAGAGAGTACGGGCATTATCCTTGGCTTTACCCAACCGAGTTTCTCCAGGGTATGCTTGGCTACAATAGTTTAGAGACTAGAAGGAATGTGTATTTGATTACACATTTTTATCGATTGTTGCGCGGTACGATTGACAATACTGAAATTATGCAGAGCATTGGTTTGTATGTTCCTGATAATTGCCTTAGACATCGTCAGCATAGATTGTTTCACATTCCAATATACAGGACCAACCTGCCGATGGTTATGCCTGTTGGAAAAGCTACAGCTATGCTGAACAAAATCGCTTTGGATATTGATATATTCCATGTGTCTGAGGGGGTTTTCCGAAGCAGGATTCTCCTTCACCTCTGACCAGATTGTACAGGTCACTTTTAATTAGTTAATAATAAATTGTTATTTTAATATACAATATGTATATGGGTATATATATATGTATGTATATGTATATGTGTATGTATGTATATATATGTGTATAAATTCATAAAATGTATGCATTAAACATAAAGTTTGTAATGTACATATTATGTAATAAATAAAAATTGAATTGAATTGAATTGAAATCCATAGGCACTTTATTAATTTTAAACGATTAAAATTTTGTATAAATCACTTGGAATAACTTTACGTCCAGTTGACGTGAGGTCTCTCAAAATGATTAATACAAATTTTTAATCAATTAAAATTAATAGCTATATCCACAAACCACAAAGTTAACGCTTTATCAAAAATATTTCTAACATATTTTCTATAAAACGTTGGAATATCATTACAGAAACTAATATCGAATATAAAAAAATAATTCTCTTTCAGTAAAAGCCAAATAGATTAATAAAAACCTAACATATAAATATTTTTCAAATTTCGGCTAGGTTTTATTATTTTTATTTGACTTGTATCGAAGCAAATTAATTCTATATGAAGGGTATAAGTTATGACACGATAGTTCAATGTTTAACAGAAATTAAAAATTTGAAGTCGTGTTTCTCCAAAACTTCTGATATTAGAGCAGTGTTGCTTGAACGTTTTTGACTCCTTTAATTTAGGCAAGAATATGCCTATTGAATTCAGTGAAAAAGATTTGTTTTGCCCAGTATATCTTTTCAAATCTTTCATTATTTACAACCATGAACATCAATTTTCTTCATTGATACAAAAACTCAAAAGGTGCGCTTTTTTATGTACTTATGTATAAATAAAAACAAACCCATAAAAACCAAGTTTTTATTACACTCCCTTTCTCATTTGTATTGTTTCCAATGAGATATTCTATCAGCATATTCCTCTCGATTTAAGTTCATGTGGAAAATCTATTCCATGTACCTTTAACATTATCCTTAAAATTTATAATAATAATAGCTCTTATTCAGACGTCAACATGTTTGTGATCAGTTAGACTGTCACACCATGGCAGTTCCGTCTGTATGCCTTTTGGCAAAGGCCTCCTCCAATTTCCTCCATTCCTCCCTATCTTTTGCTGTTCTGGTCCACGCGCCACTTTGTAGCCTTGATCTCATCCACCCATCATCTAGAAGGCCTAATTTTTTTTGTTTAAATTTATAGAATATTGCAAACGTAATAATTGGTATAGGGAGGCATGGACCCATGGCTCGAGTCACACTAGTTGAAACAAGTTTCGCGCATTTTCCACGCGTTGGGCTCCTTTCTCACTTGTATGGTTTCCAATTTGAAAAACCATTAAAATTTCGAAAAACCCAAAATTATACCTAATTTTTTTTTTCTAAACGAATATTTGTTAGATCATTTTTATCGTCACCACGAGTCTGCCTGCAAAGTTTCAGCTCGATCATCACTTCATTCATCATTCAGATGGATCACATGAAAAGGGTTGAAAAGGGTGAAAATTGATCCAAAATTTTTTCGGCAGACAAGCAGACGCTACGAGTTTATACAAAGGGAGTAAAAAGAAGAGATTTTATCTGGTTTTAGTTATTTTTCATATTTAATAAACATTACAACTTCTCTGTATAAAATACGGTACATGAAAGTAATTAGAATTTATCAAAGAGGATATAAATAAAAATCACCATACTTACGAGACGAGGATCAAAAACAGTCTGAAACAGAAATGGGATGGAGACGTATTTCATATAAACCGATTTCATATAAGACGTATTTCATATTTCACAATCATCTCTTCAAATTGAAATTTACCCATAACTTTAAATCATAACTATTTAAAATATTCTTACTAAATTGCTTAACATTCTGCAATATTTATTAATATTGATTTACTTTCTTCGTAAGGCAAGATAAATTTAATTCTTTTTTAAATGAATCGTGTATTTTAATTTAAATAGATGAAATAAAATGAGTTTTTTTTTCGTATTATATTTATTTATAAAAAACACGCACTAAATTAGGCATTTACATAAAATGAAACACAAAGTGTTAAAATAGTATACATAACTATCTAAGTAAATATATAGGATAATTACAAAAAAAGAATAAAAATATTTATAAAAAAGCAATAAGTAATAAGTACAAAAGTTTATAAATAATTTAACCCATAAAAATAAAGTTATCAACATAAATTCATTATATGCAAGAAAAAAAACTGTATGCAGAATTTTTCATTTGATGTCATTCAAACTTCTTCTCTGTATATGACGAATGCGTCTGCTTTATCATAATGACGTCACTCAAGTGTGATTATTCAGGAACCTAGCCTTTCTAGCGCCGTTCTTAGAATCTTACAGAAAAATGAATATCTTTTGAAAATAATTCCATATTTAGTGTTAAATAATTCTGTGCTTGTTTCTAACTTTGCGAAAAAAAATATAGAAAAAAGTAAAAACGCCAAAAGATTGAAAAATAAAAACTCAACAAATCGTGATTCTTAGATAGAGAATAGAGTCACCTCTCTGTGACGTCTGCCATGTTTTTAAATTTATTTATTTTAATTATTTTTTTATTTTTCTTAACTTATTTTTTCCGCCCAAACAAATGACATGCAAAGAGTCTTTTGTTAAAGATGTATAGGGGACATTCATGCGCTTCTGTAAATTTTGTATAGGTATTTTCTATACAACGCATATAAATATGAGCGGGAAAAGGCTCTCTGCGCTGTCAGCCTTCGACTCTTCATCATTCTATCAAGAGCATATTAACTTTAGAATATCTTTTATTCATATACGAGTTTGTGTAATACATATATACTGCATATATGAATAGGGTCAAATATGTAAATAAAATTTAAATGTGTCTATTTTATTTTTGGTTGTATTTTCGCCATTAATATGATAATATTTTATATACGTATGAATAAATTAACGTAACAACGCATTCAATCGTGTTATCAAAATAAGGCAAAATAATAATATTATATTCCCATAAGCGTACGGCATATCACCATTCATATTAAGGTAATAAGGAAATACTCTAAATGTTAATCATGTTAAAGGTAAGAGGCTCTGTATATAATAAGCAATGTATCCGGTCTGGGGAGGTACAGAAACTCCGCCAAACGAAAAGGCTATCACAAAATTCGTTTTTGTTTTAATCCTTGGGAGTTCCTGTTTAAACACAAACAACAAACCATGATACAAAGTTAGAAGCTTTGTACATAAAATAAAGGAAAATACTTCAACACCACGTGACCTGAATGTTCAGGTAGCGCGGGCAGTATCGTTTTCCGAATCAGCAAACAACGTAGCACTTCGATAAAATAATTCCACCGTAGCAATTCATTATTTGTAGCTTCGGAATATTTCAGATTTTGCACTTGCTACTGGCAGGTTATTTTTAAGCCACCCAATATCAGGCCAGGAAACCCAGTGTATTTATTAATACGGCACGAAGTATCATTTATCAAAAATAAGATTTAAAAAATAATTTAGAAAAAAACTTAATTTCCACCGGAATAAGAACATGGAACTTTTTCAATCCGGAAAATTATGATAATATATATTTATTTACTTTAAAGTGTCGTAATTATTTTTAATTTCCCTTTTAAATATGTTTTGATTTTATCTTTTATATTTATTTTTTTGGTTTATTTTATCTCCTTATCTTATTTATCTGGTATATTGTTTTAATTATCTTTATTTTACTCTATGATTAATTTGTTAAAGGTTTCAAATTATTACTGTTTGCTTGTGTAATAATCATCGTTTATATATATTGCTCATATCTATTGTTAATTTATTTTATATTGTCCATTTATTTTAAATATGTCTTATTTATATTATTCCATTTTAATTATTTACTATTAAACGTGTTTTATGTTAGATTTATAAAAAATCTTTAAACATCTTGTGCTAAAAAGCCCACTAGGACATTGATTAATAAATTAATAAATAAACCAATTTCACAATGTGAACCTTTTAAAACATTCAAATCATTAGAAACGTGTATTATTGTATATTCAAAAATCTTTAGGTATATTGCATTGAATCCCTAAAACCTTTGAGTAGGTAATACATGATAAGTGAAACAAGGATAATCTTTAATTTATTTAAATAAATCTAGAATACCTTTTATTTAAAGAGTATTTTACATTTTTGCGGAAATTACGTTCGAATGCGAAGTTGCAATTTTAAAACAAAATTAAAATAAACTTGATGAATAAATACGATAGAAATATAGATGAACAGAAAAAAACAGTTATTTTTTTTTAAATCTTGTGTTATAATAACAATAAACATAAAATAGAATAATATTTTTGAAAAGAAGTAATACTAAATTCAATGTTATAATTTTCAATTAGAATAGAAATAGAATAGAATAGAAAGTTGCCACAAAACTATACCATATCAAAGTCGACAGATGATTTCTCTTAAATTTTTTCAAACATTCGTGAAATGTATGTTTCGTGTTCCAAACTCATTATTCTCATTGCCAAGCAGGTATATATAACCTGGATAGTGGTGAGTGAATGTGTTAGTTTGTTCTTATAATTTAAAAGTAAAAAATATCTCTTGAACGCATTGATGTGGAGCCCTTGAGACGCAAAATGAGCAGAGCTCTCAACTTCGGAATTAATAATTTTGTTTATCAAGTTCCTGAGAGGACTTCTTGAAAAAAGTTTGAATACGAGTACTTTCAAAAGCGAGTTGTAATTTATCGATGTAATGAGTAGATTTAATAAAAATTTAATCTACATTCATGAATTTATAATTTTTTTTAAATATTTGTAATATAAGAAAAAAAAAATTATATATGATTCATTCAATTATAACAGTCAATTACGAGTTTCAGATGTTAATTATAACAGGAAGACTTCTTGTAGTATCGACCCTTGTTGCTAAATTAGAAATCTGGCAATTCTCAAATGATTGGATAGAAAACATGGTAACATTCTAAATATTTGTGAACTAATTAGCTGATTCAATATAATCACCAACTAAAAAACCCTTAGGTATTCATTAATATCTTAAAAAATAGTAATTCTTTGTTAATCGTGGCAACATACCTATTAGAAAAATTTCTACATGTTTTTATCAATATTTTGATAACTCACAATGTTAATATTAATTTATTTTGATTCATCTTAATGATTAGGTCTCACACATAACATAGTGTGGGCTAATAAATGATTTCATTTTAATATATTGCATTCCATCTAGTCTTTTTCATTAAAATAGTTTTATCTAGTGTTTTTCATTTAAAAGTTTTTATAATAAAGTTTTTGCACTCCTGTTTGAACCTCCTTATATTCACTGTGTTTTGAATTTCTTTCCGCAGCCTATCGAATATTTTTAAACCTTTATACAGTCATCATACAATTTTGTGAGGTGTGTTTGTTTTTTTCGGAAGTCTTGTATATATTTATATATTATATAGATATTGTAAGATGGAGCAGACGAGACTTCTCAGAGCCGTTACACGCGGGATTCCAGAGGGGCGCAGTCCACCAGAGAGACGACAAAGATATGGAGAGAGAGCTGAACGTCCTTGTCACAAGACCAGGACGGACCTGTCAACACAGATCAAGGATCTAACAAAAGAAGAAGAAAAAGACCAACATGTTTCTAGTCAATATTCCCTACATTAGGTTACAACGTATTCTAAAAAATAAAAATCAAACGTAGAAGTATTGAAAATAAATAATAATAAATAAAATAAAATATATGGAAGTTGAATAAATAATTAAGTACTATCATAAAATTTTTTAAACATTAATATCTGTAAAAACGACCAGGTATTTTATAATTTTCAGTTTTCTATTAACAATTTTTCTTATTTCCAAAATTTGTAATTTATACTATTGTTACACTGTATAATCTGTAGGTACTTTTTATATTAAAATCAAATGAATGATCCATTTTCAATAGTCGATTAGAAAATTTAGAATAATTATTGCTACTTAAACACCTTAAGTTCTTTGCTTTTATATTTATTCATTTTTATAATAATAATGTCACCACAACATTATTTTCCTCTTATAGAATCACTCACTCAATCAATGACTGATTAATAATTAATAAAAATTAAGGAAACGATACGTTATGAAAAAGCGAGGAGACTTGTCTAAAAAGGAAATATATTGAATGTCAAAAAACTGAAATATGTTACCTTTTAAGTATGCCCTCCATCCATCCATCAGGAAGGAAGAATTTTACAATTCATTGGTCCCAATTCATGAGTTCCGTCACATTTTTAACGTAAAGATTACGAATACTTGACTACCTGTGAATATGGCAAAAATTATTTTATATTCAAAGAACAAAATATGGAATGTGAGTTTTTACAGTAATATTCTCGGAACCACCTTCCATTTGATACTTAATTAAGAATGTTCTTAGGTTTTCACGACCACTCAGAATATAGTTTGTGTCTTCTGGGGTATTATGCCGTCATCAGGACTGATGTATTGTTGTGAGTGTCGGTGTTGTGGTTAAGTATTGGCTGCTTAAGTATTAAGCAGCTGTTTTCGACACGGTATTGCAAGCCAGTACGTAAAATTCGCAGTTAATATTTAATTAACCGCGAATATATGTCCGTACAAGTTGTTACAAATTCAATTAATGTACAGATTTGAAAAAAAAAACAGAACTGTGTTGCTTTTTGGAAATCAAATAAACGAAAATAAAAAATTAGACATTCAATTTTTAAACGATTTTAATAAAATTTTGGTCGAAATTTTTAGTAGATGTAAGCTTTAAGCTATCGACTGAACCCGCCGAAGTAAAATTAAGTTCGCACCCTTGATGGGTAAATGTTATATTAATAATTCAACATCATATTGTTGCTGATGTTTGCTTAATACCTGATAACTTGGGTGGTGAACCTCCATCGTACCTAACTTAAGGAGGGAAGCTAATTAAAATGTGTATTTTCATTAAAAAAAACACTTCATATTTTAATCGTTATTTTTTAATTTGCGGTGAAAGTTTCGGACTCTAATTTAATTTAATTTGAGAAGGATGTAAATTTTAAATGTATTCCGGATTTTATTCATCGGGAACCTAGAATAAAAAATATTTTTTTTATATATCTTATTTCTGGTCAAACTAAAAGTACAAAAAGAATTGATATCCCCATTAAAAACCATATCAGGATAAGATAATGTGAAAATATTTAATAAAAGATAAATTATAGAAGATATGAGAAAAGTGCATAAAAGTCTCCTAAATGATGGCTCAGGGCTTACAACCTTTATGAGCTGGCTCAAGGGATCACTCTACACAATGCAAAGTTCACCAATTCCATCGTAAGAACATCCATACATTATTATCAAATTTTTTAATGTTCTATATATGTTTCGAATCATGAACATTTTATATATGTATTGCAATGGTCTCTGCTAGAGACATCTGTTGTAATTTTTTCTCATTAACAAGTTAGTATACATAGATTTCACAACTGGTAATGATACTTCTACATTTTATTTTTCAAAGTGGAGTTTTTTTAGCAATACTCTTTATTAACCTAAGTAGGTATAGACACAGAATACTATGAACAGTAAAACGTTTTCATAAAAACTGGCCGCTACCCATTAGAATGTGTGCGTGTGTTCTCGGCGCCGTGTACGCACGTACTGTGACGCAAACATTGACATAGAATATGGGGGCTCAAGGCGGCGGCAGTAAGGGCCGTGCCTTCGGTGCCATTCGCGCTCGCAGCCGCCGCTTTAGAAAAAAAATGCGCTTCCTGAAAAAAATGCCTTTTTGTTTGTATGTGGTGCTTTACTAAAAAGGTGTGTTGATTATTACAAAGACAGTGAGTTTTTAAAAAGTCTACGTCGATGTTAATCAGCGTTCTTGCAATTTAAGTGCAGAAACTAGGTTTACTAATTACAGAAATTTTCGGGTTTCGTGTCTACCTTATGCTTCGGAATCTCAGACGCTACGTAGTAAAGTGACAACCCTAGCCGCTAATAGGCTAATAACTCGCCAACAGGCCCTTAGATAAACTAGTGTTCTGGGTATGCTGTGGTATAGATATATAATATTCTTTGGAATTATTACAAAACCTACATGAAATGTTTTTGATTCGAAACATACATAGAACTTTCAAAAATTTGATAATGTGTGGATGTTCTTACGATTAATTAATCATCCCTCTGGGAACCAAATCCTGCAACTGTGTTCTTAGAACATACTTTCATATAAAAATATTGTTGTATTCTGTATAAATTTCATATTGCGATTTCTATATTTAGGAAAAACAGTTTTTTTTTTTAATTTCTGTGTATTTAGTTCTTTTTATCTTTCATCATTATGAATACTTTATGGCTCAAAAAAAGTTAATAAAGAATGTTAGATCAAATTTATGTAAATATGAATCTAAAACCAGGTTGTTGTTTTATTTAATGAAATAATTAATGTGACTAGAAGACCTTACATGATTTAGTGTGCTTGAATTTAATTAATTCACGGGGAAAATACACAAACTAAAATAATAATGTTTTTTAGGTGACAGGTTTATAATATAAAAGTACATTCATATTTGTTTAACTACGGAAACTTTGTGTATATATTATTTTGTATATAAATTAACTAGTTACTTAATTTTTAAAACATAAACTTTGTGTATAAATTAACTTCGTACTTCATTTTTTAAGTATCTAAATATATACCAACTAAAACGGATATAATTTATTTGGACTCATTTATTACTCTAGTTTGTTATAGGAAAACTCCATATTTATTCGATAAATTCGCTTTTTTACATCTATATTCTTACATAATATTTAATGGTCATTTGAGATAGGACTGAAGTTATTTCTTCCGATTCAACATACTTAAGATTTAAATAATACATAAGATTTTTTTGCTGACATATATATTTCATTTATTTAAAATTATTTTTATATAAATATTATAAATAAAAATGTAGGTAGTAATGTCTAAACTTACAATTTAAATACTTATTTTTAGTGATATTATGATGCAGGAACCACTGGCCTTGAAACATAATATTGATAGGTCTTAAAAAAATTACAAAATAACAAAAATAATAGGCAATTAGATAGTTTCGTGTTCTTAGAAATAAGAAAAAACATTAACCTTAATAACAATATAATAAACAGTCAAATTCGATTCCCAAACAACCCCATTCTTAAAATTTTTCCAATTATAAATAAAAAAACCAACGTTGATAATACCTTAATTATTCCCTAACAACCCCCTCCACCCCCTTCCCTTCTATTTACTCCGCCTACTCTCCACCCCACTAGTTAACTATATAATGATCATTTAATTTAACATACTTTGTATCTTCCTGAGGAAGGGAACTTTGTTCCCGAAAATTGTAGAGGTTTTTATTCATATTGAATAAAGAAAAGAAATATTTAGTGGTGTATTCCAAGTCGTGTTTTATTTAATTATTAAATATATCACCACAAAGATATAAATCGTTCATTGAAGAAGTAATATTGATTATTGATTTTTTTATTATTTTGTACATTAAATATCCTTCTTTTCAATAATGAGTGTTTTTTTCTATGGAAGTATCAGTAAGCAAATTTCATAAAATCTAGAAAATTTATTCTAAAAATGTTGAAGATAGTCTCTAGGCTCTTGAGTTAATTGTATCGAAATAACTCAACGAACTCAATTTTTTCTTCGTTGAGTTCCTCCACAAGGTGTATCGATAAAACTCAATGATTTTCCCAGACGTTCCTTATTCTAAAGCCAAACCCCCCCAAAATGGAGCACGTTGGCTTGTGTTTGGCAAAGAATGGGATAAAACCACTTATATGGTACTGCGCGCTTTCAACCACAAATGTCTACCACTTCCTACCGCACAATCCCATACATCTTGTGGTACATAGGATTGCCAATTGAATATGCAATGAAAATTTATCGGGGAATTGAAGAGTTTCTGGCGAAAACTAAACTTGTCCACAAAATTTAATTAGGGGTATCAAAAAACCTGTTCGTTCTTGAATATTTCATTTGCGCACTTTTACAGATTATATAATAGTTTTAACTCATGACGTACTTTTGAATGCTTGAGTTTCTAGCAATAAAAATATAATGACATTTTTTGGTTGTCTTCATTAAATTAAGTCTTCATGAAAAATTAATAAAAATAAAGAGAATCGTTATTTAATGAATTATACATTTTTCGTGAAAACGATGAAAATAGAAAAATCTACTGTAGAAAAGCATCATGATAGCATTATTTATGGACATTGTTACATAGAGAACTATTTATTTTGATTTTTTATACACAATCCATTTTTAAATGGAAAATAGTTCTTGGGCCGCTTTTATAAAATTAGTTTCGGAGTAGACTGCAATCTTTTTTCTTCTTTAAACGCTACAATAAGCCACAGGACTGAATTACTGTAGAAAAACACATCACAAAAACTCGCAGATTTAAAAATTATATATATATGTAACGAGATCTCTCCGGGAATCTATGCTCGAACATTGGGGTATGAGGTAAATGCACTATAGAAAAAGGCTTCCATATCAATACCTCGGCCATGTTGAGAAAATGACCAAACAGCAATCATCAAAGTCATTAGAGAATACCAGAAGCGAGCAGTCAGAATATACACGAGTGAATACATATTCTGAAAAAAAAGTAAAATAAATTTGTGATCTCGTTATACTCATAATTGTGTAATTTTTTCAGGAAAATATGTTATTTATATACAAGACCATTGGTATATAAATAACAATATATACAATACATTTTCATTCCATCTTTAGACCTTGGTAAGGCCTAAAGATGGAATGACAATGTGTTGAATGACGCACGTACCTTAGAGCCGATCGTTTGACCAGGAGTAAGAGTGATAATTACATTTTTCACCAATAAAAATATCCAATTTCATAAAAATCTATTATTATTGCTTCACAATCATTCTAACTAGCCATCAGAGAACCGGCTTTTACCATTCTTTCAGAACTTCTAAGCAGAGAAGTCAGAACTGGGAGACAAATCGCCCACAAAAGGGATTAATGAGAAAAAAATGAGGAAGCCAAGATATGTACGGGTATTTTAGAGCTATTTCTGATGATAATTATACATAATTCACAAAAAATTATGAAAAATAATCGATAAACATCTGAAAACTATAATATGTGGTATACCTACTTAAGGTTTTAAATTTATTTATGCAAATTAAGAATTAAAGACAACGTCCATGACCTTAAAGCTCCGGTAAAAAAGGTGAATTAGTCAATCAACAAGTTTAGCTTGAAGATGAACATCAAAACTAAATTGTTTATAGTACTAAAAATATCACTTCCTACGCAAAGGTAAAATCAATGATAGTGAACCATTAGAAAATAACGCAATATTAGTACTTGGATGCATTGATGAATGAGAAATGGGATGCATTTCAAGTAGTAAGAGATCGAGTGGAAGTGTCAAGAAGGGTTTTTCTCATAATAAGGCCTTATTTTCTAACCATGACCTGTATAACTAAGAACGCGTGTATTTCAATGTAATATTTTTACCATATAATTAATCCATAAAGTCAAAGCCCTTGAAAAGAGGCTCTATAGATGCATACTGAAAATTTACTGAGTAGATAGAATTGTGAATGTTGAAGTCCTCCAGCGAATGAAAAAAGGCGAAGAAGCGCTGCGGACCAAAAAGATATGAAAGGTTGAGTACCTCTGGTATATTATGATAGTACAGTCTAACAAGAAAGTCTAGTAACAAAGTACAGTCTTAATCAACACATCATCCGTGGAAAAATAAGTGGAAAACGAAGAGTAAAAAGACGACGCACTTCATGGTTACGTAACTTGACGGACTGGTACCAACTTAACTCGAACGAGTTATTCCGCGTGGCGGTAAATAGAGTCTTCTTCACTAATGTTAATTATCGTCATCTTCCGATTGGAGATCACACTACAAGAATAAATTGAAAATTATGAAAATTTATTGATATTAAAACTGAAAATTGTATATGACAAATTCAAACAATTCTAGTTGGTATCATCTGAGTTATTAAAACATTGTAATCAACAGATCCTGCGAGTTTAGTTATTACGTAAATTTGAAGGTGATAAAATTGACCTTTTCGGTGAATTACTGTGGAGAAAGGGAATTAAATAGTATTTGTGAATTACCATTAAGAGTTATTTCATTAAGGATATTAAAATGTGAAACCAACCTATAATTATTATTATTACAAATATTTTCGTCGTAGTAACCAAAAAAACAGTTTAATGCTTTATTTTTTGAGGACCTGTAGAAATGTGAAAAGGTGTGTGGAAAAATCTCACAGGAAAAAAAAGTTATTAAATGTTAGCCATTGTGTAGATACAATATTGTTAGTTGTTACATTTCAAAATAAAAGAAAAATGAATATAATGCTCAAGGTTATTTTAAATAGCATTGAAACTTGTTTAATGTGTGTGTTTTGCGAAAACATTTCTCAACAGAGAACCGTCAAATATAGGGATTTTCGAAATACATAGTTAATTCTAAATAAATATAACATTTATGCGTTTATTTACTTATCATACTAGTTTTAAAATGTTTACCTAATCATTCTACTACGTTCAGCAAATAAAAGTCAGAATATTTCCGTTGGTAAAAATATTTAAAATAGATGATAGAAAATAGTAAAATACGACTTGATAACATTATAAAAACTAACTAGCTAACTAACCATCACACCGTTTCCCCGTAAGTGTAGGAAGAGAGGATAGAATATCACATTCTTATATCTTGGCACATCACTTTTGCTTCGGCTACATTCATACATCTTCTCATGCAAGCTTTACGATTATTGAGCCTTCTCCAACATTTTAAAATATACTTAAATGTATTAATAAACACCATAGGTTGGCAGTCAGTACTTTATACTGCTCTTTAATTTCCATTTCTACAAAATACATAAATCAAAATAATAAGTTTCTCGTAATATTTCTTTCACAATTATCATTTTGTCTCAAAATAAGATCTGCAGTTAATCGAGGCAAAATATTCCAAAGCGGCCTAGACATTTTGGAATTTTTTGAATGAATGAGTCTAAAAGATTTGGAAAGGGCGAAATTACACCAGAAGGTTCGAAAAAATATTTTAAATAATTTTTTCAGCAACGGACAGTCTATTGGTTTGTGTTTTGTATCGCATTGTGCTAATAGATACTTTCGGGTAAATTTCCATTTGTTGGTTAAGTAAGTACTTATATTACTTTAACGACTCACATCAATAAGAAATAAAATATCATGTTTAAAAATAATTAAAGGAAGAAATATCCCAACAAGGGAATCATTTTATCACCAATATTCTAAAATTGTATAAATGCCCTAGCCATAGAGTATATATACTATATACTAGTATGAAGATGTCTGATATAGTCTGAAACCGTTATGGTTAAAAAACAAAAATATAGAAAAAAAGTGTCTTTCATTAAAATTCACCAATAATTTTCCGGAAAATTTTTTCGTGATGATCATTGTCATCACTTTTGACTACAATCCCTGGTAGGTCTTGGCCTCCTCAAGAGTTTTCCTCCACTCAGCTCAATCATGTTCCAGCTCTCTCCATTTGAGGAGCTCCAAGGCAGATATGTCTTAATTTTAACCTTCGTAATCTCCTTCGCCTAATCGGTCTAGAATTCAGCAGAAACTTGGTGCTTTTTGTTGTGTGGACATTCTCTCTAAATGGTCAGCCACCGAAGTCTTCGCTGTTTTATAAATTTTAAACAGATTGTAGAGCCCATTATTGTAATGTCTTCACATTATTGTAGCGTCAAAGTTCATTTTCGAGAACCGGTCCATAGATGCACTTCAAAACCTAATTCTCACTAATTGGGCAAAAGTCTAATGAGTTTTATACACTAGTATTTTAGTGATTCTGGACAGTAGTCTGGATTTTATCTGCTTTGGAGGCTGAAAAAACAGCAATTTGCGCTCACTGGATCTTCTCTGTAGTATTATTGTTGTCTGTTTCATGGAGCCTAGGTATATCTTGGTACATTTTAGAAATTTGACTTCCAGATAAGAGAATTAGGGTTTTTGGTTTCATCCAATGATCCAATAGCCATGTATTTTGTCTTCTGCTGACTTACTATAAGACCCATGTTTTTAGTAAAAATTTCAAGATTTATAAAAGTATTACGTAGAGCATCAGGAATTTTAGCAATTATGTCGATATATTCAACGTAGGCCAAAAGTTGCACTAATAATATAAATTTATTATTTTCAGTCGTGTTAATTTAAACTAATTAAGCAAAAAATTATCTGGTCAAAAATTATACTAGAACTCGGGACATTACATTGCTTGAAAGGGAACCTTGAATAAGAAAGCTAGTATTTTAAATAAAATGGTTGGGAAATTCTGGCGCCAATAAAGAGATTTCCACCTCCAATGGAAAAAAATAGATGGATAGCTTATCGTTATCAGGTCATCATAACATCGTAACTCAGTTAAAGCTCTCAACCGGCAATATAATGTTATATGTTGGATAGAATAATGTCAAGCTATTTGGTGACAAAACAATTTATCCTACGTTTTAATTATGACACATCACTAAACATAATCAACTTTTTTATTACCTCCCACATTTTCAATGCTTTTAATCAAAATCTTGCTGGCATACAATATTTTTATCTACAGGTTTTTGTTTTCATAAGAAATACATTTTATTGAAACAAAGTAGTTTTCGATATGAATCTCTTCAAATAATGTGGTTGCGAATTTTCGAGAGACCTCCGCGCCTCTGATTAATCTTGCATGTGAAGTAGGTTTCGGCGCTGGGAGACAATTATCTTAATTTATCGTGCAAACTAACACGTTATAAATTTTACATCTGCCCCGAGTGGTGGGATATTGGGCGCCACTACTGCCTTGTGCCATGTGACGATGCCATTATAATACAATCAGTAAATCGCTTAGTTAAGGCTTAATCGAAAAATAATCCAAAATCCTCTAAAACTTTTGCCATTTATCATATTGTACTTACACGTATAATTGGAATTATATAAATCTATATACATATCACTGAATGTTTGTTTGTCTATTTATTTTCTGTTATCAGTCCTTAAGCATGCCATCCATTCCAATTTAAATTGAATGTCATAAATTCTAAATTTTGCATCTTTACGCCACAATTACTCTTCAGGAACCTGCGTAAAATATACACTACTCCTAATTACTGCATTCCTTCCACCATTTCATACAAAATTGAATGTTTTTTTTACAAATTTTGCATGATTACTTTTTAGAATTTTGCGCGAAACTTGTATACCTTCATTAACTCAATTAAATGCTGTTCATTAAATTTTTTGCGTAGTTCTCTATAGAATACTTTTAAAGACACCTCCCTACGGCTACCTTGTCACCTTCACCAAAATTTATAGTACTAAATGCCATTTTCCATTAATTTTGTGACATTAATCTTTAGGACCCTGCACATAACAATGACATTTTTTTCCCACCCCCTGGCACCGCCGACCCGTCGTAAATTATAACTTAATCTGTATCCATACTAACTCTGGGTATGGGTCGCTAGTATCTCATAATTCATGGACAATTAATCAAATAACTATTTTAACTTGAGTTGCAATTACTTGTTCAGAAGGTTTTTTTGTGCATACATTTTTCTTCCACCTATATCAAGTTCCTAAATTTTTTGCATTGCGGTGATTATAATAATCTATGGTCTGATTTTGCCTAAATTGCGAACATGATTTTTTCTGTTTTATGTACTTATTGTATTTTTCAGTTTTATGTACTTATTGTATTTTTCTATGTATACTTTTGCACTGTTTTATTATTTTATATATTGTTAACCAACGTCTTATTTTTATTTTTAGTGAATTTATTGTGTTTTTGTAATGTATCCTTTCAAAGACTTTATGGCCGTTTGTGTTATATTAAAAAAATGTATAAACTATAATGTAAACTCTTAAACAAATATAAATCACATCTAAAAATATAAAATACGATATTAATATCAAAAACAAATATAATTTTATGAAAGAAAATCGTAAGACAAATAAAATTCTCTGCTTTTCCCGAACAGTTTGAAATGTTGGATACAAATAAACCACGACCAAGCTTACACAAATAGACAAATATAAGGGATATCATATTTTGGAGAAAAAACACAATGGCGGCTTCCAAAGTGTATCGCGCCGCCATCCCCGCGGGAGGCTCCCAAGCAGTATACATGTCCAATAAGCGGATGTAGGCTGTAGCTACGTAGGTGTAGGGCGAACGTACTCGAGTGAAAGGTTTCGCGGGAAAAAATAATGTTCGATGTCGTCGGGGACCGCGGTAAATGTTGCAACATCCAAGGACGCCGAGGTTGTGTCTAGTTAGTTGCTAAAACCTTATTTCAATCTAGATAAATTAATCTAGCAATTACCAAACAAAAGCACAATTTTTCATAGAAAGGTTAATTCCATCATAAACGGGGAGGTCGGGAAAGATTTGAAAGAGCCTCGAATAAATAAATAAACCAGAAAATTCGCTAAATAACTGTCGCTATATAAACAAGCGACGCCATTATTGTGTAGAACAGTTTTTATTGTGACAACCGCGATTTCACAGAAGAGAATACCGCATAAATCGAGTGATTTGAATGGTATTAAAGAGTACATGTGTGCGAAATTTCATTAGATGGTATATATAGTTTGCATCAGCATTTCCAGAGACAAGTGTAATGTTGTCGAGTTAATTAGTGCGAGATTAATGCTAAAGTTACAGAATCATGCTCTAGTTATATTTGTGTCCAGTTAACTTTTGATGAATAATAAAATGTTTTTTAATTTCAAGTGTTTCATTTTGTCTCCCATTCCGGCAATCTTGTGGCAATATCTTTCCAGATATCGCCTAACAAGTCAGTAAAATGTGAATTAATTCCAAAATTGGAAAAAACTATTCAAACGGCTTTAGTTCACAGTTTAAAGGTGAGTATTGTCATGGCAAAATCACAGTAGCCTACTGTAGTAAGAAATAGAGTTTTAGGAAGACCACCTTCTTCTATCTCTCTTACACAAAAATTATTAGAAATGTTGAAAAATTTGTGGTGGAAGATATCCGATTGAAGAATATGCAGAAATATTTAGAGTATCACCTGCAACCATTTCGAATATTCTAGGGATGTCAAAAGTTTGAGGAATGTGGGATGTTAAAAATCTGTGGAATGTGGGTGCCAAGAATCTTCACACTACTTCAAAACCACCCCCAATAGAGTCCACATATAGGTCCGTTCAACTATTGTATATTTTCAAAAATTATTAAAAAACAGTTCAAAGGGATTATTTTATCACATCATTGACGAAGTTGAAACCAAAATTTTGGAACATCTGGTACAAAGAACAACTAAAAACAGCAACTGAAAGCTAACTTACTTCTATGCACTGTTTTCTCTTGTTCTTTTCACTTTCTACTTCTGGTTACAGCAAGCTTTTATATTCCGTTTGGAAGTATTTGGTCCGTTGTATATCAATTCCCCATAGAGTTAGGTCTTAGCACATATCGCCCATAATATTGATCTTTGAAAGATTTGTGTTAGAAAAGCTAAGAATTTTGATATATCACTGTCCCCGTATTTTGAAAAAGACTTCGATGAATTTTAGCCTCTTTCACGCCTTATGATCAGATAAATAAGATAACTGCTCATTGGTCCTCCTTGGTGCAAACTGCTAGCAAAGCGAATATGTTAACACTGTAATAGCCGGAAGGAAAATGACGTGATAGGGAACAGGTTTCACACCAAAGATAGCAGTCTTTCTAACTCTGAATATACACGCAGAAGGCATTATGACAATCTTGAAGGCGTGTCCGGCGAAAGTGTAAATTTTCTTTGACTTTCCCTTGCATCATCTACTTGTTTAAAATATTAAGTGGAAATACAGAAAAAGATCTGATTTATTATAGCCTTATTAAATTAAAAAATTCACGCTTTTTTCATTTATTCATTCATTTAATCTACTTTAGCATTCAAGAAAAATGTTTTACAACTTAAATATGTATACAGGAATAATTTTCCGCAACTCTTGAGATTTTAATTCCACGCCTTTGAATCTCAGGTGACCGTGCTACCAGTACCAGCTTGGTACCTACATTACTAATATTTAAAGTAGAAATTAAATTCAAGTCATATTTGCTTCTCGTATTGCAAGCACCCGTGCGCTCTAGAGGGATATTAAAATTTCTAAAAAATCTATTTTATGAAGGTTTTACCTTTTAACAAATGGCTTGTTTCAATGCATGATATCACACCTAGAGATATATTTTTTTGGAAATTTCAATGAAATGAAATTTATTCGACAAATTCTAAATTTATAATCCTTGATGATTGCATTATTTTTTTGGATATTGCTGCTTTTGGTTTTATACTGATGTATCTGGAGAAGTTATTTTTTAGTTTTTTTAACAATTACAAATTATACATAAGTACGATTACAAAGACAAGGATAGATACTCGATGGACTAGAGCCTCCGGCCTACGCCGGGGATCGATGAGAGACTGACATGCCCGTAAAGGGCTTTGGCTGCTTTTTATATGTTTTGCGAACAAATAACTTTATTGAGTCTAGGTGTACGGGTGTAGATGTGGCTGACGGTGCGGTGACCGGTAACCATGCTGTGCCTCGATTTGTTTACGCGGCATTCTTGACACGTCTGTATGTGTGTAGCCTAGATTGGTAGTTTATGTATTGTGGTAGGAAATTCCACATATACATACATATGTAGTAGTCTGTTTCAAAAATATCAAGCCTTTGGTCATGGAAAGAACCACATTATACTTACTCCAATCTCCTCTAAATTAGTCACTATGTCAATGCACAGTCCCGCCGTTGATGGAAACACTTCTAGAACACATATTTAAGAATGATATTCAGCTGGGCCGTCGCGTTTTGTATATCTTCTTATGATTCTAATTGGGTCCCTTTCAGCGGCATTTACAACTTGGGGAAAAGCCATGGAGCCAAGTCGAAAGAATATCGTTATTATGACCCTTCGCTAGGCTGAATGGCGTTGCTCTCAAAACCTTAACTCGCGGCCAAAATGTACAGTATAAGTACGTCGATTTTAAAGTGTCATAGCAATTTTTTAAAATAGACCTCCAGATTGTATTTTACAGCACTCAAGAAGTAAAAATAATATGAGTTACCATTACTTCTTGGGTAAGCACTTTAAAACTTTGTGGTGACATATTCAATAATTAAATTAAATAAAAACAACTTTGTAAACACCACTGAAATATTTTTATTCACACCTCTACATGTTACGGAAACAAAGTTTCCTTCCTCAGGAGGATAAAGAGTATACTAAAATTACAGAACATATGTAGACTTAAAATTAACAAGGGGGGGGAGGGGCGAGTGGAATGTAGGCGGAGTAAATGGAAGAGCAGGGGGGGCGGAATAGGTAAGTGTTTGGTAATGAGAATGCTGGGTTTTTTGTTTAAAATTGGAAAAATATTAAGAATTGGATTGTTTGGGAATTGAATTTGGCTATTTATTATATTGTTATTAAGGTTGATATTTTTTCTTATTTCTAAAACTTCCAAACTATCTAACTGTCTATCATTTTTATTAATATGTAATATTTTAAGACCTAAATTGCTGTCAAAAGTATGGTTCTGTTCAATTAAATGGTTGGCAAATTCCGAATATCCATTACTGTTTAAACCTCTCAAATGTTCCTTAATTCTTGTTTCTACATTTCGGGTTGTTTTGCCAATGTAAAATGGCAAAACGCAAAATGTAAAATGGCATGTAAATCGGCAACAATTATGGTATAAATTTCTTAGATTTAACGTTGTCTATTGTAAACAGTAAAATAGAATTTAATATATTCCGAAAAGACACTTTTACAGACATAGTGATACACAACACATCTAACCATCCAATTTCACAAAAAGTTTCAGCTTTTCATTCAATGATTAACAGATTATTGTCTATCCCTTTATCTACCAAAAATTATAATAAGGAATTAAGTATAATTAAACAAATAGCCAAAAATAACGGTTATAATTCGAAATTAATTGATAATATTTTAAACAAAAAAATTAAGAAAAAAATAATATCGATTAAAAATGGAGAAAACTATTATTTTTTAATAATTTAATATCTAATGCAATTTCAAAAAACATACCTAACAATATTCTTCCCGCTTTCTATACCAACAATAAATTAAAAAATTACATCATAAACAATAAGGATAAAAAAAGCTCTATTAAAAAATCGGGAATTTACAAATTAGAATGTAAAGATTGTACGGCTTTCTACATTGGCAAAACAACCCGAAATGTAGAAACAAGAATTAAGGAACATTTGAGATGTTTAAATAGTAATGGATATTCGGAATTTGCCAACCATTTAATTGAACAGAACCATACTTTTGACAGCAATTTAGGTCTTAAAATATTACATATTAATAAAAATGATAGACAGTTAGATAGTTTGGAAGTTTTAGAAATAAGAAAAAATATCAACCTTAATAACAATATAACAGATAGCCCAAATTCAATTCCCAAACAATCCAATTCTTAATATTTTTCCAATTTTAAACAAAAAAACCCAACACTCTCATTACCAAACACTTACCTATTCCGCCCCCCCTGCTCTTCCATTTACTCCGCCTACATTCCACTCGCCCCCCCCCTTGTTAATTTTAAGTCTACATATGTTCTTTAATTTTAGTATACTGGTTATCCTCCTGAGGAAGGCAACTTTGTTTCCGTAACATGTAGAGGTGTGAATAAAAATATTTCAGTGGTTTTTACAAAGTAGTTTTTATTTAATTTAATTATTGAGTTACCATTGTTGAAAACAACAATGGTCCAACTGCACTGCAGGTATATATAGGAGTTAAATAGTGAACTGGATGATCAAATCAAGAAGAAACATTAAATTCACATGGGATCGTGGCTGTGTAAAGCAAATTTTATTTATTAGCACTAGACACAAATTAAATTAAATTGATTTTCAATTGAAAAAAAAACACCTTCTATTACGTCTTCTCTTCTGCGATTAGTGACAACGCCCCTACACCCATTCTATTCTCCCCAACCACTCCTCACGCCGTCCTTAAGTCTTAAATATAGTGTTAACTATATTACTGAAGATGACGCGTCTACATTGAAAAGTTCTAATTTTATTATAAATAATAAATAGCAGAAGTAAATAGTGTTATAATTTTTTATATAAAATATTTAAAATGGCCTTTTACAAAGGAAAATTTCTAAAAAATTGTTTTTGTATGTACCTGCGTTATGACATGATTATCAACGATCAACATTATTGTATTATCTGTTATTAATTTTAATGTATATTTTTACCACAAATTACCTTTATAAAATTAACAAATAAATAAAATAAGTAACTCTAAAACCGTAAATTTCAGAGTACTTCTTGAACATGTAGCTTTGCTAATCTTGTACGCCTGGACACGTAAAACTTTAAGTTAATGTGTACTTGAGTTATCAGCGAAGCAATCTCGCCCGAGTTCCCAGGATGTGGCTGACAGAGAATGATACATCTACTGAATTTGTCACTACTTGTGATATTAATGCCCCCAGCTGAGAAACAAATGGACATCTTGTTCCCCCATATCTCTTCCTTTTTTGTTGCGCTGTCCAACTTGCAGGAGCGAGCGAACAAAGTTGCATAAGCTTGAGCACGCCTTAAGCATGCCAAGTTTTTGCGCGCCGGAGAAAATGCATTTTCGCTTCAACAGGACGCGCTGACGGCTCTGATTAACGCTCGGATTAAATCATATTCAACTTAAGTACTGAAAAAAAAAAAAAAAAAAAAAATGACTTTTTTTTAAATACAAAGTATGCGCATACGAAATGCGTGTCTCACAAATATTCTTACTATTTTTAAACAAATAAATGAAAATAGGACTCACTTGCTGGTCTTCTGAAACAAGGTTCGTCTCCAGACTACTGAATCACTAGGCGAGTGTCTTAACCACTAGACAATCGAGCGAAAAACCTATAATCAATTACTGTAATGAAACATAACGAAAATTCCCAAGCTTGAGAAAATTCAAATACAAAATTATCTTTGAAACAATGTCCATCACTAACGCTAACGATGCCGTTGTTTACATAGAGATATTGCAACTACTATTTCGCGATAATTAGTTGAAACGAATAGTTGTGAAAGTATATTTTTAATTGGAATTTCATGAAAAACTGGATCGAATTAAGTTAATAATTGAATTAAAGTTCGTAGGTTATTTGGATGAATGAAATTTCGATTTTTTTATTGTAACTAATCAATGTTTAAATTAAAACATAAAACGTCAATAGTTTATTACATTTAACTTCACTGGAAATCAAACCGGAAACCTCCAGTTTGACAAGCCAGCGTCGTGCCTACTGAAATGCGAGGGCCAAATCGACGGTACCTACGTATACTGTCGAATCTGCACAAATTTGATTATTGTTTTAACGTCTAACCCATCCGATTTACTCTATATTTTCAGATAATGTAAAAAAAGTTTAATGTCTTTTGTGTATGCTTTTTAGAAACGACAATATTAAACATTTTTCTAACAATAAATAAATTTCCCTTATGTATATATCTATATACTTTCAATCATGAGCGACAAGTTTTCTAACGTTTTTTCTTCAGGTTATCCCAAATAGTCGCGTCCTTTGATGTAGTATATGTGAGTATGTGAAAGGATTTTTTTCTATTATCAAATTTTTAGTTTTAGTTTTATTTTCAAACAAAATTTTCGGTAATTACAATTTTTTCCTAAATCCAAAAAATGAATATTTTCTTAGCTACGGGGACTACTAAATTCAAGTAGCATTTTGAAATTTTTAAAAATTTAAGATGAAGATTTTTTCAAATGTATGAAGTTGAACATTTATTGAAATTGCATTGAAATATGAAATATAAATATGGCTTCATCTTCTAATGTGAAGATATAAAGAAGTAGTGACTCATTTTTTTTTAAACTAAACTAAACGCTTGTGCTATGAAAATATTACTAACTTAATGGTGTTTTTGAATGGGGCTCGAAGCATTGACCATTGAACCGTTGTCCCAATTAATGATTGCCATAATTACTTCACCGTCTACAATTCCATACGAAATACCTTATCCATCAGCTAATCGTTTATTGCAAGGTGTATAACTCATTT
This sequence comes from Agrypnia vestita, assembly GCA_016648135.1. Lineage (NCBI taxonomy): Eukaryota > Metazoa > Arthropoda > Insecta > Trichoptera > Phryganeidae > Agrypnia > Agrypnia vestita. The sequence continues at coordinate 14,255 of JADDOH010024124.1, read as the reverse complement.
TGATAATAATTATTAATATGATAAAACCATGTTAAATAGCCAATATGAATATAATGTAGAAAACCATTGTATGATTTGATTGCGACATTACAATTGCTATATCTATCTATCCATATGATATCTATATTCTCTGTATATCAATAACTACTCTTCAACATAATTAAAAGGATATGTATTGAAAAATGGAATATTTTACATCCATTTTCAATCAGTTTCATTCTAAATCCCTTCCACGATTAAGGTTTTTTTAATACAGGTCTTGGCGCTTAAAGAATGTACCTACTGTATACCGATACACGTCAATGTATGCATTAACGCTATCTATGCATGAAATAAACAAATTTATATAACTGTTTCACGCTAGACACTAATGCAACAACGCAAATAACCTCAGTTGACACATGATGTTGGTTTTTTACACCACGTGTAGTATGCTTTTGTTTAAATAAAAGAAAATTAAACACAATTATTATTATCTAACCATTTATAATTTTTTTCGAATTTTCTTGTTTTTATACAAATAATACGAGCTCACTTTTAACAAAAAAATATTTTTTTCATCTACTGATTTTAGCTGATGAATGCCACAGATAAATTAATTATTTAAAAGATTTAACAATTTTTTTTTTATCTCTTGTCTATAAAACATTTTATCATTGAGCTAATCTGTGTACTATTGTAATAATAAAATAATATATACTTACAACAGATTCATAAGCGGTGACTGTACAGTGTCATGTGTATAAAATCCGCATGTATATTAATTCATCTTTATACTACCAAAAATGGAGATAAAAACTTTTACAATTTAAGTTTTTTCGAAAATATTCGATCAATAAGCGAGAAAAGTGGATAAATATTTTATTTATAAAACAGCTTGCTTTATAGCTGAAAAGAATTTTATCGAGTGAATTATTATATTATACAAGGCATTTTAAATGCCTGTGCAATACAAAAAAAAACCTTTATTGGCCTCGTGGGTGATATAGGAAAAATCTCGAGTAAACGTATAAGGCTCAAGTTCCTTGTTAGTTCCCTCCCGTGGCGCCAGTATAAGGAATGATGGCTATCATTATTATTGTTAAACTTTCAATTACTTTGTCAACTCTAAAGATGAGCAATATCCAAGGTTGGCTAAAATGTTACCACTTATGAGGGTTGCAAATGATAAGACCCGTAGCTTATTTTATTTGACTAAGAAAAGCATATCAATGTATTGATTTTTGTTTATAATTCTTTAAGAAATTGCGCGTTGATGGAATCAAGGAGTATTGCAGTTGTCGGTGAATATTTGTAAGTTATAAGACATTTATGTTTAGTAGGCAAGATCACACGGGAGCACGCCTCACATTGAATGGGGCTGGTATAGAGAGAGTGACAAAGTTTAAATACCTTGGAAGTATCCTAGCGAAAGACCTCGACTTAGAAACCGAAGTCAAATGCAGAATTGAAGCATCGCGAGCTGCTTTTAACAAAATGAGACAGATATTCTGCGATGACAATCTTAATCTGAAACTTCGACAGCGACTGGTCAAATGTTATATATGGTCAGTCCTGCTGTACGGAGTGGAATCGTGGACCCTCAAAGTGAGTAGCATGAACCGGCTGGAGGCGTTCGAAATGTGGATACATCGGAGAATGCTCCGGATACCCTGGACGGATATGGTCAGCAACACAAGAGTTCTTCAAAGAGCTAGAGTGAATAGAGAGTTGCTGACAAATATCAAAATCCGAAAGGTATCGTATTTGGGTCATGTGCTCAGAGGAGAAAAATATGAATTGCTCCACCTGATTCTTATGGGCAAGATAGAGGGTCGTAGAGGTGTTGGAAGGAGACAAATTTCCTGGCTCCGCAATATACGCGACTGGACGGGCATAAGAAGTGTTGGAGAGCTGTTTCGTGCTGCCCAGGACAGGGACGCTTTCTCTCGGGTGATAGTCAACGTTGGGAGGACCTGACATGACACCAAAAGAAGAAGATAAGACAAATATATCTTAAGAGACCTTGATTTGCTAACCAAAAATTGCACTAAGCAACAGCAAGTGCGAAAGTCTTGTTAAATCGCCACCACACTAACGTACTTATTTATTACCGAAACATTATCAACAATTGCTCACCCATAGTTGCTTGCCCACAATTGCTCGCCAGGAAAGTTGTTAGCCACACAATTACTCACCAGGAAAGTCGTTTGCCAACAATTTCTCACTACCAGATAACCTAACCTTATAAGTTGATTGCTTTAAGTCCATATATAATTGAAGGTAAATAATAATTGAAAATTTTTTTATACGTTTTGAATAAAATTATTTCTTAATCAATATTCCTGTAAAAAAGAACTTAAGTATCCTGTCTCACAATTGGCAAGCAAATTTTCCGGTAAGCATCTTTCCTGAAGAATAATTGTGGGCGAGCAACCATGAACGAGTAATTGTTGGCGAGCAATTTTCCGCACAACATACATATTATCGTTCACCTGATCTCTACAACCGGATAGAAAGCGGTAAAAAATTCACACTCTAAATTTTAATTTAAAATAAAACTATTAAAATAAACGATTCAATAATTAATTAAGGAATTATTTAATTTTATCTTAAAGGCTGCTTTCCTTCCATCTGAAAGGTCTACGCTAGAGATCTTATTGTAATGAAAATATAAATACAAAAAAATTCATTTCTTGACGTCAAGTCATGACATAAGGCTATAGCTAAGGGCTTCCAAGGGTTGACTCTTCTTAATTATACACTTCGTGTTTTTATATTGCTTCAAGCGGATGGGGTGAGGCGTTATTTTCAGCATTTAATTTTCACTGTCAGGTTATTTCAGGAAATGACAAATAAATTAAAAGTTAATTGATCAAGAAGTAAAACATGCCTCCATTATCTACAATTCTCTGAAATTTTCATGAGAAAATATTTTTTTATCATTTTCGTTTTTTTAAGAGCTTTCAATTATAATTTAAAACCATGGTACTTATTACATGTTTGAGATTCTAAAGTCTTAGCTTTTTTTAAATTCTGGGTCCCGAGATGCGATAACATTTTATTCCGGGGACTAAAATAAATTTATTGAAAAAATATTTATTGATTTATGTATGTATTAAATCAAGATATTGTGTGTATTAAAAATGCCAACATGTTGATTCAGCAAAAAAAATTTTAAAATATTTTTTTACACATTTATAAATTATTTTTCAAAATCTATACCTTAAACTTAATGTTTGTCTGTCTGTCTGTTCTCTATAAAAATCATTATCGTTTGTCCGAATCGATTCAAATTTTGCATAATTATGCTTTAGGACCTCCCTATTATCTTACTCCTTCCCCTCCCCTGATATATTTTCGATGCAAATCTGTACCGTTCGACCGATGGACTGAAAATTTGGAAACTTATTCTTTAAGACCCGGCAGGTAACATAAGCGATATCCCTCCTCCCTTTTTACCCCTTCTCCTCCCCCTGAAATATTTTTTATGCAAATCTGTACCGTTCGATCGATCGGACTCACAATTTGGAAACTAATTCTTTAGGATCCGGCGGGTAACATAGGCGATATTTCTCTCCTCCCCTTTTACCCCTTCCCCTCCCCCTGATATATTTTCCATGCAAATTTATATAGTTTGACCGATCGGACACAAAATTTGCAAACTTATTATTAGGACTAGGTGGGTAATATAGGACACATTTCTTCTTTCTCCTCTATCCCATGCACTTTCCAGATCTGTACAAATCTACACCGCTCCACCGATTGGACCCAAATTTGGCATACATATTCCTGATGGAAAAAAGCCACATTTTTTCCCTAGATGTTCTATCCATCCCAACCTTGATTAAATGGAAACTTTGCAAAAAAATTGAATTTTTGTTTCCCCCCACAAATTTATTTTCAATTGAATCCTTAACCCATGCAACGCTCGGTACGAACAGCTATTATATTATCAAATAAAATAATCACAACCACATAAAACAAGTTTGTAACCATTTTAGTCTAGAATAGTAGTAATGGATCTCGTCTTTTTACACAAAATAATAAACGACTATCCTCAATGGATAGAACGTGTTGACTTGCGTGTTCCATCCCGCAAAACAAGAAATCATGCCTTGAAAACTGCAGCCACCATTTACATTTTAAATTCTCCACTGCAAAGGCTTCTTAGACTAGCAAAAGATACGAGCAGTTAGACGTTTTTGTCAACATTAAATTTAAATATTTTGGCTGCGGGAGGCAAATAACACTGGAACTTAATTAGCGATTTATTGTTATTGTTGTTGTAGCCGGGCCTCGATTTATTAATTAATGATTGATTAGTTATAAATGCGATTTATTAATTATGTTTGATTAGTTATTAAATGGATAACGTCACTTTTTACGATTAAAACTAATCGCTATTCCTTAAATCACATTATTTCATAATGTATCCCTCGTATATGAGCATTTTATTATCATCTGTAGAAAATTCAATGCTAACACGTAATAATTAAGTACACGCTCGATTATTTCGCTCGATAATTGTCGCTTTGCAATTTACGATTGGGTACACTTGGCCGTCGTCCTTGACTCACTTCGCACTGATCGATCTGTCAAAACATGACCCTTTCAGTGGCCTAGATCCGCGCTACTTACATTTACCCAAATCACTTGGTTTTGAATCTCCTAGATTACTCTATTTCTTTCTAGTGTTAAGGAGAAGATTACCGTCGCTTCTAGGCTGTTCTAGTCATTTATAGAGGTTTCCCGAAGATCGTAAATAGTTGCAGACCATTCTTCTATTGTGACGTATTACAGGAGTCTCGGACAGTGCGCTAATCCTTCTGCTTGCCATTCCGCGACAATATTTTAAAAGGTGTTTTGATGGATAATTTGAATTCGTCTATTAAAACATGAAGATGTTGTGTTTAGACATCAAGGAGTCGTTTGTGGAAGTTTCTTTCAATTATTTTCTAAATATTTACATTTGTCAACTAGTTTCGGTTAGTTTCAACCTTCTTCGGGACATGTTTACAATGATATTTTATTTTTAATTTAATTTTTTTATGCTTTAACAGGCCAAGTCGCTCAATTACATACAAATACAAATATATCACTTAATACCAAGGCTTGAGTAAATCACACAGATTAACTGTGACCTCACCGGAAAATGAACCCGGAACCCTCGGTGTGAGATACCAGTGTAATGCCAATTGGGCGACGAGGACCGCCGCCCTTGAAACTAGTATAAAAATAATATTAACAAACAGAAAGCGTAAGCAAAAACAACAGCGCCTGAAGCATGTGCAATTTTCATAACAGCGTGATTTCAAACGATGATGTCATCTTAGCTTTTTTTTTTTGGTGAACCGTGACTAAAGTTTCACTCTCAACCCGCCTAACGTAGTAAAACCTTTAAAATTGTTGTACTCCAGAAGGTATTTCGTACATGAATAAGTTTTAATAATAATTTACATTGTAGGAAAATAAACACGATGTGACATGTAAAGTAATCAATCATGCCTCAACATTTCAGTATATAACATTTAAACAAATAATCCCTTTTCACCCATCAGTTCTGTGTGACAAGCGGCACTTCACCGCACCTATTATACTTAAGATATCATTTTAACAACAACAAAGTGGAGACAGACACTTTGTCTCTACCTAAAATAACACTTCCCTTTCACGCATGAAAAGACGGGAACAAGAGACACATTATTTAAAAATTCTACACCGCAGCCTTCAAATGGCAGCCCCATTGTGTGAGCGTAAAACATTTCCCTGACTATTTCGTGGCCACGTAGTACGCGAACAAAAAATACAACACTTTTACATGTTACTCCTCGCTAGCTCTTTCCTCCGTGCACGCTCGAGCGGGCGGAGCCTTTTTTCACCCCTCCGAAGCCTTTTTCAACCCCTCAGCCGTAGAGGAATCTGATAATGCCCCGATAACCTTTTCGAGTAATAATGCCGCACGTAACTACACATCCGCGCACTCTGTACGGCACTGTGTGTCCCGGCGCGGGGGTTGATCAGGGGTGCGCTCTGATCATCTGCGGGGTCAACTTAAGTCAGATTGCTCATCGCAGGGGCAGTTTTTGTTACAGCCCCGCCGCTGACGGGCTTTATGCCGCTCTCTGAGAGGGCAAAGTTTTTCAAAAAAGTAATGGAGCACGGTGAAAATTGACTCATTCGTAAATAAAATGAGCATATACGGTTAAGTATACAGGGTGTAACAGAACTAGTCCACAATACTTTACAGGTGGATTCCTGCATTGATAATGTGTCGAAAATTTTCAAGTAATCATGACCTAGTATTAATAGTTAAGTTTGCATTTTTTTTTAAATATTTCTAATTATTTTTTGCAAAACGTTGGATTATTATCACAGTAGCTTATATCTTATATGAAAAATCCTGTTCCTTTAATACAAGTCAAATAAAATGATAAAAACCTCCCAATTCCAATTGAAATTTTTTCAGGGTTATTATTATTTTATTTAACTTTAATTGAAACCAATGAATTTTTCGTAATCGATACAAGTTACTATAATGATACTTTAACGTTTTGTAAAAAAAATCAGTAAAATTGAAAAAAAATGCAAACTTTGATATTCCATAACTCCATAACTACTGATGTTAGGTCATGGTTGCTTGAACATTTTAGACTCATAATCAATACAGGATTTTACCTGTAAAGCAGTGTGGACTAGCTCTGTTACACCCTGTAAATTGTTTAATGAGAGACTAATGAAACACACATATGGAAGTATCATTATCAGTGGCGAAAATCTATAAAGAAATATGTACTACGTCATGTGAAGGACTATACATGTCTCTAGCATAATAGTCAATTCGAATATATAAAGCAAACTGATTTGGAATGTATATACAACATTAAAAAATTTGATGTGTGCATGTTCTTGCGGTGAAATTTGTGAACGTTATATCATGTTAAGTGATCATTTAACCCAGCCTTTACAGGTAGTAAGCCCTGGGTTACCCTATTAAGGCTTCCATACACGTTTCTCATATAAATAGTTTCGTCTCCGTTAAGACTTCTGTAATTAATTAAATTAACTTGTAGTTTATATAATAAGTTACTGGACACAAACTAAATCGCACTTATCGCCAAAAAATGAACCAGCGTACATATATAAATGCATCTGTCTACATTCACACATCTTCTCACACATGCTCTTCGGTATTTATTTGGTTTAACCAATCATGCCAAAGTTTTTGCGGATTCCCTTTGTATCTGATATTTTATTTACCACATCTACTTGATCATCCCAAGAACAATTATTCTCTAGATTATTCTAAAACATTCTGCAACAGTCTTATTCTTTTGATTTTCACTCAATTGTATATAGATGTTTCTTACAAGCGCTTCAGCGACCACATTCCTTTCACATTCAGTCTTCTTTGGTTCTTTTCTAAAACAATACACATGCAAAATGAAGTTCAAAGAAGGCATGTACAATCATGTTGTTATTCATCAACCATCACGTTATTTTCCTGCAAGGTAAGTGGTGAAGATAGAACGCCGCATTCTTCTGTCCTAGTAAATTACTTTTGCTTCATAGATCTTTGATTTTTGAAGCTTTTAACAGGGCCCTCTGTTCCTGATACCTTTAGCTACCGCTTAATGTATTATTTTTTATCAAAAATAAATTCGAAATAGCATAAATTCAGGCAGACGTTTGATTTATATAAAAAACGATGACCTTCTTAGTAATTATAAAATACATGATAGGTATATCATTCTAAATATGTGATACACAATATATTGTCACAGATTCACGGCGGTGTGGGACGATATTAAACTCAAAATCAATTATACTTTTACTTTATTCAGAAAGTTTATGGACAAAAACTTAAGTGGAGTACTTTTCTTCAATTCGCACTAATCGTCATTCGAAAATCATCCACTTGTCTATTTCAATACTATTGCACGTCGGTTTTATCACCCTGATTCACTAATTTGTTTTATTTCGCATGGTAGGTAGTCTCGTACTTCATTGGTGGCCGTTAATACATGCACTGAATCGCCCGCTTGCTTTATTTGTGGTTCTCGCTAGTTGTCTCATGCTCGTTTCTGCTGACGCGCATTGTATATGAAATTTTCTCTTTCGAATTTTTTGGTATTTCCGTGAATTTCAGTTCATTGTCGGTATTTTAATTTATTTCAAATGTTCAGAATGTCGAAAAATCCTTGATTACTTGCCGTTTTTTGCTTGTGGCGTCTATTGACAGTATTTCCGAATCCGTCAACTAAAGTAAAATGCATTGGAATTAGACTCAACGCTTGGATTACTAAGGAAGTACTTAAACTTATTATACTTTCGACTGTAGATATACTTTGCGTGTTAATGGATAGCTGCAAAACCGAGGAAGTATTCAAATTATCACGTTCAAAATTCACTTAATTAAATTCGAGTTACTGCAATCGTTTCAGCGTAGTAATCCCTTTCTTTGGGGATGAAAAGGAAGGGGGAAGGAGCACAACAATTTACTGCCGACTCTGCCAGGGTAGCGTCAGAGGTAGATCTCGGGGAACGCTCCCCCGCAACTTGGATTGCAAGCGGAGCTTTACGGCGCTAAATCATCAGGCTGTTAAGTTTTACAGGCCCGGCTTCATTGACGACACCGACAATTATCTTAGATTATACAGTGCGGGGTTGTCTGTTATCCGCACTTTCACCTGGAATAATTCTCGGTTGTGATTGTACAAAATATGACTGATCTCGTGAAAAAAAGCAATTTTGCAAGTTTGTTCTTATAAGTTGACGATGATGATTGATAGCAAATTGTTGTCGTTTAGATGAACTAAATTGAACTTTTTAATGCACACACATTGAGTTAATTTAACACGACTATTGTTTCAAGAGCAGCAGTCCCTCTCATCATGAGGTGTTTATTTGTTTTTTTGGAAATATTAACAGATATAAGAAAATTATATATAAATAAATATATGAGAGTGTAAATAGTTAGTAATTAACATATTAACTTATATCCTAACATATCTCACATAGAAATAATTTTGAAGTACTACATAATAATAATATAAGCATGTTAAAATAAAAGACATCAATTGTAACAGTAGTGAGTAGAACATAATAAAGTATGTATACGTATTACTTAACTTTATTTATATCTTGCCTTGCAGTAATAAAATTGTATCTTGTATATTCAGTTATTAATCATGTATTAATTCAATGTTGCGTCGCAGAATAATGTTCACTTGTGATCTTAGGTAGTAGAGACACACATGATAATAATAATAATAATAATAATAATAATAATAATAATAATAATAATAATAATAATAATAATAATAATTGGATAACTAATATAGCGCCGTTTTCGCGAATACTCACCTCAAGGGTGCTTAAATGATAGATATCGATGTTGGTGAACAAGTCGTTGTAGACTCGGCACATTCTCACTATGGGGGAGCGTAATCCGTAATTGGTTCGAGGATAAATCGTAATACAGGAATGTGGAAGATGCACTGTGTTCTAGTAGCTCTTGTTGGGACGTGGATGTTGATAAGTGATAAAAAAGGTGAACAATTAAATTGGTTTCGACAGATTGTCATACAAGTTAATAATGTCAAGAGCTGTGCGTCTGTTTTTTATACTTAAGGTGTTGAAGTAATTCAATGAATCTGCATAGTGTTGCCGTGGGATGTTTAACCTAAAGCTAAACGTGTTATTTGTAGCTTACCTTAATACAGAAATTATGAAAATATTTGCGTAGAGTAACAGGTCGCGGAGCACTGAGAGTAAATTTTTTGTGTGGTCTTTAAGGGAAAGATGCTGAGCAGCGGAGACTTTAGTGAGAATGTGAAGTTGTTTATGAGTTTTTTCTCATAATTCATGTTCTTTTGAATTTCGATGGCTTCCAAACTGTTCATTATCAAACCTTTATAAGGAACCGAATTTAGTAGTTTTAGTCTGTGATTATAAAATTAACAGACCATTTATTTTAAAAACATTTATATGTTTGTTCTAAGAACACAATTACGGGAATTTGTCTACAGAAGAAAATAAAAGTAGAATTAGCGAACGTTGCATTATGTAAAGTAATCACTTAAACAAGCTATTACAGGTAATAAGCCCTGGGCCACCCTATAGGGACTTTCAAACGTGTTTTACTTATAAATTGATTCGTCTCTGTGAGACTTCTATAATTTGTCTTAAGTAATGATTATTCCTCTGTGGACATAATTATTAAAAATATTAACTGGTATATAAAATAAAAATCATCAGATGTTCTAGTACATAATGCTCAATAATTATTGATTCAAAATAATCTTTTCATATGCGTGATGACAGATTTTGAAATAAAATTCTGTATTGTAGGTAGTACACGTCTACTTTTACCGAAAATAACATTATTTCAGTAATAAACTAAGTTTTCACTCAAATAATTGCATTTTCTTCAACATATTTTTAATTTCGCGCAAAAACGCCCGCAGCTGTCATTTAGTCTACATGACGTCAAGCCTCAGTACACATTGCATTGTGTCTATGGCAACGGTTCAAAGACACGGTGATGGATACTGAGGCATGACGTCATTCGCTCTGACCAGTGTTTCAGTTAAAATGACGGATTGAACATTTATTACTTTTATTTTATTTATTTCAATGTGTATATTAAAACTGGATCATTTTTTGGAATCCTTTTTCATCATCATAAATCAAAATATTTTCTTCTCTAAAATCACTTATTCTTTAATTCTTTAATACTGTCCTCATGTTTATTGTTCTTCAGTGCACATGTCTGCTTCATGGGTAGTCCTAGAGTGATATGAAAGTGTAATTTATTGAAAACATGTAATGACAATTTCTGTTTTCTAAGTTAAAGTATTGGTAAATAGTCTGCCTCAATAAATGCGGAATCAACTAATCATTGTAGCATTGATTAGTTGATTTTAACAACATGCTTATTACGCTGTGGATACTCTTCCCACTTAGACAAACACGATGATTAATTAATTCTTCATACTCATACTCTACACTTTTTCTTTCTAAGGGCCATAGTCTCCACTCCATACGTCATCACTGGCAGTATGCATGATTCAAAGGCTTTTCTTTTTAGGCTAATTGGGATCTCTTTGTTCTCGAAGATATGTTTGAGTTTGCCAAAAGCGGTCCAGCTAATTCCTATTCGTCTTGGCAATTCTACTGTTTGGTTCTCTTTGTCCATTTTTATCTTGTGTCCTAGGTATATATATTCATTGACTATTTACTATATAATTATTTTTGATAGTGATGACCTCGCTCTCCGGACTCAAAATTTTTGTTTTCTTTACATTCATCTTAAGAAAACTTTGCTCGAAGCCTCGTGTGGTTCTTGTATCATTATACTTAGTTCTTTGATATTTTTACTTACAACTACTATGTCAGCAAATCAAAGGTGACTTAAATATGTGCCATCTATCTTTACACCTTTGTTATCCCAATTTAGGGTCTTAAATACATCTTCTAAGGCTAACGTGAAGAGTTAAGGCGATATTGTGTCACCTTGTCGGACACCTTTTTCTATTTTAATTTTTTATTTTACTCATACTCTGCTTCTTCATACTTTCTATATATCGGAAAATTCAATCATCATTCGGCAGTCACAATTCCATTAAAATTTGCACAACTTATATTTTCCATCACAGCAAATAACGTGGTCAGTTTTGAATACCGCAATAAAGTAGATACGGCATATTTTCTCTGACGCCTTACGGCTAGGCAACTCACCACTCTTGAAAAGTAATTTTGTACGAGGGTTGTGTGTTATTTTTTTCTTTTATTATTTTGAGTGCCCTAACCGCCAGATAAAGACGTCTTCGACATCATGACGAGAGTGGCATTTTACGAAAGTCTCGCCGTTTTTTCATTTTTAATACAGTTACCACAACCCCCCGTGGGCGTTAGCCCCAGTACGTGAAATTAAATTGTCTGCTGATTTTGTGGCTGCGGGGTCGTAAGATGAGTTCGGAGGGCTTACGACAGCTTGCGACCATAAAATATATCGTTAAATTATAACTTCTTCAACGATCTCAATAAATTTGTATGTTATCTTAAAATATTTACCATTGATTTTTAAATCAATGTTTTTGTTTGTATAAAATTTTCGTTTTTTATAACTTATTAACCTGGAACTTATTCCTAAAATTGTGTTTAGTGATTTGCGTTAGTCTGAATATTATTCTCAATTTATTTTATCATTGATTATTTTTCATAATTAATTATTAATTAACCGTAAAAAGTGTATTGTGTAACTATATCATATTCAAATGTTTACAAAATATTCATACTTTCTACTTTAAAACGGGCGTGCAGTGATAACAAGAAGCATTTTCCTAAGCACATATTTTCAAAAGAAACTCAAGTTAGTATCTCGTTATATTCCTATCACAATAATGAGCATATTATTTCATTATATTCTGCCAGATGAATATTTAATTTAGATATTTATTTTCAAAAGACTAAATGTCTTAGAGGCAGCAACATTTAAAAATACCGCGATTCCTGGAAAAATCCCACCTTTGATTATTAACCTACAAAATCCATCAATAATAGATAACCCAATTAGCGAAGTAATAACTCGTACACAAAGTTGGTTATTAAACAAATAAGTCAATTTCTAATGAATAATTTTAAGCAACTATTAAGATTATTAACTCACTTTAATCCTGGTTCTTGCCCCGAACAATCAGGTTTACTCGTCCGGTTTTGGGCAAGATTCAAGATTGAAGGTCCTCGAGATTGAATTGTGTTATCTATTCGAAACGTCGGGAGTGTAAAAATGTTACAAATAATCATAATTATGAGACACCAACACGGAGTATGTATTCATCAATGTTCTTACTGCTTTCAAATAAAGTTAAACGTTTGCGCTATGGAAATAGAATGAACTCGCTGGTGTCCTGGAATGGGGCTCGAACCATCGATCTCTGTATCAATAGGCGAGAGTCATAACCACTACAGCAACAAGCTGATAAGTTCAAGGAATACGAACGGGGTAAGCCAAATTGTTTAGCAGGAAGCTATTTAAGAATTAATAGGATGCTTTCCACAGTTTTCGATGTGAAACGTCTTTCGTGGGGATACCTCGAATTTTGTTACCGTATAAACTTCGTTTTCTTGCGTTGGGGAAATGACGTTACCTTCATTCACTACCCTAACCGAGAGGGTAAAACTGTTGCTTAGCATGCATCGCTGGTCCCACTGCGCTGACGTCACACTACTTACCCGCCAAGAGTCTCAGTCAAAATATTTTTTTTTCGCTTTATTTTTAATCGACATGGCGGTTGCTTTCAAAAGTAAATTTTACTTTGTATTTCACACGCGTTGAGTTATATGAATGATCACTACAAAACATTTCCCCACGCATATAGAACCCATATATTGTACTCAATAGTAGTATTGGTCAAATTTTACTTAACTTAGAGACTAAAATTAATACATAAGAAAAAATAAATTATTTATAAAATAACTTGTGGTGACAGCGACAGAAAATATGTTAGCAAAACTGCAAAATATAAATTCACAAGAATTATGGAACATTGCTTTAAAAAATAAGAATTTCTCTGAATTTTCTAATCACATAATCGAAACAAATCACTCTTTTGTTAATCATATTATGGTAAATATCTCAACTCCGTGTACTTATGAATAACTTAAACCGCAGAAATCAAAACATCATTCTGTAATCAGTGGCCAGAACAAGAGTAAGCCCACAGCCACTGTACTCACCGGAAGAATTCTAGAAGAATACTCATTCTCAGAATTTGTAAATCGCCATATAACGAACTCAACAATCAAGAAAGACATCTTCAACGGCAATAGTTTTGATTCAAAATCCTATTTTTGCCTCGACAGAGCTGAAATTATAATTTTGTTGAGTTTAAAATAGAATTGTGTATATTTTGTTCTTAGGTTTTCACGGCCACTTAGAATCTTCTGGTTACGGACCATACGCGTTTTATCAAGGAAGCACTTGAAATCTACAAGCAATCGATAAATATTAATAGAGATGATGGTCTCAAATTAAAAACATCATGGTAACCAGCGCTTCATAGTCAATCTCGTCGCTAGTCATTTGACCAATTCACAAATATGTAATTTCCAATTTTAATTTTGATATTTATATATATATATATATATATATGTTTAAATAGAAGTTTTCGCGAAGAGGTATATGCATTATGAAAAGGTTATTTTTCGGGAACTTCGGCGAAGTCAGAGAAATCGAATATTTATCTCTGAACTGTCAGAGAGACCAGCTT